>SJYS01023872.1:240039-251353 GCA_006410695.1 Philantomba maxwellii
GGTCCTTTATAATGTCTAAGTAAAAAATATTTTTAAAGTTTGCAAGGTGAAGAAGAAATATCATGTGCTAACTGAAATTTTGATTCAAAAAAGCATTTCACATAACCATATAAAAACTTAATTTGATTTTTTTCTGGAAGACTAAGCAAAGGGGAAAAATATGTTTGTTAAGGACTATGTCATAGATTTTTAAGATATAATATGGAATAAATAAAATATTTATTATTTTATAGGAGAAAGAAAAAAAGACAAAGCAAGATAGAAATCCTCTTACCAAAGATGTTTCACTTCTAGATCTAGATGATTGTAAGTATTGAAATTTAAATCTTTTCATCTGTGCTTAGCAGTAATATTTTTCATTTTTATAGTACCTTTCATTTACATGTCTCAAAATAATCAACATCTGTTACAAAAGATTTATAGATATAAAGACAAGAAAATATCAAAAATTATTTCTATTAGTATTTTTCCCACCTGTTCTGTATATGTTAGTTTTGTATTACCTAAATAAGTATAATTGGTCAAATAAAATGCATCAAATTCATTTTAAGCTCTTTGGTTTTAGTGAATAATTATCCATATCTCACAACTTCTACATTGTTAAATGTTGACTATGGGGATCAAGATATCTAACTTAAGGATATAGGGAATTAGGGATGTAATTGGAAATGTAAAGGACATCACTGTTTCCTACTTGCCACACTTGGGGTGTGAACAGAAATAAGCACAAACCTTGTGGAATACAGTAAAATTTATATCTATCAATATTTTAACTGCAAAAACTCTTTGTGCACCAAATTTGCTTCTAAGAAGTTAGAATCCTTTACAAAGATGTGTATTCATCTTCCTTTAAAGTCTCCTGAATTGTGAGAAGACAGTAGAACTAACTTTGTGGGTAGGTAGATTTTGCACTAGAGGAAGAATAACAAGTGAGATTTCTGAATATTAAACTGCTGTCATTTTGCAGTATAGTTTTCCTGTGCCAGATGTGAGTTATGCATTTATGTCATACTGTCATAGAACTGTTCTATATATGTTGTTTACCTTGCCTGTTTCTAATAGTCATTGCAAATCCTTACTGCAGAGAAATATATAAGACTGAAAAATACATAACAGAGAAACTAAAAATAAAATTGGAACCAAATTTGAATAACTTCTCACTTACTAGCAAAGATTTTAAAGTTTACATCATTTCTTACCTCTTGGCTAATATTTTTAAAGCAACATCCAATATTGTTAAGGTTTGGAGAAGCAGATACCATACATATGTTTTTCATAGGCATATAAATAAGTACAGTTTTTTGAGGTCATTTGAGCAATGCCTGTCAAGATATTAAATTCCACACACCTTTTGACCTAGCAGTTCTTTTCTAGGAATTTATCCTGTAGATAAACTAGCAAAATCAGATTCTTATTTCATCCTTATTTTAGACTCTTTAACCTAATAGCTAATTTTACACTTAATGTCCATATGCCTTTCGTACTCTGACTCCTGCCTACCTGTTATCCACACTGTTCCTCTGCATTTCTGAAATATGCCAGGCTCCTTCGTGCCAAGGGCCTTTGTTCTACTGTTTCCCTTGCTAAGAACACCTCTTCCTGAGCTTCTGATAAGCTGCTGTTTATCTTTCAGATCTCAGCTTAAAGATCACCTTCTCTTACATACTTACTGAGTTATTCTTGATGGTCTTCATGACATTTTTCACTATCTGAAATTATCTTAAATATTTTTTTGTATTGTTTATTGTCTGTTCTTGCTCACTGTTATTCTTAGCACCTAGAACAACACCTGGGAGATAGTGGGAACCCAGTAACTATTTGTTGAATTAATAAATATACAAAGGTATATAAAAATTTCACTGCAGCATTATTTTTACAGCCCAGTTCTGAAAATAAATGAAATGTCTACCAATAGTGTGATATAACCATTAAGAAAAGTGAAGCACCTTTTAATATGCTAGTTTGTTATTATATATATGAAACATTGTAAGTTCAAAAAGATACATGTAGAGTATGACTCCTCTGTAAAAAAAGAAGTAAAAGAAGAACTATATCCTGCAGACAAATACAAATATGATTATACATTGTATATTTCTGGAAGGCTACAGAAGATAAACTTAATGTTAGCTCCGATGCCTATGGGATGTAAGAATGACCTAGAGACAGATGGGGGTGGGGGGGAACAACTTACTTTGTATCTCTCTGAGACAATGAATGTTTTACATTTATGTGTAAAGTTTTAAGTTTTAAACTGTAAAAGAACAACAGTCAGACCTTTAAAAAGGAATTAAGCGTCAATGTCACAAGGTACTAGAGTGTACTCATTCCTTTTCTGCTTACATTTGACTCTGTTTTTTTGGCAGCTAAGGAAAAAAGGAAAAAAGAGAAACCTATAAAATGATATAATTTCTATTATTGCTTTTTAAAGCTTTTAAAAAAGTATATAGAAATAAAGATTTTCTTAAATACTGAGTTTTAAGAATTTAAATGTAAGTTTTTTTTTTAAGGGAAATTTCATCCCAACTTACATTTAACTCAACCTAGGATCTATTTCTGTTTGTTTTTAATACCCAGTAATTACTCATTTAAAATTTTTTATATATTAAAAGTTTTACTGATATTTTGAAGCATAACTTTGATCAGAAGAACAACTGTCTAATTATTAAATATACTTTAGTAAAGAAAGTGTTTTGTAGAAGGTTTTGAAAAGAAAATGGGTTAGCATTTTAACAAATCAGTTCAGCATCTTTTCATAGGCAAATCCTTTTTCCTCCAAATTGGAGATTTGAGATTCTGTTTTATTATTTGCCTCTTTCTCTCTTTATCATTCACATTTCTTTCTTTACCATAAATATTCCTGAACAGCTTTTAAGACTGTAAGGTTATCCTTTATACTATAAGTTTACTATTGTTGGAAATAAAACTTATTATTTAATTAACTATTGTTTCCATTTCTTGCTATCTTAATCAGTNTCTTGCTCACTGTTATTCTTAGCACCTAGAACAACACCTGGGAGATAGTGGGAACCCAGTAACTATTTGTTGAATTAATAAATATACAAAGGTATATAAAAATTTCACTGCAGCATTATTTTTACAGCCCAGTTCTGAAAATAAATGAAATGTCTACCAATAGTGTGATATAACCATTAAGAAAAGTGAAGCACCTTTTAATATGCTAGTTTGTTATTATATATATGAAACATTGTAAGTTCAAAAAGATACATGTAGAGTATGACTCCTCTGTAAAAAAAGAAGTAAAAGAAGAACTATATCCTGCAGACAAATACAAATATGATTATACATTGTATATTTCTGGAAGGCTACAGAAGATAAACTTAATGTTAGCTCCGATGCCTATGGGATGTAAGAATGACCTAGAGACAGATGGGGGAGGGGGGGAACAACTTACTTTGTATCTCTCTGAGACAATGAATGTTTTACATTTATGTGTAAAGTTTTAAGTTTTAAACTGTAAAAGAACAACAGTCAGACCTTTAAAAAGGAATTAAGCGTCAATGTCACAAGGTACTAGAGTGTACTCATTCCTTTTCTGCTTACATTTGACTCTGTTTTTTTGGCAGCTAAGGAAAAAAGGAAAAAAGAGAAACCTATAAAATGATATAATTTCTATTATTGCTTTTTAAAGCTTTTAAAAAAGTATATAGAAATAAAGATTTTCTTAAATACTGAGTTTTAAGAATTTAAATGTAAGTTTTTTTTTTAAGGGAAATTTCATCCCAACTTACATTTAACTCAACCTAGGATCTATTTCTGTTTGTTTTTAATACCCAGTAATTACTCATTTAAAATTTTTTATATATTAAAAGTTTTACTGATATTTTGAAGCATAACTTTGATCAGAAGAACAACTGTCTAATTATTAAATATACTTTAGTAAAGAAAGTGTTTTGTAGAAGGTTTTGAAAAGAAAATGGGTTAGCATTTTAACAAATCAGTTCAGCATCTTTTCATAGGCAAATCCTTTTTCCTCCAAATTGGAGATTTGAGATTCTGTTTTATTATTTGCCTCTTTCTCTCTTTATCATTCACATTTCTTTCTTTACCATAAATATTCCTGAACAGCTTTTAAGACTGTAAGGTTATCCTTTATACTATAAGTTTACTATTGTTGGAAATAAAACTTATTATTTAATTAACTATTGTTTCCATTTCTTGCTATCTTAATCAGTGAAGCTATATGCATCTTTTTAAGTATGTTATTGCATTGTCTCCATGACTATATCCTTAAGATAAATTCCCGGAAATAGAATTACCAGGACAAAAGCTTTGAAGAGTTCTACTGTCTAAAATTGCCTTCCACAGAGTTGGTACCAACTTACACAGTAGTATTTACCAGTGCTGGGTTTTGTATTTAAAAATTGACTTTGCCAGTTTGATAGGTGGAAATAGTATCTCATTTTAATTTGTATGCCTTAAAAAAAAAGAACTATAGAGTCGTTTTATTTCTTACTCATTAATTCACCATAGTCAGCTGCCTGCAGAATCCCATTTAGGATAAACTTTCAGTGCCAGTTTCCATCTTGCTAGACCTGTAAACAGATGTGTAATCATTTCTTTAATGCCAGAACCTCAGCCTTCCGAAATGATACTAAAAGCTTATATTTTTTCCTGTAAGAGTCAGTCTTACCTGTGGTGTGAATTTTTCTTCTCTGTCTTTAGCCAAGCTGTAATTAAAATCAGAGGCTACTTCATACTCAGTTTTTTATTTCTTCGTGGTCATCTAATATTTTGGATTGGTTGGATAGACAAACAAATGGACAGACATGCCCTTAGAGCCCACTGGAAAAGTTACATGTCGCATGGAAAGGCAACACATTTTGATTCAAATCAGAAGAACCAATTTCTAGTCCTACAGTGGTTCTTCCATTCACTTGTTTTATGATCTTGCAAGTTTAATTTCCATATGCTTCATTTTACACTGTCTTTATATAAATGCCCCTTCTGCCTCTTCATACCATTATCTTACTTCAGTCCTCATCATATCGTGCCTAAACTATTGTAAATTCTCTCTCACTGCCAACCTGAGTGCTCTTTACATTCCTTTAGTCTGTCTCTTGCCCTAGCCTCTGACTAATTATTATGCAGTACCATATATCTTACTACTCCTCTTTCTGGTAGATTTTTAATAGTTCTCTTTGATTTATAGGATAAATCCAATCCCCTGAGCTTTTCATTCCCACCTCTCAGCCTTTGTTTACATCATCTCATTCAGTAACTAGCTTCTTCCTTTCCTCTTAATTTGAATTCTACCCTTAATTTAAAACCGAGCTTCATTCCCTCCTACTCACCAAGCCTTCTCTTACCATTCTATCCCCATTGATCCTTTTTTTGGCAATTCCCTATGGCACTTGCTAATTGTTAGTGGTTTTTGACGTATGTCTAAGGAAGCGTGGAGATACTGTAGCAGTGCTTCACACTAAGAACACACTCCTTTAAGAGTGCAGGGGAGCAGCCGAGGGGCTCCACTCCCTCCTCCACCCAGCTGCTTTTTCTCTTGGGCATGTTGAGATTTTCAGATTTCCTTTTTAAAACTTTTCTTCTTTTGGCAATATCATTTATGGACTGTATTGTTACTTTTTTTCTTTTGTCTTCAAGCATGTATATCTTTTTTTCTCAGTTGGGTTTTAAGTTTCTTGAAGTCAGGGACCGTATCTTGAACGTCTTTGTCTCTCACTTGCTCCGTTGTTCAAAAAATACTTACTGATAATTTTATGAATTATTATTTGTTCTGCCTAACTTACAAGATATTGTGAGACTTAAGTGAGAAAAAGATGCTTGAAAAGTGATGCCACATGAAGTAAATGTTACTTACTTTATAGTGTTGTTGTAGAGTGAGAACTTGTTGGAAGCTAAAACTTTTTCCATATTTAAATTTATTTCATTCAACAAACAGTTGAACAATGACTAAGTACTGAAAATTAATGTGTCAGAGTCCACTGACACAGACCAAGAGAAATGAAAACATTTAAAGACACACATTTGTATTGCAAGAGAAGTATAGTTGTAGAAGTGTATCCAAGTATACCAGTAGAACAAAGAAGACACACAAAAACTGTGTTCCAGTGAGTCTAGTTGTGCCTTCCCCCTCAGTGATATCTTAATGGATACAGATTGCAAGGCGAACAGCCACAGAAGTACATTTAGGCAAAGGGAATAGAATACACAAGGTTCAAAGACATGAAACAAGATCTCGGAAACTTACTTGGTAGAGCTAAAACATAGGAATGACTGGTGACATTGGAGCTAAGCTAGATCTGCCTAGTATGGTGGCCACTGGCCACATGTAGCTGTTTAAATTTAATTAAATTTTAAAGTGCAGTTCTCTGATCACACTACCCACATTTCAGGAGTGCAATTGGTATACAGGCTAATGACTGTCATGTTGGCCATTACAGTTAAAAACATTCCCATCATCTCAGAAAGTTCTATTAGACAGTGCAGAGCCAGATCATAGAAGACTTTGCACATTTAAATAAGGAGTTGGACTTTATTTTTGTAGATAATTGTAAATTTTTGAAGAGTTTTAAGCATGACAGTGACGTGATCAAATTTGTGTTTAAAAATGATTTTCAAAGTTTTTTAGTAATAGAATCAAATATTTCTATCTAGCTCATAGCTTTTGCTGACAAAGTATAATTAGAAGTGAATTAGGTAGTCTGGGCCCCTTATAATTATTACAGTAGAGAATAAAATATAGAAAAGATTTAATAAACTTTAAAATTTAATAAGATTTAATAAACTAATAAATAAAGACTAGTTGGCTTATAACCCAACTGGAAAACTCTTGAGAGCTGTTGTTATCCTTTACATTAGTCTGAAAAAATGTTCCTTTACCTTTTCCTTTTAGTTAAGTTACTGGGTGATTAATGTCAGTGATAATCTTAGGAGATTAAAGTTTTCAAAAAGTATTACTCAAGGTATTTGTATTCTTATTTTGTTATAGGATTTGTCATTATGTTTTGAAAGCTAAGACTAATAACTGCCATGACTTGATAATAGCTTGACTAAATCAAGATGTTAAATAGAATTGTCATAGACTTATTAATCAAAGTAATTTAATTAGATTTACCAGCAAAATAAAAATGTTGCTTTTAGTAATATGAATTAAATTTTCATGCACATGTGCTAATTTGGCCCTTTACTTACAGTCAACCCGGTGTCCACTCCAGTTGCTCTTCCCACCCCAGCTCTTTCTCCAAGCCTGATAGCTGATCTTGAAGGTTTAAACTTGTCAGCTACTTCATCAGTCATTAGCGTAAGTAATTTTCAAAATGTATTAGCTCAGTTTTCAAATGATGCCATTGCATCTTTTTTTATTAAAATACAAATAATTAGATTCTTAGCCTCAAACAGTTCTTCCTCTTAACAAACGTATTTCAAATTTGACCTTTTAATTTTGTAAATATATTTTTAATTAGCTCTATCCAAACCATTGTTGTCTCAATTTCTCCTTGTTATCCACACTTACTTATCATGTGTACATTTTTCTCTGGTACTGTTATGTATCTCTAACTTATGAAAGTTCTTCGCCACATTGAATTAGTTTATATACATAGATTCTGTCTTGAAGAATTGTTTTCTACATGAAGAGACTCCCATTTTCATCATCATTCTATGCCTACCACACTATTCCTTTACCATAGGCTACTAAAACTGCCTGTTTTTATTTAAAAACTCAAGATTGCATTTCCTTTTACATTATCTTTTTATCTATTTGCATTATATATGTACATGCCTTAATGTCTCTAAGAAAATTCTTTAATATTATTTGTGGGGACAGACTTGGCAGCAAGGCAAGAGGCTTACCTATCTCAAAATAATGCCAAAGCCACCAGCCTGTCAGAGTATCTGAAACTGCGGTAACTTTTTCTGTGTTAGCATGTTATATGCACTAACCTTTCACTCTAAATCAGGCGTGCTACCTAAGATGTGTAATCCGTTGAAAAGCTTGACCGCCTATTAATTTGTTGTTGGAAATCTGACTAAGCAATAGCACAGCAAGTTCTGATGGGCACACGGGTAGCTTGAAAAGATCCGCTGTACCAGTGGTTGCCAGGGCTAGCAGGGTACGTGATTGGTGATTTGAGCTGCCAGGAAACACAGAACTGCTTCTGCCAGAGATAAGAGAGAAAAGTACCTAATTCTTATACAGTGCTACCAACAAATCTCCTCTTCAAAGCAAATGTGATATCAGGGCTGTGCAATGAAACACCCAAAAGAGCTCCATGCATTTCCCTTTAGCATTGGTCAACTCAGAAAAAAAAAGGCGAAAACTCTTAAACGTATCATGTTGTTTTCCAGTTTGTAGAACATGATTATCTCTTTATCACTCAGAAATGAGTAAAGCGGTATTTGCGACTTTAGTTTGTCCTTGTTGCTAAAAGGACAAGGCACATTAGAAGAGGTGAGGGGAAAGCAGATAATTATTTCATTTAAGTAATAAATATTTATTAAGCATCTGTAGTAGGCTGTAAAGAGAAAGTGGTCATCAAAAAATTTATAGTGAAGCACAGTAAGTTTTTGAAGTGAAGGGAGCACCCTAAAAACTTGGGAGGCAATAAGATGGTAGATGAATAACTTGGGTTTGATATCAGATGACCAAAA
Organism: Philantomba maxwellii; assembly: GCA_006410695.1. Lineage (NCBI taxonomy): Eukaryota > Metazoa > Chordata > Mammalia > Artiodactyla > Bovidae > Philantomba > Philantomba maxwellii. The sequence goes on from SJYS01023872.1 coordinate 248,668, forward strand.
AGCAAATCCCTGCCTTGCCATTTACTAGCTGTGTGACCTTAGGCAAATTAGTAAGTAGCTTCTCTGCACCTAAGTTTCCTATGAAGATAATATCTACTTCACAGGTTCTTGCCAGATTAATGAGATAATAAATGTGAAGCTCTTAGAACAGTGATTGGCACATTGTCATCACTCAATAAATATTAGCTAATATTTTCGGAAGTGGTATAATGGATCCTGAGTAGACTCACACTTGATTAGCTGTAAGAAGAATGCAGTTGAGATTAGAAAAGCTTGTAGTAAATTTTCACTTATCACAAAGTAATTGAAGGACTCATCTTTTTATACTAAAGAATAAAAGCACTCTATCCAAAGAGTATGCCAAAAAAANCTTGATTAGCTGTAAGAAGAATGCAGTTGAGATTAGAAAAGCTTGTAGTAAATTTTCACTTATCACAAAGTAATTGAAGGACTCATCTTTTTATACTAAAGAATAAAAGCACTCTATCCAAAGAGTATGCCAAAAAAAAAAGAACTACCAAGTGAAGCAGGATCACAGCCTTCATCCCCAAAAGCTAACAGAATGGTCAACCAAGTAATTGTAACAAGAATGGCAATCAGAAATTCACCAGCAACAAGCCAATCAAGAAACCAAAAGAACTTTAAACAAAGAGAAAAGTAGAGCCTTGAGAAGTAGAACCTATGGAAATAAATTGAGTGTTCTGATGCAGAATATCATGGTTCCTGATCTCACGTTCAGCCCTTGAAACAGTGCTTTAGAAAACTGAACCAACCAAAGCGTAAGTTTTCTCATTAGGTGTACAAATTTAGAAAGAAATAGACTAAAGACATCAAAGGAAATACTCAAAGCCTAGTCCTCAAAAATTAAAAACCCCAATAATGATATGGGACCTCAACAAATGCAAGGGTCTCTTAAATCCTAAAATAAGATTCATGGATGAGTACATACTTAATTTAAAAATCAACACATTACCCCGATTCAATAGAAAGAAAAAAGTACTTTCTAATAAATAGTACAGTGATTGATAAATGTTTGACCATGACTACATTAGAAATGTAGTGAAGTAGTGAAATGATGCCAGCAACTCTAAATGCAAACTGATAAACTATATGATCGTATTAGCAACCCAAATGCCATGAGTTGTGGTGTAACATGATTTTCCAAAACATAGAATGGTTTTTCTGATTGTTATTCCTGGAAAATTGATTATTTTAAAACCTTGCAATGTGGGCCCAACCCCCACCCCCCACCCATGAAAGACTACTTTGTACTGATATAAAGAGTGTTTTAGGACCAGGTGATTTTTAAACAGATTTTCATGTTATGAATGCCCAGCAAGGCAGGTGAAAGTTGTGGGAATGTGGTATAATCTTTATTGGATGAATCTTACCTGGATTAATCCATAAAACAGATGAGGGACACAGTGAAACAGGCGTTATACACTTCTCCACTGATGTCGGTCTAAACCATCATTCTGGATGGCAGTTTGGGCATCTGTGTATAGAATCATCAAAATATGCATATTGTTTGACACAGTAATCTTGTGAAAGTGAAAGTGTTAGCCAGTCATTCATGTCTGACTCTGCAGTTGCGTGGACTGTAGCCCACCAGCTCCTCTCTCCAAGGAATTTGTCAGGCAAGAATACTGGAGTGGGTAGCCATTCCCTTTTCCAGGGGATCTTCCTGACCCAGAGATTGAACCCAGGTCTCCTGCATTGCAGATGGATTCTTTACCAAGCCACAAGGGAAACCAGTAATCCTATGTGTAGGTTTTTCTTCTAAGGAAATAATGAGAAATACAAAGATTTATGTGCATGGTTATTTATAACCACAGTGCCTGGTGATAGAAGAATGATGGTTGCATCAAGTATGGCAGAGTCAAATGAAAGAATGTTGTATAGTCTTAATAAAAATGGTTTTATAAATCTTTGAATGAGATCAAAAATGTGGCATAAAATTAAGTGATGAAACAATATAAAATATTATGTATTTTACCTCAACTTTATAAAATTCTATACTCACACTATTTTTTAAATGTAAGGAGAATGAAAGAAGAAAATGCTATTATATGCAGTATTTTCCAGAGTTTCTCTAGGCAAGGAGTAATATATATATATTACCCCAAAAGCAGTCATTTTGTAATAGGCATGGTAAGCATGTATATGAATGACTAGGATGCCATTTTATTGACACCTAATGTTTGTCTTTCTGAATCAACATCAGAAATTATATTAAGTAAGTAATTTGATTTTCTCACCTCTAAAATAAAAGCAAAGTAAATCTCCGTGTTTCCTTTTAACTCTAGCATTCTGTGAATCTGTGGAATTTTGAAGCAAACCAATTAATTATACTGGGATGATTTGAGTGTTTGTGAAAATAGATGAATGAAACACTTCTTAGCTTATACGGTGACTTCTGTTTCATCAGCTCAGTTCAGTAGCTCTGTCGTGTCCGACCCTTTGCGACCCCACAGACTGCAGCACACCAAGCCTCCCTGTCCATCACCAATTCCCAGAGCTTGCTCAAACTCACACCCATCAGGTTGGTGATGCCATCCAACCATCTCATCCTCTGTTGTCCCCTTCTCCTTCCACCTTCAATCTTTCCCAGCATCAGGGTCTTTTCAAATGAGATCATTCTTCGCATCAGGTGGCCAAAGTATTGGAGTTTCAGCTTCAACATCAG
>SJYS01023872.1:260504-263004 GCA_006410695.1 Philantomba maxwellii
TCCACTCCAGTATTCTTGCCTGGAAAATCCGGAAGAGCCTGATGGGCTACAATCCATGGAATTGCAAGAGTGAGACATGACTTATGGACTAACCCAACCCCTTCCAGGATTTACAGGCTGAAAGTAAGAAAAAGAAAACCCGTATGTAATGCCCTTGAACAGGCGGATTGACGCAAGGAAAAGCCTTTTCTTTTTTCCTAAATACATAAACCAAGTTTACTACCTGAAGTTCGTGTTTATCATTAGTTCTGTGCAACTTCCTCTGAAAGGAAGGTAGGAGAACTGGCAAGTAAGCCTACAGCTTCTGCTATTGACAGAGATTGGCAACTACTTGAGTTACAGCTATCCATGGTGAGGAATGAGATCCTGACCCAGTTTGTATTATAGGAAATTAATTGGAAAATCAAGAGTACCTATCAGACCTGCTTTTGGCACCGAAGTCACTTTGTCAGTTTTAAAACAACATGAAGAAAAAACAAGCCATAATTCATGATGCAGAACCTGAATTTCTCAGTCTGAATTTGCTAAAACAGCCTGTGGAATTACTCAGATAATCGCATCATAATGATGGACAGTTGTAACTGAAGTTGATCTCCATTTCTCAAAAGTGGACTTAGATCTTAGCTAGGCCTTTCACTTTTTTAAAATTGATACTGGTTTAGGGCATTTTACGGAGAAGGTAGTGGCAACCCACTCCAGTACTCTTGCCTGGAAAATCCCATGGATGGAGGAGCCTAGAGGGCTGCAGTCCATGGGGTTGCACAGAGTTGGACACGACTGAAGTGACTTAGCAGGCAGCAGCAGGGCATTTTAATTTTGTTTTCCAATCTGCTGTCTTCTACTGCCAGAGTGCTGGCTTTCTTCTAGTTTGTCTACAAGGACAGATTGCTTCCAGAGTTTTTGTACAAGGGTCTTACTAAGTCATATGCTAGATATTTCACGAATACATAGCCTCATTCCCATACAAATGATAACATGTCTGTGGTAAAGATTGTTTTCTGATATGCTGGAAAAACTATTTTTTTAAATATGTGTTTTTTGTATTTTAAAAACTTAATCAAGCCTCAGGCTAAGAGACAAGTCCAGTTCAGATCGAAAATTTCCTTGAAAGAAGGAAGAAATTATAAGTTAAAATTAAAAATAATTTTGTCATTTTAAATTTGGGAAAAATCCTTTATTTGTTCTGATGAAAATGTCAGTAGTCATGGAACTGTGGTAAAAATAATGAAAAATCACTGGCCTGGGTCTGCTTAAATTGAAAACATTTTTTAATTAAAGTCTGACAGTATTTTGTGCTTCCATTGCCCAGCCATGTCCCATCTTATTCTTTTATTTAATTCTCTTCTGCATATGAGTTGCTTTAATTTTTTAAATTAATCTTTAAGGTATGCTGTTTTACTGCTTTATCTTTTTATTTCTGTATTAATTCAAAGGTCTCATAGTTAGTAACAGACCATTATCATTTCTCCCTGTCCTAGATTATTAAAAGGAGCTGCTTTTTAAAAAGATATTGTTATCAATTTTAGCTATAGGTTTTTTAATTGTAAAAATATTTTTTATTTGCCTTAAACAAATATATGGAAATCTTAAGTCTTGAATTCTCCACAGTGAAAAATCCACTATATCAACTGCTAACAGTAGTTTTTATGGCAAAACAAAAAAAAAGGTCACCACCAAAACAAAGAAAATATGTGTATCAATTTGTAAGAAACAGAAGGATTAAAGACGTGATGGTAAAGAAGGCCTGGGCCTTCCTGTTACTTTGTGGTGAGTAGTTACTGTCTTTGCTATGGGTTCCATCTTTAGAGCTTAAGGCAGTTCACTTGAGACTTTTCCTAAGATTATTGTTTTTAGTTTTCATTAATTACAATTATATGTACTACACTCGGAAATAAAAGGTTTTAGAGTACCAGTTATTTAAAAAGAATTTAATCCTTTCTGGCAATTTTATTTTCCACATTTGAAATTGATTGAACATTGTATTACTGTCAACTGCCACGTTGTGAATTTTGTTGCTTGTGTTGAATTGTGATATCTACAGTGAAAAATATTTTTTAAGCTTTAAGATATCTTAGATNTAATCCTTTCTGGCAATTTTATTTTCCACATTTGAAATTGATTGAACATTGTATTACTGTCAACTGCCACGTTGTGAATTTTGTTGCTTGTGTTGAATTGTGATATCTACAGTGAAAAATATTTTTTAAGCTTTAAGATATCTTAGATTATTATGCATCGGCCAGTCATATTTTAATTATTATTTAATTATGTATCAATCAAGTTAACTTCTGTTACCTCTGTTCCTCTTTTAAAAGCTTGCCAAAAATTTTCTGAACATAGGACCAGGCATGGTATGGAAAATTGGTTTTCCATTCCATTAAGTGTTATTTAATAGTATTAAGTCTTTTAACATGAAAAACTTTCCCTAAACATGAAAAATCTTACTGTGATACTTAGAGAAACTTTGTTTCTCTTCAAGGAAAAGAAAATGAATTTAGCT
>SJYS01023872.1:268004-295084 GCA_006410695.1 Philantomba maxwellii
GGAGGATTTTGAAAGCTCATGGAAAGAGAAGAAGGCAGGATTCACCTGGCAGAATGGAGGGTGCCTGATTCTGGAATGTGTAGTAGAGCTGAGACTAGTAGCATTTCTCCAGCAAGTTCAGGTGCCCAAGGCTATACATAGAATAGCTTGAAAGTTTAATTTAGCATTAATTTTAAATGGGAGAATTAAAGAGAAAGACAGAAAGAGTTGACTGTGTATAATAGGGAACGTAAAATGCCAGGCTCCATAAATCACAAGCTGGAATCAAGACTGCCAGGAAAAATATCAAGAACCTCAGATATGAAGATGATAACACTTTAACAGCAGAAACTGAAGAGGAACTAAACAGCCTCTTGATGAAGGTGAAAGAGGAAAGTGAAAAACCTGGCTTAAAACTCAGCATTTAAAAAACAAAGATCATGGCATCTAGTCCTTCACTTCATAGCAAATAGATGGGGAAAACATGGAAACAACATTAGATTTCCTTTTCTTAGTCTCCAAAATCAATGCGGACAGTGACTTCAGTCATGGAATTAAAAGACGCTTGATCCTTTGAAGAACAGCTATGACAAATCTAGACAATGTACTACAAAGCAAAGACATAATTTTGTGGGCAAAGGTCCATATAGTCAAAGCTATGGTTTTTCCAGTAGTCAGGTACAGATGTGAGAGCTGACAATAAAAAAGGCTGAGCACTGAAGAATTGATGCCTTCAAACTGTGGTGTTGGACACCAGTCCCTTAGACTGCAAGGAGATCAAACCAGTAAATCTGAAAGGAAATCAACCCTGAATACTCATCAGAAGAACTGGTGCTGAAGCTGAACATCCAACACTTTGGTCACCTTATGCAAAGAGCTGACTCACTGGAGAAGACCCTGGTGCTGGGGAAGATTGAGGGCAAGAGGAGAAAGGGGCAACATAGGATGAGATGGTTGGATGGCATCACTGACTCAATGAACATGAGTTTGAATAAACTCAGGGAGATGGTGAAAGAGAAGGACAGAGAAGCCTGTTGCATGTCAAGGGGTTGCAGAGTCAGACACAACTGAGTGACTGAACAACAAAAAGGAAATGATTATACACTGGGCCTTTAAATCAAACATGTATAAAGAGTGTTTTAAAAGACAAGGGAAGAGCCATGCAAAAGTGATATACTTAATGTACTGGCAATATTGAAGTGGGTAGAAAATTATGGAGTCATTGTATTAATAGGAATGGTCCTAAGACAAGAGGTATTGCTGGAAAGTACATACTTGAAAGCACACATATGAAGGACAGCTATCACTGGAAATAAAAAATGCCCAACCTATGCATAGACTGCTGAGTAATAATAGAGAAAAAATATTTAGAGGGGAGTTGCTGCTTCTAACCCTCTTTCTCTGTATAACAAAATTATTTTAAGTAATAACCATGAAACCAGAGAAATAAAGAACAAGTACAAAAAAAAAAATACAGTTGCTTACACTCGTTCACTGAACTTTCATACACAATCATTTGAATTATTTGACTATTTGAATACTGGTAGCTGTACTACCAAGGAGAATACAAACAACTCCCAACAAATGCAAACCATTAAGAATTTTCTCTTAAAATGTGTACCTGTAGGCGTGTCTTTATGTAGACAGCAGCAGCAATGTAGAGTTGGGAGTTCTCCTAATTAGCTTCCTATGGATTAAAATGTTTATTAAAGAAAATTAATATAATTGTGCTAACTGAAACTAAATATAGATTCTATTTTAGAAATCATACAATTGATTAGCACATAAGCCATTAAAAGATTTTTTTTTTGCCATAGTAATATATTATCCCTGGCATTGTCTAGAAATGCTGTTTAGAAATGCTCCCACATAAGAACAAGCAGACTACCAAATTTTCTGTTTTATTATTTTAAAATCCTCCACAGCTAAATCACACTTTATTCACTGTACCTGAAAGAGTGCCCACATTCAACTCTCCATTTGACAAAAAAATAAAAAGCCTTATCCTGAATAATTAAAGCATTCAGAAAGAAGATTCAGTTCAGTTCAGTTCAGTCCCTCAGTTGTGTCTGACTCTTTCCAACCCCATGAATCGCAGCACAACAGACATCCCTGTCCATCACCAACTCCCAGAGTTTAATCAAACTCATGTCCATCGAGTCAGTGATGCCATCCAGCCATCTCATCTTCTGTCGTCCCCTTCTCCCCTTGCCCCCAATCCCTCCCCGCATCACAGTCTTTTCCAATGAGTCAACTCTTCACATGAGGTGGCCAAAGTATTGGAGTTTCAGCCTTAGCATCAGTCCTTCAAATGAAGACCCAGGACTGATCTCCTTTAGGATAGACTGGTTGGACCTCTTTGCAGTCCGAGGGACTCTCAAGAGTCTTCTCCAGCGCCACAGTTCAACAACATTAATTCTTCAGCGTTCAGCTTTCTTCAAAGTCCAACACTCACATCCAGACATGACCATGGGAAAAAACATAGCTTTGACTAGATAGACTTTTGTTGGCAAAGTAATGTCTCTGCTTTTTAATATGCTGTCTAGGTTGGTCATAACTTTTCTTCCAAGGAGTAAGCGTCTTCTAATTTCAGGGCTGAAATCACCATCTGCAGTGATTTTGGAACCTAAAAAAATTAAGTCTGACATCGTTTCCATTGTTTCCCCATCTATTTCCCATGAAGTGATGGGACCGGATGCCATGATCTTCNGGTTGATCATAACTTTTCTTCCAAGGAGCAAGCGTCTTTTAATTTCATGGCAGACACCCAGGAGCACTCAAATTAAGAAAAATTTGAAAATTTTCAAATCAATCATATCAAATTAAATTTCATACATCTATATTTTCCTGTTGCTGTCTTTTTGATGCTTCTTTAAGTCAAGATTTTTATTTCAAAGTTTTCACCAATTTTCATTTATTAAAATCTATTATATTAGCGTTTATCTGTGAAACATTGATTTATCTCATTAGATAATGGAAGCATGTCTCAAATGACGTGACTTTTAATGCAGAAATTTTAAGACATTTTAAAACGTAAGTATTATCACATAATTATAGGCACAAATAATCGTGCTATTAAAACAACAGAATTCTAAAGTTATATTTTTTAAAATCATGCAAAGAAATTATTGTCTAGACAGCACTTTTCTGCCTACATGGTTCATAAGAATAAACTTAGGTAATCTTATTAAAGTTATAAAGTTAAATAATCATATGAAAGTTAAATTATAAAGAATGTCAAAATGGAATGTGACTCACATCACTTATGGACTGGATTTGGTCAGAAGCAGTTGAATAGATCAGTTGGAACTTGAGCTGAACATTGTATTATGGTTAATATTTGATATTTAATCAAGTAATATGATTAGAGTAAAGCATAAGTAAAAATGATTTAAGCAAATCATAGAACTAACAAGTGAGTTCTTTGTGCAAGACTGGCAAAAAAATAGGGATACAGTGAAATTTAGAACTAAAGTGCAGTGTGTGTTTGGAGGAATCTGCTTAGGTTTTTTTAAAGGTTTATTTTTTTATCAAAGTGTTGTAGATGTAGGAATTTCTGTTTTTAAAATGAAAGGACACTTATGAAAAAAACGCAGCATAAGAAATTAAAAGTTTTTTCCTATTTTATGATGATACCCCTGGGGCTGGTTTGTTAGGTGAAAGATAATAAAAGCTAACCTATCTATCTCAAAGCTTACTGACTGTGCTTTGAACCAAATAGTTGAGTTAGTTTTTCCTCTCCCTGAGAGCTAAATAAGGAAAGGAACTCTTAAGTGTCCACTGCTGTCCCCTAGTGAAGTAGAGTCCAAAATTAGAGAGATAGTGGGGAGAAATAATTTAATACAGTAGCAGAATAGGAGTTGGATTTTGCTGTAAGTTGGGTGGGAGAATTAACTTAAGTAGCAGTGGGCAGTAGGATAACATTTATGCCGCTGGAACTCTTGTACTGGCTTAGTCATGACTCCTTTCCTGTTTGCATGGTCTCTTCTTTAGGAAACTCTCAGAGAAAACAAGCAAAGGTGCCATAGCTTAGTGAAAAGGTGGGTGGCCAGCACAGACCTGTGCTCAGAGTACAGTGTTCTGTGCCATGTTCTCAAAGAGCTGAACTTACTCCTGAACATCAACGTTTTTTAAAGCAGTGCATCATCCTCCACCCAGCAAATGCCTGCCATAGCCAGTAATACGTTGGCTTGTCCATTTTCAGTTTGTAGTACAAAATAAATGAAAGCCAAGGACATTACAATTGGGAGGGAAGGAGAACTATTATTTAAAAGGCTTTTAAATGATGTCACTATATATTCTTTTAACAACATCCTCTAAAAGCCTTTGAAAAAATAGTCCCTTCCCCCTCAGTTGTTAACAAAGACCAGGCTAGGGCCTGCTCTTTAAAAGGCTGTTAAATGGTGATACTATATTTTTTAANAGGGAAGGAGAACTATTATTTAAAAGGCTTTTAAATGATGTCACTATATATTCTTTTAACAACATCCTCTAAAAGCCTTTGAAAAAATAGTCCCTTCCCCCTCAGTTGTTAACAAAGACCAGGCTAGGGCCTGCTCTTTAAAAGGCTGTTAAATGGTGATACTATATTTTTTAATATCAACATCATTTAGAAACCTTTTAGAGAACAGTCCTCGTCACCCACAACTAACCAAAAAAAAAAAAAAGGATGTGGGGGAAGGGATTACTTTTTTAAAGGCCTTTGGATGGTACTATCAATAAATACAGCAATATTGTTTTAAAAGCCCTTTTCCAATGGTGATTCGGTTTTTTGATATGTACTTTTAACCTCAAGACCCTATGCTATCAGACAGATTGATGTTTTAACGTTGACTGAAAACTCAATTTACTAATAATCCCAGTAATGCCTTTTATTGAACAGTTTCAAAATCAATTTCACATATACAGTCTCCTGTTATCCTCAGAACAGCTCAGCAGAGTAGACAGGATATGTATAATTAGCCCCATTTTACAGAAGAGAAAACCAGAAACAAAGTGAGGTTGGATTTAGCTAAGCTCTCACTGCTAACATATGGCTGAGGTTGAAGCCGTAACCCCAGTCCTAAGTTTGATCTAGTGCCCCATCCAGCGCCTCTGGCTACCTCTACTACTATTTTTTTTAAGTGATAATTCTCCATTGCTCTCTTCAACATGTACAAACACTGAGAGTTAATTCTTCATAATTAGCATAAAAGTGGAATTCCATAATTTCCGTACTCAAGGTAGATGGTCGGAGTCTTATCAATACGGTACTTCTGATGAAGTAAAGAAGTATAAATATCTCAAAGCATAGTAGTCTTCCTGTGATGTGAGGGCATTCAGACTTATCTGAGATTGTGCATCACATCATAAATTTTGTGTGCTTATGAAATTATCGCTTGAAATTCACTTTCAGATATCTAGTTTATTATATAACTGATAATTTAAAAATCTAATCTCCTTTTATTGATTTGCTTCTGAAAGTTATTCTGCTGACTAAGGATACTGATTCATAATTAAGATCATAAGATTCTCTCAGTTGTCATCAGTCTTTGAAAGAAATCATAAATGCTGGTTGCTCCCATGTCCTGTAGTTCTCTGAAGAAGAGGAAGAAGTTTCCCACTAGCTTTCAGGACTGACCTTTATTTCCCTTTATCACAAGCAATACTTTCTGGTTATTGAAAAACGTAAAGAATCATAGATTATTTATTGCTTAACAGAAATGACAGTTAAAAGTGGTAAATTCTGATCTTTGTTCTGCCAGTGTTTTTTTCCTTTTGCTAATAAACGTTGTCTTTAATGATAACTAAAGACTAGTACTTTCAGCTCCCAAACACTTTCATATGTAGTATCTCACTGAATCCTTATAAAACAGTCCTACAAATTAAGTAGTATGACCCTTTATTTTCTTCGCCTATGGCTCAATGGGTAAAGAATCCACCTGCAGTGCAGGAGACACAGGGGATGCAGGTTTGATCCTTGGGTGGGGAAGATCCCCTGGAGGAAGAATTGGCCGCCCCTGCTGTATTCTTGCCTGGAGAGTTCCCATGGACAGAGGAGCCTGGCGGGCTGCACAGAGTCGGACTTGACTGAGCCCAGCGCACATAGCACCCTTTATTTTACAAATTCTGGCTCAAAGAAGTTAATAAGTTTCTTCTCATCAATAACTTTTAAGTTCTTCTAACCTAAAATTTAGTGTTTTCTTTCTTAGCATTGCCAGCAGTAACTCTACCTGACAAGAAGAGAACCATAGCCTTTCTTGGTTCTGAGAGAAAGGTTTCATATGCCAAACATTAAGGGTAGCTTGAGAACACTTGGACTGGTGCAGATACAGGCACTGAGGCCCCCATCCTCAGTCTTCAGCCAGAAAAATTCATCCTCAGTTGACTTTACTGAAAGTAAAGGTAGATCATCAGAGGCTTTGCTGCCACAGACGTGGACTCCAGAGACTCTAAGGGTCCTATGTTGTAACCCACGGTCTTTTCCCCATCCCTACCTCCTCACTGGAGAATATAAAACATGGGCTTGGCAAAAAAGTTTGTTCAGGTTTTTCTATAACATCTTGCAGGAAAACCTGAACAAACTTTTTGGCTAACCCAATATTTGTACACAGATCAGGAAAAAGTATGTGTATGTGACAGAGAGCTAGCTACCTAGTTCTTTGCTCTCAGAGAACCCATTTCCCAAACTTGCCCTACAGAAGGAATTCCTCAGCAACTTATATTGGTCCGATTGGTGTATCTGATGTAAAAAGGATCCTTTTCTTCTTTGTTAGATTCAAAGAAAGTGTACCTGCAGAGACCTGCTACTTGAAAAGGGCAGTAATAAAAGTGCCTTTCCAGTTTGTACATCAACTAAGACAACCTTCTTTTCCTTCCTCGCGGACTTCATCTAGATGACATCCCTGTCCCTCTGTCTCCTAAGTTACAGTTCATTTCAGTGCAAGCAGCATGGCCAGTTTTTAGATGCCGTTGGCCCCTAATTTCGTTTGTGAAATTAATGTGTGGAACAGCTACCACTCCCCTCACATACTTTGATAAAGTACTATTATAAAGCCTGGCTTTCCCCCTTCGGGTCTCCCTTTGGATCTTACTGTCCTATATATAGTAGATATTCTCAGCATGACCTCACTCAGAATTCTCGAGAAAATTCTTTGACAAATTCATTATTCACAGCAAGATGGCTTGTGTGAAGCTCCCAGATGTTGCATTTGGCCATTCCCTTTCCATCCTTCTGTTCCTTCCTCTTCTGAGGCCCATTTCATCGTCTTACACCCTCTTCCTTCCCTTGTTTTTCTCGTCTTGGGATCTATTCATCACTTGCCTCCATTCAGTGAAGATCTTGGTGTCTTTCACATAATCTCTCCAGCCCCACATCTCCCAGGAAGATCTCACTGTGTATACTGTCAACCTGTGACATATGTAACCTCACAGACTCTTGATCATTCCAAATTTTGACCTGTACAGAATTTCAACCAGATACTCTTATTTCAACTCTGAAGTTATGTCTTACTCCCATACTTGTGCCTATCATGTTAACACCTTCAGGCCCTTCACTCCTCCAATATTTAGCCTAGATTTACAACAACCCTGAAAGACAGATGGTAGTTTCCCCATTTCACAGATGTGAAAATTGAGGTCTCTAGAGTAGAGGAGGCAATGGCACCCCACTCCAGTACTCTTGCCTGGAAAATCCTATGGATGGAGGAGCCTGGGAGGCTGCAGTCCACGGAGTCGCTAAGAGTCGGATACGACTAAGTGACTTTACTTTGACCTTTCACTTGCATGCATTGGAGAAGGAAATGGCACCCCACTCCAGTGTTCTTGCCTGGAGAATCCCAGGGACGGGGGAGCCTGGTGGGCTGCCGTCTGTGGGGTTGCAGAGAGTAGGACACGACTGAAGTGACTTAGCAGTAGCAGTAGCAGAGTATGAGTAACTTTTTAGTGTCATAGGCTTAGTAAGTTGCAGAGCCAGAGGTTCAAGTCATCTATCTGGCTTCAAAGCTCAACACTTTCTACCCACTTCCTCACTGAGTGTATAAGGGAGGTACAGTCTACGACAGTCTGTGGTACAGGTTGCAGAGGGAAGAATCAAGAGACAGGGAGGCCAATTTGAATGAGCAAGCAGAAATAAGAGGCAAGCAAAGACGGGAGGTACAGCAAATCATTAATTATGATTAAAGATTTCCATACTGTTTGAAATTGTTTTCAATAAACTGCACTTCTTTTGCAATTTCAAATTTAAAAATTTTTTAATGTTTTAAGTGTCACTGATGGACTTGAACTAAGCTGATGGTAGACAGCAGAAAAGAAGAAAATGAATACAAAAGACATCAGACTTCTCAAGTAGTAGTGGAGGGAAATAAGGATGTCAGACACAATGCCATAGTTCAGTTCTGAGCTTGGTTCCAAAGGAAGAGGGTCTACCGTTTTCTTTTTTCATATGATGTTATTGATACTGTCAGAAAGCTGGTGGACTACTAAGATCATGTGATTATCATATTTGTCAGATAACCACACATAATTGTTCTGTTCTCGTGTAAAATGCTCCAGTTCTGACGAAATTTACTGTAGCTCATTATTGGAAGGTTTATGCTAAACACTTTGGAAACCAGATTATTTTGGTTTTATTAGCACCCTACAGTCCATGGGGTCACAAAGAGTTGGACACAACTGAGCGACTTCACTTTCACTTCACTTTAACCCAGAAGTCAGAAAGGAAATATGAAAAAAAAAATAGTAGAATAGTATAACATATCTGTATCCATAGTTCTGGAACTATTCCTCTATGAAAGTGGAATATATAATATATACAACTATATAAAAGTATATACACATCATTCTGGATTTCAGATTTATTAAAAAGTAGAATATTGACAGGATTATAAGTTTTCCTTTGGGGAGAGGAAAGAATAGGATATTATTATAAACTGATTTTACCTTCCTCTCAACAGCTGTGGAAACAGAACACATGCTATATGGGAGTCAGCGAACATTTTGTAAAGGGCCAGAGAGTAAATATGTTCAGCTTTGCAGACTGTGGCACAGCAGCCAGAGACAGTATAGAATGAATGAAATGTGGCCGTGTTCCAGTAAAACTTTGTGGACACTGAATTTTAATTTCTTATCATTTTAGTGTCACAAAATGTTATTTTTATTTTTTCAAACATTTAAAAACGTAAAAACCATTCTTAGCTCACAGACTACACAAAAGCAGTGGACTAGTTTTGATTGACAGCCCAGTTTGCTGGAGCCTGCTTAACACCTTGCATGGAGTAAGGTTCTCACTAAATGTTGATAATGTACTCAGCTCTTTCTGCAAATACACTTTTATTTATTACCAAAATAAGAGGTGAATATACTGATGGCTAAAATAAGAGTAATTAGTGCAATCATTGATACTTTCTAGAATACCTTAATTTACATATACAAGGAAGAAGTTATCTTTAAAATTATAAACCATTTATTTAAAGTCATATTTGATGGAAAAATATATATTTGTTTGAGTCTTCTGTATATAGTTCTAGCTAACAGTTAAACACATTTGCCCTTTGCTTTTTTTTTTTTAATTGATGGAGGATGGCTTTACAGAATTTTGTTGGTTTCTGCCAGATGTCAACATGAATCAGCCATAGGTACACTGCCATTTGCTTTTTTAAATCCTGTACTAGGTGCTAAGGGGCTTCCTTGGTGGCTCATGATAAAGAATTCACCTGTCAGTGAAGACACCATTTTGATCCCTGGTTCAGGAAGATCCCTTGGAGAAGGAAAGGAGAACCCACTCCAGTATTCTTACCTGGAAAATCCATGGACAGAGAAGCCTGGCAGGCTTCAGTCCATGGGGTTGCAAAAGGGTCAAATCCAACTCAGCAACTAAACAACAACTAGGTGTGTGAGTGTGTGTGTATTCTCAGTCGGGTGGGGTCTTTGTGACTCCCTGAACTATATAGCCTGCTAAGCCCCTCTGTCCATGAAATTTTCCAGGCAAGAATGTTGGAACAGGTTGCCGTTTCCTTAGGAGATCTTCCTGACCCAGGGATCGAACCCTTATCTCTTGCATCAGCAGGCAGATTCTTTACCACTGTGCCACCTGGACCCAATACTAAATGTTAAAGTGGGCTCATTTTCTCCGGTTTACTGGCCAAATAAAGCAATACTCTAGCTTTCTACATTATGGTTCTTACCAGTTGAAATTTACACTGGTTTAAAAAGTGCTAATTTTAAAGATGAAACTGCATCTTTATTTACAACTGTTTTCTGGTCATTTTTTATAAATCATATACCTAAATACATACTGCCGTAAAATAAACTAAACAAAATTAGATACAAAGAAAATATTTTATGTACTATAGACCTTTTTATTTTTGAGGTCCAAAAACAGAGTAGATTGATAATATTTAAAAACGATTAAGTGTCTGAATGTGGATTGAAGCAAAAGACTAGAAGACATTGTTTTCATAAAGCTTTATGTGGAAGTGTCATCTCTGAAATAGTAACGCAGATGTTGAACAAGGTTTATTCTTAGGCACTTACTTGATACTCCCTGTTTTATTTTCAATTCTCATTTAAATTTTATAATTCAATCATTTTGAAAGAAGTTTTACAACTTTAATCTTAATAATCTCAAAAAAAAAGCAGACACGCTATGTCATAAAATAACTATTAGTGACTAGTTTGTATCCTATAAATCTAACTTGAGTTGATAATATGGTCCATTACCAGCTAACTGCACAGAGTATTTTTCATTTTACACTCTTCAGTTACTTTTTAGTGAAGTGTTAAAAAATATGAAGCTTTTCTCCTCTCTAAAATTGCACGCTGTCTGTCTGTTATTAGGAAGATAACAGCTCTTATAAATGTTTCAGTAAGCGCTAAGTAGACAGTTATGTGCACTCTCATTCCACGCTTATTTGCTTACTGTAATAAACTGATAAAATATGTGTGGTTTGTCTCTGTGTATCTACAGGCATCATGAGTCACATAGATTTCCTTTAGAAATAATGTTGTGTCTGCAGAATTGATTGGTTATTTTCATAAACCATCTAAAGGTACACAAATGACTTTTATTATTTAAACATATGCTGTGTAAAGATTTGTGAGGATTATCTCACTGTTACTTGATGCCTTTTGTTCTGTTAGCTCTAGAAGGGGGCTTTATATTTTAGAGTTATTACAGTTACTGAGCTAATTACCTTCTCAGGAATCACAGTGAGGATAACCCAAATCATTTGCTTATAATACAGCTAAATTTTTAATTCTTTGAGCATTGGCAATTAAATAATTAAATCAAAGCTTTAAAAATATTGTCTTTCATAGTATCCTCTTTATACAAGTTTCAATATTTAATGGAAAATAATGCTTTTACCTGAACTGGATACTTTAAGAATTAGTGTTTGTATCATAGAAATCCTTCTAATGATTAAATTGTTCTTTGTGTGTACCTTAAGAAATATGGTATTTTTCATTTGTGCATAATTATATGCACTAGGAAATTCTTAGTCAAGTCATATCCTAAAACTGACAAATATTAATATTGATAATCTTCACTTATCAACACAGTAAGCTCCTTGAAAGACCGTAATATTTTTAGGAACAGTGTTGAGCATTCAGCATCTGTTAAGTATAGTTATGACCAATACTAGTAGTACATTATCTGTAGATCTCTGTAGACTAAATTAAAGTAGAAAAATTATACTTTGAGTTCTAAAAAGGGTACAATTGTGTTTTATAAATTGAACATGAAATCAAGAAATAAATGGAGAGACAGATAATAAACATAGCAAATAAGCAAATTATGTGATTATGTGTATTGTATCTGAGAAGGCATTAAGTGGCTATGGAAAAAGAAGAAGGAAGAGATGCAAATGGGCTAAACCTCATTAAGAAGGAAACATTTGAGCAAAGGTATATTGGTACTGAGCCATGTGAGTATTTGGAGATAGTGCATTCCAGGAGTGGGTATCTAGTGCCAAGGCCCTGGGTGGGAGGCTTACTGGTATGTGCAAGGAGCAGGAAGGGTGTCAGGGTGGCTGGAGTAAAGGGAGTTGTGGGTTCAAAAGTAACAGGAAATGAGGTCAAAGAAACACAATGGGGCCAGGCCATATGGGGCCTTATCGGCCTTTATAAGAGTTTTTAGGTCTCATTTTCAATAAAATTAGGAGCCACTGAAGGGTTTTGAACAGAGAGGCGATATGATGTAACTTATTTTAACTGATTCTTACTGGCTCCTGTTTTCAGTATGTGCTCTGTAGGATGCAAGAATAGGAGCAAGGAGACCAACTAGAAGGCTTTAGGAGTAATCCAGATGTGAGGTTGTGGTCGCTTACCTTTCTCCCCAAGATACCCAAGGGAGACATAGAGTCAGAAAACAAAGACAGGCAAACCAGTCCTTTATTAGCCGGGCTTTTGCTCTGTAGCCTCAACATAGAGCTTCCGTGAGTAGCATGGGCACGTCAAGAATTCCTCTTCCCTATAGAGAGTAGCCTGGAACCAAAGCAGGCTTTTAGATTGAATCATAAGAATTGCTAATTCCACTCTTTTTTTTCTCTTTATTTTTTGAGGTATAGTTGATGTACAAAATTATTTATGTTTCAGATGAACAATATAATAAATCAGTTTTTAAAGGTTATGCTCCATTTATAGTAGTTATAAAATGTTGGCTGTATTCCCTGTGTTGTATGATATATCCTTGGAGCTTATTTAATTTATATATATTAGTTTGTGCCTCTTAACCTCCTACTCCCATCTTTCCCCTCTCCATTTCCTCTCATCATTGGTTACCACTAGTCTGTTCTTATACCTGTGAGTCTACTTTTTTGTTGTTATATTCACTAGTATGTTTTCTTTTTTAGATTGTACATACAGTATTTGTCTTTTTTTGTTTGACTTATTTCACTTAGCATAAAACCCTCCAAGTCCATCCATGTTGTTGCAGATGGCAAAATTTTTATTCTTTTTTAATGACTGAGTGGTATTCCACTATATGTATATGTGTGTGTATATGTATATTCACACCATATCTTCTCTATCCATTCACTTATTAATAAACATTTTGGTTGCTTCCAGATCTTGGCTGTTGTAAATATGTTGTTAAGAACATAAAGTGCATGTAGTTTTTTGAATTAGTATTTTCTTTTTTTTTGATATGTATCTAGGAGTGGAATGTCAGATGGTAGTTCTATTTTTAGTTTTTTGAGAAAATTCCATATTATCTTCCACCAATTTACATTGGTGGAACACAACAGTTGTTGGTGAAGATGTAGAGAAAGGGGAACCCATCTACATTATTGGTAGGAGTGTAAATTGGTGAAAAATAACATGGAGGTTTCTCAAAAGTGAAAAATAGAACTGCCATATTACATTCCACTCCTGGGTACATATCCCCAAAAAAGAAAACACTGATTTGAAAAACTACATGCACTTCAGCGTTCATAGCAACATACTTAAAATAGTCAAGGTCTGGAAGCAGCCAAAATGTCCATCAGTAGCTGAATGGATAGAGAAGACGGGGTGTGTATTCTGATAGCTGTGAAGTGATATCTTGTTGTGGTTTTAATTAGCATTTCTCTTATAATTAAAGATGTTGAGTATCTTTTCATGTGCCAGCTGGACATCTGTATGTTGTCTTTGAAGAAATGTTTATTCAGATCTTCTGCCCATTTTTTAATTGGGTGATTTGTTTTTTTGATGTTGAATTGTATGAGCTGTTTATGTATTTTGGGTATTAACTCCTTATCTGTCATATCATTTGCAAATATTTTCTCCTGTCCAGTAGATTATCTTTTCATTTTGTCAGCAGTTCCTTTGCTGTGCAAAACTGTTAAGTTTAACGTAGTTCTATTTGTTTGTTTTTGCTTTTATTTCTTCTGCTCTAATTCAACTCTTTGATCTACAGAATTGGTAGATTCATATGGTTGAACCTAATCAGATGCCATAACATCTCTACCAGGGCTTTAGGGGAAAGAATGAGAAAGTACATTCTCCCATTATGATTTTATTCCCCAGTCCCCAGTTAGCATCCTGAAATCTGACTTATCCTGATTAGTAGTTGAGTTGGGAGAGTTAAATGACAGAAACTGAATTTGAACTGGCTTAGACCAAAGAAAAGGGGCAGAGGGTTCCACCTCCTAGAGTATTTTACAGAAAGCCACGCTTCAGAAATGGTAGGAATATGTCAGCCACCCAAACCAAAGATACCAGCCGGGCTCTCTCTCTCATCTGTGCTTTGTTTTATTTCTTGCTGAGCAATATGGCAGGAAATGTGGCCACAGACATTAGAGTTTTAAATCTCAGACTTTTAGCCACTTGAGAGAGATTGACTCTACTTCCCAAGTGCCAAATCCAAAAATCCTAGAAAAGGTACTCATTGGGCCAGGCGTCCATTCCTGAGCCATTCTTTAATGTGGTCAGATCATGAGTTGTCATGAGAACATGCCAGCTGTATCAGGAACTGAATGGCAACATTCTTAGAAGATGGTCGGATGTGTTAGGCAGTCCCGGACATAACCTCTGTAGGTGGAGCACTGGGGAGAAAGCGCCTTTGAAAGACTAGCCTTTAGTCTTCAACCAGATAAAAGCAATCCTGAAACACTGAATTCTGATTCCTCAGTGTCAATCATAAAACTTACTTGATACTTCGTTGTCAGCCATCAGAAGACATTATAAGAATCAGAAACCCATAGAAATAATTGTCCAGGTTATAAAATCAACACAAAGGAAAGTGAAAAGAAAAAAGTAGCTTCTGCTATATAAAGTAGGCTTCTCAGTAGCAAAGTGCGCTAGCCCAGGCGGTACCATTGTGAACATTCTGTAAAGGTGCCCTTAAGTGTAAGCTAGGTTTTTAGCTCATATTCCAGTCTCAGGCAATTACAGCTGTACAGCTGTACACGATAGTCCTACTCAGTGTTCATTTAGCTCTTCAGAGTAAGTGGATCTGGGAATTGTTGAGTGACCAAAAAATAAGGAAATGAATAGATATCAAAGAACTGTGAAGGGTATGAGATGTTGCCTCACTTGCAGGTTAACAAATTAGCCTGAGACAATTTCATGGCTACTGATAGAAGATGCAGACTCCTGTGTCAAAGGCAGAGGACAATTTATTACTCAACAGCAGTAGCAGTAGCCAGGGGAACATCGTTCTTGCCACTTCCCCAGTTTTCACAGGGTGACACAATGAATGCTAGATATGACCGCACATGCGGTGTGTTGCTTTAGAGAAGATTTTTAGCATAAAAGATCCCAACCTTTTATAAGGGTCTTTTGGTAAATCTGTTCAATCTTTGCGCCAGAGGGGAGGCACTGAACTGTTTCCAAAGACTGTTTGCTATACATCCTGGAAAAGATTTTCAGGAGCAAAGCTGTTTGTTAATGCCATTCCTTAGAAGCTGTGCAGAACTATGAGAGAATATGGAGAACTATTCCTCAACAACTGGAGAAGGAAGGATGTGACATTGTGCCCTTAGGTCAGGGGTCAGCCAACTTTTTCTATAATGGGTCCAGATGGTAAATATGTTAGGCATTGGAAGTACTCAGCTCTTCCACCATAGAGCAGAAGAGCAACCATCCACAGTATGTCAAAGAGTGCAAATGTCTGTGTTCAATAAAACTTTACGAGACCGGCAGCAGGTCATATTTGGCTTGTGGGTCAAAGATGGGTCTGTTTTGTTCAGATTTTTCAAGTATCCTTAAACTTAAACCCTCATTTTCACAGCCACAGCCTAAGGCATTCTCTAATTAATTTGCCTTATACTATTGTTTTAACATTTAGTAAAATAATCATTATTTATCAATTGTAAAGTCAGAAAAGCCATCTTAGAATATAAGCACCCACAGATCATATGTGTGCTTCTGGAGTATGGGTAACTAATCTGATATACAAAACGTTGAACTAAAGTCTTGTTTTCTTGTCAGGATTAATTGTATTACATGTGGAAATTGGCAAAGGATTTATGGAACCTACTGGTTTTCTTGAACAAAATATCATCTATGTAGTTAAGATATTAGAGGAGATTCACTAAATGTGACTTGTATGAACTTAGAAAATAGGTTAGAAAAAACAGTCATTCTCATTTAGCCCGTCTCTGTAGTTTAAAAAAAGCTATATTATTACTCTCTAAATGGCATTTAGGAGCTATTTACTATGAAAGAAAACGTAGGCTTTTTTGCATTATAATAGATAAGCTTGGAGGATTGTAACAGAGGACCTTTTTAGATGCTAACTTCATTAAAGAGTGCTTCTTGAATTTGGCTGAGTGTGGAAAGAATGAGTGAAGACAATTACACTGTTTTTATTCCATTGCTGCACACTGCTTTAGCATCATTTTAACTATCATAATAAAGGTGCAGAATTTTGAGACAAATTGGACCATGTGTCCCAGAACTAGACTGAGAGAATTCAATAAACCAACTCAGACAAGTTGATAGCTCTTAAATGACATAAGGCCTGCCTTCAAAGTACCTTATATGAAGAGTGCTAATTCCTGGCTGCTTATAGCTCCAGATTCCTGCTTCTCTTCTGCTTTTCTATTTAACTCTTAGATTTTTGTTGATGCATTTTAAATGATTAGTACTATTATTAAGCTTTTTATATATCAGATGTCAGTGGCATGGTGAACTTGTTGAACAGGTTAAATTATAATAGGAAACCTAGTTTGGGAGAGTACCTTTGTTAGGAACAAATCTGGATCGGGCCTGTTTAATTACAAATTGTTTGTTTTTAAAGCCTTCCTATGTCAAGTCTCATGCAGTACTTTGAATGGAAAGACAGCCACCTTATGATTTTAGAATGGATGGGGTTATTTTTTACTTAATATGCTGCCTTTGATTCCAGTCACAATTGAATTTAGCTCAGAGAGTCTAAAATTCAGTGGAAACAAAAACAGGTGATTAGCCAAGAAAATATTGGCAGGAGGGGTGGGGTGGGTGGAGGAATAAGGGACACTGTTTTGTCAAACAACTGAATTATATTGTGGGGCTTTAAGAAATGAAACAGTGTGGTACTGATTTAGCAGTTCTATCAAAGTTCAAAAATGTCTCCAACTAAATAATTAGAATGTTTGCATTCACAGATCATTGAGGAAAAGCTAATCATTGAATCATGTATAGATGATAAGTATTTGGAGGAAAACGATTAAATATAGAGTGAATATACCTAAATTCAGTTCAGTTCAGTTCAGTCGCTCAATCATGTCTGACTCTGCGACCCCATGAATCACAGCACGCCAGGCATCCCTGTCCATCACCAACTCCCGGAGTTCACCCAAACTCATGTCCATCAAGTCGGTGATGCCATCCAGCCATCTCATCCTCTGTTGTCCCCTTCTCCTCCTGCCCCCAATCCCTCCCAGCATCAGAGTCTTTTCCAGTGAGTCAGCTCTTCACATGAGGTGGCCAAAGTATTGGCGTTTCAGCTTTAGCATCAGTCCTTCCAACGAACACCCAGGACTGATCTCCTTTAGAATGGACTGGTTGTATCTCCTTGCAGTCCAGGGGGCTCTCTACCTAAATTAGTTCCTCATAAATTGAAAAATTGGAACCATAAGAGCTCTGGAAGAAAATGTAAATGAATAGTTACCTGATATTGAAGCAGGGAAAATCTTTTAATCATTAAAGCAAAGGAAGAACCACTTAAAAAGGAGGTTATAGTCTTTAGTTTACAGTGAAAGAAATTCAACATGAAAAAAGTTAAAGCAGTCAAGAATGGAAATGAAAGTATAAGTATCTACCTATAATGAAAGATATTATAATCTGCCTATAATGAACTTATAGGCAGATATAAGTTCTGCCTTATATCTTATAGTTTGAAAGCCCAAGGAAATCAAAAGACTAATTATTAAAAATAAAAAGAAAATTGGCAAAATGTCCAAAATATACCTAGGAAGAAAATAAAGTTTGTAAACTCTAAAAAATAGATATATTTATATAACTGCAATTATTCTCTTCCTTTTTAAATGTAGATTGTCAAAATATTTTAATATATGCCTGGAGAGTACAGAAGAATTTTTATAATTTTTGACTTCATATCTATCTATGCGATACCCTACTATTGTGTCTTATTGTGATTTATTTAATACTTTAGGGAAAATAGGAGTTAAATGTTATGAATTTTTATATATTTTCTAAGAATTAGTAATTATATTCACTAATTCACTTTTTTTTCCTTTTTCCAATGTGCCATAGGTCAGTACTCCTGTCTTTGTACCAGGGAAAACTCATGTGCTGCTTCATCGAATGAGTGGGAAAGGGCTTGCTGCCCATTACTTCTTTCCAAGACAGCCTTGCATATTTGGTGATAAGATGGTCTCTGTGCAAATAACACTGAATAATACCACTGATCAGAAGATAGAAAATATCCACGTAGGGGGAAAAAAGCTTCCTATGGGCATGCAAATGCATGTTTTTAATCCAATAGGTAAATATTAATTCTCATTTATTGCTTTAACTATATTTGATAATTAAATGTGTTTATTTTTAAAATAAAGTAGAATACATATTATTTTATTGATTTTTACCAAATTCGGTTTATATTGACTTGGCCAAAAAGTTCATTTGGGTTTTTCATTACCATGGCATGGTAGAACCTGAACGAACTTTTTGGCCAACCCAAGATTAGTTTTTTCCTTTTTAAACCAAATTTATCGTATAAAATAAATACATTTCTTTGCCCTTAGCAAATCAAGTGCCATCAATGGTGATAACGAGTACTGATGAAAGAATGGTTCTGGAGAATCAAAATTGCTTTGCAATTTTCCTACCTGCATCGCCTACCCCCACTTCTTTTCCTGGTCAGCTTCCTTCCCTGCATGATGTTACTTTGCCTTTTGGTTATAGTACCTCCTGCATCTTTTCTTGCCCATTTTCCTTCACATTCTGTAGGTTGAAATGTAAAGGGAGCAAAGACTGAGAGGGTGTATACCAATTCTGTTTGTCTTCCTCTTTCTGAAGGCAGAAAGCCCACAGTATGTTTCTGAAGGCAGAAGTGCCTGCTGGTATTTTCACACATCATGTGTTTTAATCTGTTGCCACCATTTAAAAATCAGCATCTTTTCACACTAAAGGACAAACCCAGAAATCTCGCTGTTCATGGATAAAGCACAAGAGGATTGCGGTGCTCGCGCTTTATCCCCACCTGCTGCACAACCAGCTGACATGGAGTAGGCTGCCCCTGCTGTGCACCATGCGCCTTCCAGGCTGACTCCGGGCCCAGTACATCATCCTGTCTCCCCAGCTGCTACAGGAGATACACTTTCTTAGCATTAAGTGTAACAGTTGTATGGCTTACTTTGAATTTTTTAAATGGCACAGTAGTTAGAATGTTTAGCTCTATTTTGGTTTTGTGTGAGTGGAGGCAATACTATAGTTTAGTTGAAAGGAANAGGATGCAACAAAAATACTGCATTTTCATATTTTTGTGAAATAAAGGAAGTAAGATACTTGTGTTCTTTAATAAGCACATATACATATGTTAAGGAGTCCAGTGACTTTCTTATTTGTCACCAGTCTGTTCTCTTTTTCTCTGTAATATGAGAAAATTTTTTGGTCAGGATTTTGCCCTGCCTTTAGCATGAAACTGGATTCCTTGCAAGAGTGTTAGGAACAAAGTGCCATTTTCCCACGAAGATCAGGTAGATGTACACAGGAAATTTAAAACACCCCCCCACCCCAAAAGAGTAATCTTAGGCTCTCTGCACTATATTCAGTGACTCTATGTTAACACTTGACAAGTTTGAGTTCAGCTAAGATTTCACTAGTTACTATACAACTGTCCCGTCCTAGTAGATAGCATCCTGTATGATTTCATTTTTCATTATTAATATAGTGGTGTAATAGAACCAGTGTTTTTCAGCCATTTCTGCAAAACCCTCTCATGTATGTTGTGATGATTCAGAACCAGTATTCAACTACAGACCCCTGCTTGAATAAACTTTTCCAATGTATTATAGTAGGCTTCAAATATTATAAAAATCTGTTATATGAATAATTTTATGCTGATCACTTTGCTCTCGAAAGTGAAAGTGTCCGAATTCATGTCCGCTCAGTCATGTCCAACTGTTTGTGACCACATGGACTGTAGCCTACCAGGCTTCTCAGTCCATGGAATTTTCCAGGTAAGAGTACTGGATTGGGTTGCCATTTCCTTCTCCAGGGGATCTTCCCGACCCAGGGATTGAACTGGGTCTCCCACATTCCAGGCAGACGCTTTACCATCTGAGCCACCAGGGAAACCCCTCTGCTGTTAAAGCTTTCATATAATAAAACATACCATTGATCATAAACTAGCCTCCAGAATTAGTATGGCACTCAGCTCGCAGTTAATTATCTTAAGACTGAGGATGTTATGAAACTGTGTCAAACAGTGACATCATCAAGGCATCCTAAGAATTGTCATTTGGTCAAATGAGATATGAAGATACATGATATAGAAAGATCTAGTCCTGAGTGCCATCGTTTTTTGGAGATGACAGCATTTGCTACCAGTGTGGTGTCAGGTGCAAACAAGACCAAACCCCAGTATATCTGTGGCACAGAAGAAAGCATCAAGGATTCAGTGAAGAAGAGCGTTGAACAGTGTGACTGACAGCTGTGAACTGATAAGGTGTAGGCTTTAGGAGAAATGCAAGAAAACTATCATTGTAGTTATTTACAGTAAAGCCTGTTTGTCAAAGATTAAGTAGCAAGACTTCTGGGGTACTTACATACCCTCCTATAAATGTTTATAAATGTTAGGTTTATAAATAAATGGAATTCCAACTAGAATAAGCACACCAATAACATTTTAAAAGTCAGCATCAAATACCTTCTTATAGTGCTTAATCTTCATTTAGGCTTTTAGATATAAAAATACTTCTTAATATTTTAAGCTTATTGAATTATTTTGTCCTACCTGTACCATGATTTCTGTAATGGTTAGCATTAAATGGGAAATTAACCTATGACAAGCCCTAGGATAATCACAGTCTATTGGACCATTGTGTGATTGCTAAAATATAGTTACATCTAATAATGCAGCTAACAATACAACCACAGTTATACTGGAGACTTTCAACAAAGTAGAAATCAAAAGTGAATGGTTTCTATTTAAATATAGACTATGTACAAATATTTATACTAAATAGGTATATGTTTAAGATCCCTTATTATTCTAATGTACAGCATTACTCTTTGACTCTGGAGTCATAAGCAGTGTAAAATCGTGTTATTATTTGAGTTTTATTATTATCAACCAGTACTGTATATTGAAGCAGTTATTTCCCACCCTTGATTAGTTGATAGGTAAAGGTTCAGAAATTACACATCTACAAAACGTCACTTTATAATTTGTTTTTTCAAGATAACATGCTACTAAATTTTCTTTGAGTAATTCTTCAAATAATACAATTAGACTTACTGTTTTGGTTCATCTAATGCCAGTTATCTTCAGTAATACCTGAGGACAAGTTAATTTCTTCTTCCAACTTTGCTTTAATTTGCATGCTTTAAATTTTGGACTTTTTCCCCTGTGAAAATTTAGGACATTGCTGAAAATGTATTTTTTAATATCTAGAGTAAATATTCCATAGTTTTAAGTACATAATCTCTTATAACACCCAGAGTCTGGTACAGATGTTCGAAACAGGAAAATGTTTATTTCCTTCTCACCTTCAGTTCCTATCAAGACACAATTGTAAAACATGGAATTTCTTAGGATGAGCTATATTTCTGAAACAAATAGATGTAATATGCTCATTGTAGTTATGTGCAGAATTAAGTTGTGAAAAAGAAAGCCTTGAGGTGAAATTACTTTGTAATTTGCTTTAATACCGTTAGTTTCAAATTATTCTTACAAATTATCATTAAATTTGACTGTTTTAGCCAAACCACAAATATTACATGTTTTCAGTGTTTAGTTTGCCTCTTTTTCACTTCCTCTGTGTTTTCATGTCTAAATTATCTTATTTCCTAGAATCTCTTGAGCCTGCAGGATCCATTACTGTTTCAATGGGTATTGACTTTTGTGATTCCACTCAGACTGCCAGTTTCCAGTTGTGGTAAGTTCAGTTGTTCTGTGTTTCTTGTTACTATAAACAATAGCAGGTCAAAAGACTTTCAGAAACTTTTTCTATGAGAGAAAATATTTACCCAATTGTGTTTTTCTTTGACAGTGTTTAGACTGCTGTGAAATAGTTGCACATATTATGTGTGATATATGTGTTTTTAGTATTTGTTACACAGATAGCCATTACAGTCTGCTGTATGTGGTTAAGAGCTTCTCTGATGGCTCAGACAGTAAAGAATCTGGCTGCAATGCGGGAGACCCGGGTTCTATCCCTGGATCAGGAAGATCCCCTGGAGAAGGAAATAACAACCCACTTCANCCCTTTTTAAACCAAATTTATCGTATAAAATAAATACATTTCTTTGCCCTTAGCAAATCAAGTGCCATCAATGGTGATAACGAGTACTGATGAAAGAATGGTTCTGGAGAATCAAAATTGCTTTGCAATTTTCCTACCTGCATCGCCTACCCCCACTTCTTTTCCTGGTCAGCTTCCTTCCCTGCATGATGTTACTTTGCCTTTTGGTTATAGTACCTCCTGCATCTTTTCTTGCCCATTTTCCTTCACATTCTGTAGGTTGAAATGTAAAGGGAGCAAAGACTGAGAGGGTGTATACCAATTCTGTTTGTCTTCCTCTTTCTGAAGGCAGAAAGCCCACAGTATGTTTCTGAAGGCAGAAGTGCCTGCTGGTATTTTCACACATCATGTGTTTTAATCTGTTGCCACCATTTAAAAATCAGCATCTTTTCACACTAAAGGACAAACCCAGAAATCTCGCTGTTCATGGATAAAGCACAAGAGGATTGCGGTGCTCGCGCTTTATCCCCACCTGCTGCACAACCAGCTGACATGGAGTAGGCTGCCCCTGCTGTGCACCATGCGCCTTCCAGGCTGACTCCGGGCCCAGTACATCATCCTGTCTCCCCAGCTGCTACAGGAGATACACCTTCTTAGCATTAAGTGTAACAGTTGTATGGCTTACTTTGAATTTTTTAAATGGCACAGTAGTTAGAATGTTTAGCTCTATTTTGGTTTTGTGTGAGTGGAGGCAATACTATAGTTTAGTTGAAAGGAGCTTCAGAAAAGATCTTAATTAAAAGTGATATAAGGTTTCTGTCATTGAATCCTTGAAGTGTTACAATCAGGTCTACATCAGTCAGTTCAGTTCAGTTCAGTCGCTCAGTCGTGTCCGACTCTTTGCGACCCCATGAATCGCAGCACACCAGGCCTTCCTGTCCATCACCAACTCCCGGAGTTCACCCAGACTCGCGTCCATCGAGTCAGTGATGCCATCCAGCCATCTCATCCTCTGTTGTCCCCTTCTCCTCCTGCCCCCAATCCCTCCCAGCATCAGAGTCTTTTCCAGTGAGTCAACTCTTCACATGAGGTGGCCAAAGTACTGGAGTTTCAGCTTTAGCATCATTCCTTCCAAAGAAATCCCAGGGTTGATCTCCTTCAGAATGGACTGGTTGGAAGTGTTACAATCAGGCCTACATAGTTCCTTTTTTATGATACTTGAGGTGAGCAAAACCTTTTGACCAGGTAACTGTACCTTCTTTACTCATTATTTCCTGTCATATAGTTATTCTGTCTTTCTCCATCTTTGCCTGAGTGAGCTCTTTGACATTGTTGGATTCTCTCCTCTGTCATTTTAATGAGTCATTCAATTAAAAAATCATCATTTGTGTTATATTTTTTCCACAAAGATATAAAAAATTCCTCATATTTAGATGAAATTTGGTAGCAGCCAAAGTAGAGAGAAATAGAGTTAAAGTAAATTGATTTCAGAACCCACCTAATATCCTTTTTAAAAAATAATTTGGCAATTAAGACACCATTTAAAGAATACAGAGTACTGATTCTTATTTATTTTGTGGTTAACATATTGCCAGGGAATTAAGAATATCCCAATTTGTGTTCTTTTTTATTGCTTGCAATCCAGCTTTTTTTAAATCTAGTTAAAAAGTTACTTTAAGAAGCATCAAGCAACTGATATATGCATTGTCTGAAGGTTGAAAATGTTATCCAAAGGTTAAAACAGTAGAACAGTATTAACATTTTTTGAGCTGGCATAATGAGTTGATGAGTTGACCTTTTGTTGGCCTATGTAGAACAGAAGAAATAAATATAATAAATTTCAGAGTATGGCCTTCACACCAAAATAAAATATGAATATATATCATTGCCTCAGTACTAGTAATAGGCTTTCTTTTCTTAGGCAGATTTCCTGACCATAGGGTTCCATTCATTTTGTTGGTATTTACTGGATACCCTCAAGATACAGAGTTCTTTCCCATGCAGTATAGATTCCCATGCAGTAGATAACAGTAGAGTTCAGAATATGATATATCTTAATTAGTCCTCAAAAAACATCCTAAGGATGCAACAAAAATACTGCATTTTCATATTTTTGTGAAATAAAGGAAGTAAGATACTTGTGTTCTTTAATAAGCACATATACATATGTTAAGGAGTCCAGTGACTTTCTTATTTGTCACCAGTCTGTTCTCTTTTTCTCTGTAATATGAGAAAATTTTTTGGTCAGGATTTTGCCCTGCCTTTAGCATGAAACTGGATTCCTTGCAAGAGTGTTAGGAACAAAGTGCCATTTTCCCACGAAGATCAGGTAGATGTACACAGGAAATTTAAAACACCCCCCCACCCCAAAAGAGTAATCTTAGGCTCTCTGCACTATATTCAGTGACTCTATGTTAACACTTGACAAGTTTGAGTTCAGCTAAGATTTCACTAGTTATTATACAACTGTCCCGTCCTAGTAGATAGCATCCTGTGTGATTTCATTTTTCATTATTAATATAGTGGTGTAATAGAACCAGTGTTTTTCAGCCATTTCTGCAAAACCCTCTCATGTATGTTGTGATGATTCAGAACCAGTATTCAACTACAGACCCCTGCTTGAATAAACTTTTCCAATGTATTATAGTAGGCTTCAAATATTATAAAAATCTGTTATATGAATAATTTTATGCTGATCACTTTGCTCTCGAAAGTGAAAGTGTCCGAATTCATGTCCGCTCAGTCATGTCCAACTGTTTGTGACCACATGGACTGTAGCCTACCAGGCTTCTCAGTCCATGGAATTTTCCAGGTAAGAGTACTGGAATGGGTTGCCATTTCCTTCTCCAGGGGATCTTCCCGACCCAGGGATTGAACTGGGTCTCCCACATTCCAGGCAGACGCTTTACCATCTGAGCCACCAGGGAAACCCCTCTGCTGTTAAAGCTTTCATATAATAAAACATACCATTGATCATAAACTAGCCTCCAGAATTAGTATGGCACTCAGCTCGCAGTTAATTATCTTAAGACTGAGGATGTTATGAAACTGTGTCAAACAGTGACATCATCAAGGCATCCTAAGAATTGTCATTTGGTCAAATGAGATATGAGGATACATGATATAGAAAGATCTAGTCCTGAGTGCCATCGTTTTTTGGAGATGACAGCATTTGCTACCAGTGTGGTGTCAGGTGCAAACAAGACCAAACCCCAGTATATCTGTGGCACAGAAGAAAGCATCAAGGATTCAGTGAAGAAGAGCGTTGAACAGTGTGACTGACAGCTGTGAACTGATAAGGTGTAGGCTTTAGGAGAAATGCAAGAAAACTATCATTGTAGTTATTTACAGTAAAGCCTGTTTGTCAAAGATTAAGTAGCAAGACTTCTGGGGTACTTACATACCCTCCTATAAATGTTANGAGTGACTGAACTGAACTGACCAGAGTTAAGTAAAACCTCCATAAATAAGAATTGCTTGGTTAGGTAGCTGGCATAATCCCCACAGGAGGGCTCCATTTGAATTTTAGGAATAGTGAGTAATCACCATCAACATCAAGATCTGGGAGTACATGCTTATCTGTGGTGCTAGGCTTTGGCTCTGCATCAGAATGCCCTCCATAATGCCATGGCCCTACCCTTCCACTCTTCCACAATTTGAAAGATGAGGAATGAATATCTGAGTCATCTTCTCCCCAAAGGTGCTATACATGAAGTGATACACAGATAATGGATCCCCAAAAGGATCTGAGTCTCCCCCACACAGTCTATAAATATGTAATGATGCATGGCAGGGGAGAATTAAGATGGCTAAACAGCTGATTTTGAGATGAGATTTTCCTGGGTTGTCTACGTGGGCTACTATAACTGTATGGATCCCGTAAGGGAAAGCAGGAGGCAGGAGAGTCAGTGTTATAGGGATGTGGTGTAAAGACAACTCAGTCATTGACGGCTCTGAAGATACAACAGGCTATGAGCTGAGGAATGTGGGCAGCCTCTAAAAGCTGGAAAGGCAAGGAAAAGAATCTTCCCTTAGAACTTCCAGAAGAAAACACCTTGATTTTGGCTTGGTAAGACCCATTTTGGACTTTGACCTCCAGAATTATAATAAATTTGCATTGTTATACACCACTAAATTGGTGGTCATGTAGCAGTAATAGGAAACTAATAAAGTAATTATGGTAACTATTTAGAAACTACTGTTCTAAATTCTTGTGTTATAAAACCCATCTGTGGAGTCTATGGTACATTTATTTGCATACATCTTTCAATGGCTGATGTGTGATCTGAGAGGCATCAAAAAATTCTGCTTTCCCTATGGTATTTTCCCACTGGACTTAAGATCCAACTCGCGTAGACATTCATAAACTTGAGTGGCTTTCAAACCCAATAGTTACTTGTCAGAATCATCTGGAGGACTGGTTTATGAGAAATTCACCTCCCCTAAGAGTCTTTCTATATTTTTAATGACTTTCATCCATTTGGTTAACATATAGGTGCTGAGAACCAGTGAAAAAAATAAAACTGGAGTCTTCCAAAGGCTCCAGTTTAATGCTCTGAATATTATCTAAGACTACTTCTTAACACTCTTTGGTTAGTATGTGTTAGTTTTTCTCATAAAATATACATATAGAAACATTCTGTATGAGTTCTATACAAGCAGAAAGGGATTATAGTAGTCAGACACTTGAGAGACAATTCCCAAGGCAGACAAGTTTCCATGGAGGAAAATGAAGGAACCAAGAAAAATATAAGAGGGTGGGGCTAGGTTAGAGAAGGAGAGGGTAGGTAT
>SJYS01023872.1:368886-388134 GCA_006410695.1 Philantomba maxwellii
AAGTTAATTTAGTTCTACTTTTTAAAAACTTTCTTGTTTAAAGTTTTATGAGTTCAGTGTAGATGGATTTTTTTTAACCGCAATTCCCAGCTTGAAAAATAGTTATTGTAAATAAGTGAAAACACAAGCTACAGATGAGAAATATTTGCCTGATATTTGCCTATTATACCTGATAACGGACTTGTATGTAGAATATATAAAGAACTCTGACAATAATCAGACAAAAAATAACAATTAAAAATGGGCAAAAGGCTGAAAAGACACTTCTCCAGAGAAGATAAATAACCAATAAGTTCATGAGAATGTGTTCACTATTGAGTATCAGGGAAATGCAAATTAAAACTCGAGTGAGATCTCACTACACACCTGGTAGGATTGCTAAACTTAAAAAGAAAGACCATATCAAGTATTGATGAGGATATAGAAGAACCAGAACTTTCTCATACCTTGCTAGTAAGAATGTAAAATCATACAGCTACTTTGAAAAACAGATCATCAGTTTCTTGAAATACTGACCAAATATTTATCACACAACCCATCAATTCCACTCTTAGGAATTTACCTAAAAGAAATGAAAACAGGTCCACAAAAAGATCTACAAGCAAATGTTTGTAGCTCATTTATTCAGAATTGCTCCAAAGAGCAATGTCACTAACTAGTGAGCAATTGTAGAAATTGTGGTATATCCATTCAGTGGAATGTGATTCAGCAACAAAAAGGAATGAATTGGCACACAGCAACATGGGTGACTCTTAATAACATCTTACAAAGTGAAAGAAGTCAGACACAACCAACCACATACTGTAGGATTCCATTTATAAGACATTCTGGAAAGGGCACAATTATAGGGACAGAAAATAAATCCCTACAAAGGGGCACAGAGGAACTTTTGGAAATAATAGAAATGTTCTGTATCTTAATTGTGGTGGTAGTTACACAACTGAGTATTCTTGTCAACACTCATCAAGCTGTATACGTTAAATGGGTAAATTTTAGCGTGTGTAGATTATCTTAATAAGCCTGACTCTTGAAAGAGAAATTGGTGGGAATTCCCTGGCCGTCCAGTGGTAAGGACTCAGCTGCCAGGGTCTCAGTTTGATCCCTGGTCAGGGAACTAAGATCCCATAAGCCTTGTGACATGGCCCAAAAGAGAGAGAAATTAGGAAGCCAAGGTTGCCAGTGCTTGCATGCATCTATGCACGCTCAGTCGTGTCCGACTCTTTGCAACCCCACAGACAGCAGCCCGCCAGGCTCCTCTGTCCATGGGCTTTCCCCAGACAAGAATACTGGACTGGGGTGCCGTTTCCTCCTTCTAGGCATCCTCCTTAACCAGGGATCGAAACCACATCTCCTGTGTCTCCTGCATTAGCAGGCAGATTCTTTTTTACTGAGCCAATTGGGACTCCCAAGGTTGCCGATGGTAGGCTAAAAATGGCCTCCAAAGACATCCACGTTCTCATCCCGGGAACCTGGGAATGTTACCTTGTATAGTATTAAAGACTTTGCAGATATGTTTCAGGTGAGGATTTGAGATGGGGAGATTGCCCTGAATTATCCCAGTGGACTGCGAATGCAATCACACGTGTCCTTGTAACAGGGAAGCAGAGGGAGATTTGGCATAGGAAAGAGGGCCACGCGACAGGCAGAGAGCAGCAGAGCCGCAGAAGGCCCAAGGATGGAGGAAGTGGGCGCGAGCCGAGGGACAGGAGAAGTGTGTAGCCCCTGGAAAGGCGAGGGGCAGATTTCCCCTCAGCACACACCCTTGCCAACACCTAAACTTTAGCCCAGTGAAACTGCTTTTGAGCTTCTGACCTCCAGAACTGCAAGAGAATAAATTGTCTTGTTTTTAGCCACCAAATTTGTGGTGATTCGTTACAGCAGCCATAGGGCACTAATACACGAGGGAATAAACCAAAGTTAGAGCACAGGGTGCAGGAGGCAGTCCTGCTCTCATTTAACGGGAGACCTGCTGGCTGAAATCGGCGTCCTTAGACTTCAGTGTGGGTAAGAAGCGTCTGAGATGCTTTTCTTAAAATGAGGTATCTCCCAACCCAGCCCCATATCACCTTACCCTTGCTTCCCCACCTCTACCAACTGATTCAGCCAGGAGGCCAGAACCTGGGCAACTGCCTCGGGGTCTAAAGCTAATGTCCTGAGTGTCCCCAAGCTTCAGGAAACCCTGGTCTAGATAGCATTTTCTATTTCCTTAATCAAAATTCAGTACAATGACTATTTCTGTTTCTTAGGGAGAACACCTTGTTCCGTGTCTGACATATGGCAGGAACTCAGCAAGTGTATTTATTTATCTGTTTGACAAGTCCATAAACTCGGACCTCCCCAGTGACCTCTGTGTTTGCTGAGTGGATTCCACATTCTGGGATCCTTGCTATAATCCTATTCTTAATCTAGTTTTACTAAAAGCCATTGGTTCAGGAGCCTATCTTGGCCAAGTATGTCCATCATTTTACTTTATAAATCCCATGATTTCATTCACCGTCTTTAGACTTCAAAAACACCAACAGCAGACAGGCTTTCCAGATCATGAAAGGGAGGCCAGGCGAAACAATTGTCAAAATATAAACACACACACTCAGGGGGAAATGGCATCTTTTGTTTTTTGTTTCTCTATTCTATCCATGAAGTCCAGAGCCCATCTAGATAAAATGCTGGCATTTGGCAACCCCTGTGGGCAGCGAGGCACCTCCCTCTTTGGCATCCCTCTGTCCACCAGATGCTGCTTCTCTCTGCCCAACTGAAAGTCCATGTTGGTGGAGGGGGGTGCGTCCTAACCCAGCACCAGCCTGCCCCTTGAGGCAGGGCAGGGTCAGCCCTTCCTGCAGAAGATGGACCTCAGACATAGACCAGCCCGAGGAGGCTTCCACATCAGTGATGAGTTTATTGCACTTGACTCTCAGACTGATGCAAGGAGTGTGTCTGTGATATGAAATCAATAGAGCTTAGACCCCTCTGTGGTTGCTTGCACTGGATGATAGCTAAGAGAAGCCTGCAAATGTCTAGGCACTCGTATGAGATTCATTTAACTTGGTTAGTGAAGCTGACAGTTTGCATAGTTTGAAAGTCATCCAGTGAAAACCCAAGCCCTATCAGATAACAATGGAAAAGAAAAAAGAGAGAGAAAGAGGGAATTTTAAGGCCAGAATTACCGAACGGTTCCATTTGTATACAGGCTAATTTATGTTTCCGTGAGAATCTGCCAGGCTACTCCAGCAGTTTTAGTAATACATTAGCTCTACCCATGTTTATTAAATATTTAAATATCTCATTTTTATTGAGCTGTAAGGTCAGCTGAATATATAAGCAAAAGGGGAAGGATGGATATTCTTTTTCGTGGCAAGAATACAACAGCACCTCTTTGCTTGTTACCTGCTCCCATCTGTACAATAAAGTCACATTTGGATTCTCATATTTGCTAGAAAAAAGAAATAAATCATTCTCTGTCTTCCATAAATACATATTATCTAAGTCCAGATCAATTGATTGATCTATCACAACATTAATTGATCAGCATAGCATCTGTCTGTCCATTTAGTCATCTGAGAGAGAAGCAGATGACATATAATTAGTTCCATCATGGAATAACACTTTCCCTCCAATTAGCATAGGCTTGAATGTGATAGGGAGTTTCTATTTCTTCAAGGCAGGTAAGTATTTACTAATTCATTGTACCAGCTTTAACAAAGCAGTTTAGGGACCGAATGTCTCCTGTTTAAAATGAGTATCACTGGTCAGAAATATCATTTTCAGTGTGGTGCCTATGACATAGTCTGTAAACTTCCATGGCAAAAGATTGCAGCTCCAGTAAACCAAGCCCATGGCCACACCACCTCACTCATTATGATGGACAGTAATCAGTGAGCTAATAAAACTATTGGAGCTGAAATCATATTTTGCATTCACAGCAGCAGTGGAATAATGAATAAGCCATAGAGATGAACATACATATTTATTTCCCTTCTCTCCTACAGGCGCAGACGACTTTCTTGCCTTCTAGCTGTATGAGAGTCAACACAATGTTTGATGCAATGAAAACACAGTAGCAAATCATGTTTCACGAGGTAGATGGCTTCTGCTATTAGCACTTTCCATTCACTGGGGATGAGCAGATGGTTTGTGAGGGTCTCTCTCTAAGAAGGCAGAATCATAATTCCAAGCCCAGAGGTCAGGAATTTATTTTCATTGTGTCAAAAGCATATTTTAAAGATGTAATGTATATTCGGGTATCTCCTAACTCACTGGGTAGGTGTGCTGCCTGTTACAGAGATAACTGAGGTTTTATGACACAGAGTTTGGGTCAAGAATGAAAAGTTTTGAAGATTTACATTTTTCTCCAGCCTTGACCTTTTGGCTTTATTCCTTAATTAAGCAAAGACATGGCAGCGAAAGGGAGTATTATGGGCCTGCTGTATCCCCAGGGCGTTATGAGGTACCAGACACAGTTAAGCTATCTCAAGACAACCATGTTCTCTGGAGTTACTTTATTGCTATTATAAAAAATCTTTATTATGGGAAAAAAATATGTATTTTTATGCCAGGAGAAGATGAAGATGACAGTTAGGCTGTTGAATGGTAGTTTCAGTTGAGCTTCGTGCCCACAGAGATTGTAAAACACCCTAGACGAGGGGAGGCCTCCTGATAGAATCTTAAGAAACCTAAAGGGGTATATTAATCTTTGTGAAATTCATAGTTGGAACAGGTTACCATTAACTGGCACTTTCCAGTTATCAAGATATTTTATGAAACTGAAAAAAGTCCTATTAGACTTGCTCACAGGGCCAACTTTGGGGGTGTGGCTAGCGAGACCATTTCTTCCCGGACCGTCTTGGCAGTGGGAACCTTGAGACCCCGCGTCCTCAGAGATGCCCGCTGCTTCCGCCCTGTGCTGCTTTGCGTGGCTCTTGTGCAGACGCTTCTGTGTGAGCTGGCTTTCCTTTACCAGGGAAAAGAAAACCGTGAGTCGAAGGGCTGCTGTTTCCCTTTCCATTGCAAATCTGGCACTGCTTGGACTTCATTTTTGTTGTTTTTAAAGGAAATAAACTGTCCTTTCCCCTCTGAAAAAATCACCTTCCCGGGCCTTCCCAGGTTAAGACTCCGCCTTCCAAAGCAGGGGGTGCAGGTTTGATCCCTGGACTTGTGGCCAAACAACCAAAACATAAAAAACAGAAGCAATAGTGTAACAAACTCAGCAAAGATTTAAAAAA
This sequence comes from Philantomba maxwellii, assembly GCA_006410695.1. NCBI lineage: Eukaryota > Metazoa > Chordata > Mammalia > Artiodactyla > Bovidae > Philantomba > Philantomba maxwellii. Next base: position 374,106 of record SJYS01023872.1, read on the forward strand.
TAAATAAATCACCTCCACTTAGACTACTCAACACTTCCTTCTATCCCTGTTAGCCAAAATCAAGCTCCCTATTTAAAAAGTAGTATTCCTTAAACCTTTCATCCTGGGTTTCCTTTGCTTCCAGGGAAAGTCTATATACTGGCTTATCTGTTACCTTTGTTTGCGTTTCATTCCCACTGAACTCCAGAGGACTCTGAGGTGGCTCTGGCATTTCTTTTCTCCTGGCTTTTACTGATGGATCTTCTAGGAGCTGACCTCCTGGAGTTTACCTGTCCCATATGTATCTGTAGTCAGTGAACAGATGCTAGCATTATTCCCCTTCTTCCCCTGGGAAGGGTGAGGTGACTTGGGATCCCTCACCCAGACTTTCTGCTCTGGACGGTGGAAATAGCTGACTGTTATCAATCCAGCGGCAGGAGCAGGGACCATTAGTGTCCCTTGGCTGACAGAAGAGCCATGATCTCACGCTGTACAGCCCTGGCCAGAGGAAGCCAAGGGCCCAGGTTCAAGAGGAGAGGCTCACAGAGCCACTTCCCTGGAGGGCAGGGCCGCCTTCCTTCCGTTTGTCAAGTCCCAGCTTCGAAGCAACCCTCCCAGTGGTGAGGCACACAGCAACACCCTCAGCTCGCTGGGCCAACCACTTTGCCTCCTTCGTGAGAAATAAATTCCATCAGGAAACAAAAGCCAGAACCCCCAAACCCTACAAACCAAAAGCTTGTGTCTCTATGTACAGAAAGACTGAGCCTACTTGCTTTTTATTTATTTCTATCATCACATTGCTCTTGCACAAGTCTGGGGCTCTGCCTTCCCTGTGGTTCTAAGCATCTGGCACTCCAAGGGGCTTCCAATCCATCATCTCCCAACCCAGGGCCCCAAACCCCAGCTGCCCCTTAGGATCGCTACAAGTCAAGTCTCACTACACTCATCAGATGCACTTAAAATCTCACAGTCCTAGGTCATGACTCACTTTTTAGCTCTTTTTTTCCAGTACAACAAAACTGCATTCCAAAGATTTGGAATGGTCCCTTGGATCATAATGAGATTTCACCAACTGATCTGACAAGTCATTTGTGCAGGGCCCGTTTGGGGCATTGCTCGGTGAGGAAGCTACAAGAGGACGCACAGTCCCGGCTTCTGTCAGGAACAAAATGGTATTGGGGGAAGAGGAACATGTTTCATCTTCCCTCTGACCCTACAACATAGTAAGCTGAGGATGTCATTGGGCACTGTGTTTGGGAATCAGCAAGAGAAATTCCAGCTGGACCTGAAGAAAGATGGGGCTGTGAGGGACTTGGGGCAGCAAGGAGAAGACTTGTGAATTAGAGGAATCCCTGTGGCCAATATCTGCTGCCAAAGATATTCACTTATTGCAGAAACCTTTTGCTGGGTATCAGTTTTCCGGCGAGAATGTCACTTTGGGTTTCTATTTCATTATATTCTGTGATTCTATATATTTCATTGTATTTCTATTTCTATTATATTCTTATTTTGGACAGAGTCTGTTTCATGGTGTAAGTCTGCTCGATACATCCTTACAGAAGATGCTCAAATTGTGTGCATCAGAATCAAACCATTCTGCACACAGAATGTTTCCTCCCAGACACCAAGTGGCATCCAGTTGGTCCTCCGAGCCCCTCCAAATGTGCAGATCTTTCCCTCTGTTGGGCTTCCCTGGTGGCTCAGATGGTAAAGAATCCACCTGCAATGTGGGAGACCTGGGTTGGATCCCTAGGTTGGGAAGATTCCCTGAAGGAGGGCATGGCTACCCACTCCAGTATTCTTGCCTGGAGAATCCCCATGGACAGAGGAGCCTGATGGGCTACAGCCCATGGGGTTGCAAAGAATCAGACACAACTGAGCGACTAAGCACAACCCTTCTTCTGTTATGAAAGCAAGTCATCTCAAGAGATTGATGTCATTGAATGTCCCCAAAGTGTTGCCATCAAGTCCGTAAACTCAGTATTTCACCATTTCATTTCATCAATTTTCAGAGCTTATTGAGTTACTTTGTGTTTCTTGTCTTCCAAAACACAGTGTGCTCTTCCTGCAGTGCTCTTTATTTGGAAGAACCCAGTGCAGGCCCCTCAGGAGCCAGGGGAAAAAGTCTTCCTGTAATGAACCAGTGTGAGCAATATGGGAAAAATGTGGTGCAAAGCTGGCAGAAAAGCAAGCTTTAGTTTTCCTCCTTCTAAAGGATTATATCAAACAGGTTTAAAATAATGGATAGTATCTGGTCTCTCGGCATGTGGTGGCAGAAAGGTGACTGTCACCAATGAGATAACGCCATGCGGACTGGATGTATTGTAAAACACTCCAAATGTTACGCACATAACAAAGTGAGCGTGCTTGGTCCTGAGGAACAAAATGGACCAAAGCAAGTTATAAATGGGCGTTGTGGCTCAAGGGTTGAATGGAAATAGCTAAGAAACCATGAGGCAAACACAGCTGAGCTACTCTTCCTTGTGAACATCACCAGCTTTTCCTAATTTCTTTAAAAATGCTGTGAAGAAGATGTAGAAAGTAGAATCTGAGCAAAGTAGGTGAGGATTAGCATCTGCACAGGAAACTCCTGGGGGTAACTCATGATTATTCAGTAAGAAGTATGCAGAGATAGAATTAGATCATTTTTACAAAGAAAGACCTGATTGACATCACACAGACACCATCAAATCTACTTCTCTTTGCCTGATTAATAGAAGCCCCAAAGAACTGTTCAGATTGTTGACTTGGGCTTCAGCTGAATCCACTATAGGTGATTATTTCACCTAATTAAAGTTCTTCAGTAGAGAATAAATGACAGTTCCTTGTATCTGGCCAAGTGTTTGTTCATGAAGGAGTCCCGAGTCTTCCAAATTCATCTGGCCACGAGGAGCTCAAGAAAAGAAACATTTTCCTTTCCACCAGCAAGTTGCTTATCTTACAGTTAGCCAGGGACAAAGGTTTTCTGTTGTGATTTGTTTTCCTTTTTTTTTTTTTCCTGTTTCAAAGTTTTAGTCTGAGAGTCCAGAATTTAAAGATGACTCCATTTTGCAAGAAAACCATGTCTAAGTTACAGCATGCTTAGGGGGAGGGCTGCTAACTGACTTCTCACCCGGGATCTCTATTTTTGTTGTTTCAGTAATCCGCGCACGCGCACACGCGCAGTTAGTGAAATTCTGCTAAAATTGCTGAAGAGGTGGGAAAAGTGAGTTTAAGTGTGTTTAGCTCCTAAATTCAATAAGGTAGTGAGGGTAATGATCACTGACAACGGTCTTGTCCCCGATTTTGTTTAAGAGTCATTCAAATTCTGCGATGTTTATGGCTCATTCTTCCTTAAGAAACTGGGTTACTTCCAGTTCTTAGCCCCCAGCCCCACACCCGCGCCCGTGGAAGCCAGAAAGCCAACGCTTGAGTAACGTGGCAATGCATTTTAAGAAGAATCAGCTCCTCGGAAGTGGGGAGAAAATATATTACTGGACTTTGCAGAGGCCAACACGCCCAGCAGGTAGGAGACCACGAGGAGTGGGGTCCCGTTGGCCGCCGCGGGCCCCCTCCTGCCCGCCCCTGGCGCCAGCGCCCGTTGCAAAGGCCGGGGCCCCAGTCGTCGCGGCTCCCGGGGGAGCCGGGCCCTCGCGCTCCCTCCAGGATGGGACAGGATATGACAGCCCGGTTTGTGCACTAGCATCCTTAATATTCCCTTCCTTTCAGAAGCAAATAGAGCGTTCCCTTATCTGAATGCTAATTTCCTAGTTAAAAACCCTCCCTTGCTGACAAGGGACTGAAAGAGTTTTAAATCACAGATGTAGAGTATCAAATGCAATAATGCTCTTGCAATAGTGCATTGAAGCCTCAATTAATTAACCCTTGGGCTAAGTAGGCAGGTACATGGCGGTGGCCGCAGGCGGTGGATGGATGAGATTTAAATGTGCATCTCATTTCCCCAGCACGGAGCATGCCGTTTGGTTCAGAAAGGAGTCATTTTGCACACTCGCCTCATTTACTCGGCGCTTTAATCCTCCTAATTCCACCTGAGATCGGGGGAGAATTGAAAAGGAAGGCGAGGAGCAGAGGCTGCGGGCCGGGCTTTTGTGGCGCGCGGTCCCCCGGGGCCGCGCCGCGCGGGGCCTCTGCCGTGCTCTCGCCTCTAAGCTGCGTCGGTGGGAAACGTGCGCGGCGAGATCAAAGGGAATGGGGCGGTTTGTACCTTTTTAGGGGGTGCTGGCAGTCTTGGAGGAGGACGCCGCGCCGAGCCCACGTTGCCCGGGTGCGGGGCCCCCGGGCCAGGCCGCGGCTTGCAATGGGCGCGCCGGGGCGCAGGGAGCTGGGGGTGTCCGCGGGGCTAAGCTGCGGCGCCCCGACGCCCGGTGGGCGTGCAGGTGCGGTGGGCTTGCATCCACCGCGCTCCAAAGTCCCGCCGCCGGGGTTCCAGAACGGGGTCCCACCCCCGGCCCTGGCGCCGCGTCCCGCGCGGACTGGGTGTAACTCTCCAGCTCATTTCTCTCCACGCGATTTACCATCTGTGAACTCGTCTTTAACCTAATAAAAATCATCTAGCTTTTGACTAACAAGAAAAGGAAACAGTGCTCATTGTGGGGTTTGGGGAAAATGGCTTCACTAATGTGCAGGATGAGAACGGAGTGATTTATAGGCGGTTTTAACTGTGGGCTATGATTAGGGGGCTGGTAGTAAGTGCATTAGATGTCTAAGTGTGGCAATAGAGTAAATAGGCGTTTTATTTATCGCAGTGCCAGGGGCCTCTTAGCGGAAGAGCGCTTCTCCAAATTGAAATATAGCAGAGTTTACACTCCTGATTAGGGCTTCAAGCGCAGAGCCCAAGGCTATCAGCTAAGCAGAAACAACGCTCGCTGACACCTAATTGTCACTGGATTAATGTGCAAACAGGGACAGCGAACAGCAACAACAAATAACCTAGTGTCAGAGCCGTCGGTGGCGGTGTCCACTCGCAGTGACTTGGGGCCAAATTGGAGTTTATATGTCAAAACAGGCTCGGATCAATGTGTCGGCCGCCTCCTGCGAAGGGCCGCAGGAAGCCCTGGCAGTGGTTGATCTATGTGTGTGTGTGGGCATATTACCTGCCGGGAGTGGAGGGGAGCAGGCAGACAGGAGGTGAAATGCCTTTCCATTAATTTTTTTTCTGCCTGATGCTCCCGAATTCACAGCTATTAAGATGAATTTATGTGAATCAGGTCTTTCTCTCCAGGATCTTGTGACTTTCGCCTGTCTCCATATAAAATTTAATAACCCTGTTTGTGAATCAAATCATTCCCTCAACAACAGATTCAATCTGGGTTGCCACCTGTCTGGCTTTGGACAGGAGCAACCAAACTGGGCAGCTGGGCTCCAGCTTTTCAGGGGACGGCTGCTTGGTTGGCTGAAGGGGAGCTTAGTTTGCTCAAAGGGGGTTTTCCAGAGCAAAAGCTAGGTGTACTGAAGGGGAAAGGAGAACAGCCTTCCATATTCCCCAGGCCCTGTTTTTCTTTAAATGACCAAATTGGTGACAGCCCTATTTTAAAAACACAAGAACTCATAACAGTCCAAAGCAAGCGGTGGAATAGGTTACCATCCAAGGAGGTCTTATGCCCACTCATTTTTCTTCTACAATTAGCCATTTCGGGAGGGAAAAAGTCACAAATACATGAGTTATGTTCCTAAATGTATTTCTAAAGTTCTTAAGTTTTATTGAGCATGAAAGTTGGTCTTTCCCTGTGTTAAGGATTGAAGAAGCTATAGAACTAGCTAGTAGCTCAATGGTGCAAAGTCTTATGATTTAAACTTGACATTTGCAATTTTTTGCTGTAAAATATTACTTTCTTTATTTCAAGACTTTAGTTGAAAACCTCATAATTCCTTTTAAGCTCCATTTGATTGTCAATTGCACAACTCTCTCTAAAGCTTAGGGCTTATGATTTTCATACACACATGATTTATGCTTTCTGTGGCACAATATAATGTACTTTGGTGCAGCTCCTACTTATTTCCTCTTGCATCATGAGAGCCTTCCCTTTTAGAGACTGGGCTTTTACAGTGAAGCTATGAAAGAGTTGGGACCTGCCACTTGGTCTCCCTGAAGGATCTTTTTTGCTGCCACAGCCAGCCTTCTGTATCACTCCATTTAATGTATTTTCAGAAAATGGTGATCTGGCTATCTACACATTTGGATAATACAATGAAATAAATTTTCACTACTGGAGATGTCAATAACTGGCCACTGAAAGCCCATTCATTGCCTCAAGAATGGGGACAAGCATGCAGAACTTGTTTTGGAAGTTGCAAACACTGAAATTTCTTTTAATCCACTTACTGTGAAAAGAAATCATGAAGCTAGATCTGCAATGGAGAAATCCCATCTCCATTTTATTAGCAACATGCTGGATGAATCCAATGTGTTTTTAATCCAGATGCAGAACTCCAGGTCCATCCAAGCTGCTAACTAGAGTGTAAAATTTAAGTTACTGCCCTCCTTAAACAAAAACACTTAAACTACCAAAATGTCACAAGGAGATCTTGAATTTTTTGAGGAGAAATCACACAGGAAACATGTTATTTTGTTCATCCTAATTATGACTCATAAATCTTATTTGTGGATGCCAAAAATGAGAGGGCATTAGAGTCTGTTAAGCCCTTTAAACATCCTATTTGCAGATGGGAGAACTGAGACCTAAAAAGATTCAATATATTGCTCAATATTACACACACACACAATGAAACCTTCCAGCTATTCCTTATATACAATCATTATTCCAATCAAGCCATAAGCAATGTAAATATGTGAGAAAATGTCAAATGTTTTTGTCATACTTTGTTAATATCATTCAAGCACTTAAACATTAAAACTTTCCTGCCCTATAAAAAGTGATTTTTTAAAAATCGCTGACTTAAAGTAAGAGAAAATGGGTGTTATTCTTTGCTCATTTATCTGGAAATTGTGAAACAGAATTAAAATTTTAAAAATATTTTCAGTGTTTGAAAGAATTGGCATATCTCTGTCACTTGTGGTTTAGATTTTTAAAAATTCTTCTTCCAGTTTTCTGCCCTCTTTATTGCCCATTTTTCGGCTTTTTACCATCTCCTTCAGTCTCTACAAGGAGGAAACTAAGACTCAAGAAGGTGGTTTTGTCATAACTTGATGAGATATTTCATGGAGGATATAAGACAGAAATACTTACCCATGGTTTTCCCTTGTTCCTAGTATGATGAGTAATCAGGAATAACCTTGATTATATTGCCATGCCCTCGCCCAGGGGATCTTCCCAACCCAGGGATCAAACCCAAATCTCACACATTGCAGGTGGATTCTTTACTGTCTGAGCCACAAGGGAAGCCCATATTAGAAGAAGGAAAGGGAATATTTTGTCAGTTTTTCAGTAATTCTGCTGAAGAGTTAGACGTATTTGTACATGAATCTGTCTCAGAGTTTCAGTGACTGCCTTAGAGGTTGAACTTCAGGTTATGCCTGAATTATTAAGCTTCTGCCCCACTGGTGTGGCTAGGTTATAGGAGAGTTGAGTAAAGTGAAATGAAATTATGTCAACCAAGAAAAAACAAGTCTCCCAGAATTTTGAAAGTGACTGTTTCAATCTAGATCTAACCTGAAATTTCTGACAATGTGTTCAGACTCTGGGAAGTATATTCACGTTAAGGAAATTTCTGAAATCTAAGATGGGGACCACTAATGAAGCCTGAACTTTGATGAGCATGACCCAGTCCACACAACCTACCCACCTCAACCTGAGTTCCTGAGAATTTCAAAATCAATCATCATCAAGATAACCAGTACTCACCTTGTAACTGGGCTTCCTACGTGGCTCAGTGGTAAAGAATCCACCTGCTAATTCAGGAGAGGCAGGAGATGCTGGGTCAGGAAGGTCCCCTAGAGGAGGAAATGGTGACCCACTCCAGTATTCTCGCCTGGAAAATCCCATGGACAGAGGAGCCTAGCATACTACAGTCCACGGGGATGCACAGAGTTGGGCACACTGAGCGACTGAGCAGGTATGCAGAACCACTGCTTAGAGAAGGACTGGGTGCTGAGGGAGAAAGAGGTGACCGGTGGAAGGCATGGGTGGTGATGGGCCAGGCCCTACAGCCACCAAATAGGCACAGACTGCAGCTTCCTAATGCCACCAGGGCCTGGGCACATAGCTCCTCAAGGTGAGGTCCTGAGCCCTCCAACTCTGCATCCAGCAACACGCCGCCCCTGCCCAATCCCTGGAGCTTTCATGCCCTCCAGAGTTTAAAATGCTCCGACTAAAGGACCTACACATTTTCTTATAAACGTGAGGTTATTAATCACTTATGCTTTAGCAATTTGAACTCTAATATTACAGTTTGAGGAAAAGACTTGAAGAGACACTGATGACTGATTTAAAATACTCCTGCAGACCACAGGAGTACTTCATTAGGCAAACTCGTCAATGACTTTCTTCTTAAATGCATTTGCTTATGAGAACGTCAATGGTTGACATTATTTGCCTTTTTTTTTTCCCCCTTCAGTGTTTTGTTTTCAATACAGTAATAACCTATGGTTTTTTAATATTCTCAGGTTATAAAGGCAGTCTTCTATTCTTTTTTCAATGTATTTATTTTTATTTAATGTATTTTTTATTGATGTGTTGTTGATGTAACAATATTTTTTGATGTAACAATATTAATATTAGTTCCAGGTGTACAACATAGTGATTCAATATTTTTATAGATTATGTTCCATATAAAGATGCTATTTACTTTTCAGGTTCTCACTCTACTATAATAGTTTTCTTTAGCAAAAAATACTTTGTGGACTAAGAATACTGTAAGGTAGCCTCTGCCTAATTTGCTCACCTATTTAAATTACTATGTCATAACTTTAAGAAATACCATGAATTCATATATATAGTAACATAATTTTTTTGCCATTTTTACTTTCTGAAATAAAACGAAAACTTAAAATATCCCAAATTAATACTCTCTTCACTTTTCACTTTCATGCATTGGAGAAGGAAATGGTAACCTTCTCCAGTGTTCTTGCCTGGAGAATCCCAGGAACGGCAGAGCCTGGTGGACTGCTGCCTGTGGGGTCGCACAGAGTCTGACACGACTGAAGCGACTTAGCAGCAGCAGGACGGTACAAGGAGCTCAGTTCTGTAACATCATAAAATGTGTAACATCTACACATTTTTCTTATATTTAAACATTAATTAAAGACAGATGAGGTATACTGGATTCCAAACATGCATATTGTCCTTTGGCAAGCAGTTTTTAGAGATCACTTTTTCTACCCTGATGCCAGAGCGCTAATTCTATTTTCTTGTTACTACCAGATTTTAATGACCCCACGGCTTGGTGGACCCCATGCAGTCCATGGGGTTGCAAAGAGTCGGGCATGACTGAGTGACTGAACTGAACTGAACCAGATTTTAAAATCCAAATTGTGAACACAGAGTGGGGAGGAAAGGATGGGATGAGTTGGAAGACTGTGATTGACACATTTACACTAATGTGTAAAACAGATAGCTAGTGGGAAGCACGGGGAACCAAGCTCAGTGCTCCGTGATGACCGAGATGGGCGGGATGAGGGTGGGCTGGGAGGGAGGTCTAAGAGGGAGGGGAGACATGCATTCATATGGCTGATTCACTTCAGTGTACCCCAGAAACGAACACAACATTGGAAAGCGGTTATATCCCAATAAAATGTTTTTTTAATCAAAGAGGCATTTCCTGCATGGAGCCTGCAAGGTTTCTCTGATGCTCTGTGTGTNTGGGAGGGAGGTCTAAGAGGGAGGGGAGACATGCATTCATATGGCTGATTCACTTCAGTGTACACCAGAAACAATCACAACATTGGAAAGCAGTTATATCCCAATAAAATGTTTTTTTAATCAAAGAGGCATTTCCTGCATGGAGCCTGCAAGGTTTCTCTGATGCTCTGTGCATCAATTTGTGTTGTTGCACGGTTAAAATGAAAGGCAAAGTACATGCCAAGCAGTCAGCAACTCTTCCTATCTGCTTAATATTGCTCTTGGAGGAGCAATATATCGTGTGCTTTCTGTATACTCTTGGAAGGTAAGATTTTTTTTTTTTTTTTTCCCCTTGCTTGAGGGAAGTTTTTCTAAGGAGCACATCTTTTTAATGGTATTCTTTCCCCTTCTCAATGAGGGACTATTGATTGAGTGGACACTGCTTACTGTAGCTGTTCTGAGCTGCCAGCAGCTGAGTTTCCTGTGATTGATTTTATATAGCACCTTTTATACTTGAGAAATCCCAAAGCACTTAACAAAGCAGTGAATGAGTCTGATGCCGATAGTGATGGCGTAGACAAACACCGGCAGTGGCACGAGCCCACGGAGTTCACGTTGCATCAGATTCTTGAACTCTCCAGAGGACTGCTCAGTCAGGTCACCACCGTTCTTTCTGGTCGGCCTGGAATCTCCAGAATGGAAAGGACGGTTAGCCAACTTCTCACACATCCCTGGGTCTCTGAGCAGCCCTCAACCACCCAAGACGGGGGAGACAGGCCACTGTGGGTGGCTTCCATGAGCCACTAATTCCCGAGGCCTCTCGTTCCTCTGTGGTTCAACATGGGTGAGACTGAGGGGTCCCATTCAGAAGTTCTAAGATCATCTCTGATTTCCTGAGTAATTACTGTGCCTCAAGTAGGTACCCAGTGCTGTTTAAGACCTCTGCTCTGGAAAGAGAGGACTCTTTCCTGCCATTGCCTGCTCAGTCGTGTTCGACTCTGTGTGACCCCATGGACTGTACCCTGGCAGGCTCCTCTGTCCATGGAATTTTCCAGGCAAGAATATTGGAGTGGGTTCCCATTTCCTCCTCCAGGAGATCTCCCTGACCCAGGCATCAAACCCGTGTCTCCTTCGTCTCCTGCACTGGCAGGCGGATTCTTTACCACTGAGCCACCTGGGAAGCCCTTAGTACTAGTTAAGTGCCTAAAAGAGCAAGNCTGAACTGAACCATGGGAAGAGAGCTTCCCAGATGGCTCACTGGTGAAGAATCTGCTTGCCGATGCAGGAGACGCAGGAGACAGAGGTTTAGTTCCTGGGTCAGGAAGATCCCCTAGAGGAGGAAATGGCAACTCACTCCAGTATTCTTGCTTGGGAAATCCTATGGACAGAGGAGCCTGGCGGGCCACAGTCCACAGGGTCACAAAGAATCAGACACGACTAAGCTACTGAGCATGTGTGCATGTGCATGCACGCACGCGCACACACACACACACACACACACACACACACAACTCTGGGAAGAGGACCACATGGTACCCTTACAGTGTGGTGGAAACCTGTGGCCTAGGATGGGGGCAGGTGTGGGGCTGGGGGTGGGAGAGGGACCCAAAACCAAACTAGCCACCTTTGGCTTCAGGAGATCTAGAAATTACTCTGGAAAGTCCTTTTCTTTCCTTCTCCTGGTCCAGCACCAGCACATTTCCAAGTCCATTGAGTCTCATTTTCTCCTGTAAAATCTCCTGCATCTCTCTCTCTCTCTTTCCCCACTTTTTACTCCCAGTCTTCCAGTTTAGACCTCACAGCCTGGCTCTTTGCTCATAGACTGGTTCAAGATGCTCCCCAATTCTAAGCATTTCCTATGCCCAGTTAGTTAGCCTCCACTTCCTGTCTCTTGGAACTCCCTCCCCTAAACTCCACTCCCCACAACCCCTGTGAGGGAAGCCAGGCGCCTGACTCCCCTGAGACCACCTCCTTCTGTGGAAATAGAGTAATACTGACCAGCCCTCAGCTCCCTCTCATTTCAGCCCAAATGCCAGTCGTCACCACCTGGGGCATTCCAGTCCCGGCATATGGCACATGGAGATGGACAGGGCTTCAGCTCTGTGGATCTCGTTGAGCTGTCCACTCATCCCCAGACATCTGAGCCACCCCAACTGAAGTCCCAGTCACCATCGAACAGAACTCATCACCCGGGTGAGTCCTGCTCCAACTCCTGACCCACAAGATAGAAGACTCTGTGGACCTTTTATCAGTGCTTCTTAAACTTTGCTGTGTTCAAATCACCAAGGGTCTTGTTAAAATGAAGGTTTTGACTCATTAGGCTTGGGGTGGAGCCTGATATTCTATTTTTTAACAAGCACCCAGCTAATAACACTGTTGCTGCTTGTGGATCATATTTTGAGCAGAAAAATGGACTGAGGACTGAAGTGCACCTTCAGGGCATATTGCAGGTGCATTTGTGCAATTTATCAAAGGGTTTTCACACCTGGATTGATTCATCAAACAGTTTAATCAACTGAGAAGTATCTGCCATTAAGACAGTCAGTCTATAGCAGAGGTTCTTCAAGTGTGGTCTCCGGATCCACTTGCATCCATATCACCTGGATTGTATTGCATCTTAGTCTGGGAGAGTCAGAATAGGAGAGTCAGGAACCACCATTTCCAACAAGATCTCCAGGTAATTCTTAAACACTTTCAAATTTCAGAACTACTGGTAAAGTAGAAAGGGGACTTAATTAAGAGAAGAACTGGCTTTTAGTTCTGAAAGTGAAAGTGAAGGCACTCAATTGTGTCTGAATCTTTGCGACCCCATGAACTGAAGCCCACCAGGCTCCTCTGTCCATGGGATTTTCCAGGCAAGAGTACTGGAGTGGGGTGCCATTTCCTTCTCCATTTAGTTCTGATGTCGGATCCTAATGGCGAGATAAGCACCTCTTCTTTCTGGGTCTCAGTGTCCACATCTCTCACCTGGGGACAGGTTGCTGAACAGTAACCATTTCTGCCCCTGATGTGGTATGCATCCTGCAATTGCTCCTCCAGGCCAACTCAGTGTCTCCCTCCCGTGTCCTCTCTGCACACTGAAGCTTGGCGAGCACACCCTCTGCCCCACGTCTGTGTCCAGCACCATCTTCTTCCTCATTGCCTTCCTTGGCTCACCGAGAAGGAGGTATGATCAGAAAGCACGTTATGGGGAAAGTGCCATTTTATTCTTAAATATTTTAAAAAGCAAATATTAGGGTAGGAGCCAGTGTCTCCTCCAAGTAACACATATCTGCCTTCGATGTTGTAATTAAACTTAAATCATTTCTTAAATTATTTGTTTTAAATGGCAAATGCGCAGCCTGGAAGCTTTCCTCTTGCCTTGAGCACCACTGGGTAAATGTGTTCATGACTGAATTAGCAGACCTTTGCTTTTAAAAGGACTTTTCAGTGATCTTTTATGGTAGATTAAAAAGCAATTTACTAATCTACAGTTCACAGAAATTCGGTGTCCTCCTTGAGTTTTGTACATCAATTCTGTGCTAAATGTGACTCAAGCTCCAAATGTTTCATCTGGGGACAGCGGGTGTCATACACAACCTTAAGCTCATAGCCATGTCATCAGTAAAACTATTTTGTGAGCTCCTTCTTCCTGCTCAGCAGATGCCCTCTTAGGAATCCCTTAACCTATAGTCGTCAGCCTAGAGTCTGTAGTCAGTGTGGGGGAGGTTTAACCAACAGGCCTGGCGGGACCACCTTACTTGTTTGCCCATCTTTTCTCTATTCTCTTTACTATAGTGAGCAATCACAGTTGAAAGATGATCAGGTGACAGATATTTTATATAGGATGGATGAACAACAAGGTCCTACCGTACCACACAGGGAACTATGTTCAGTATCCTGTGACAAGCCGTAATGGAAAAGAATAGGAAAAAGAATGTATATATAGATACAGATATATAAAACTTGATCACTTTGCTGTAAGCAGAAATTAATACAACATTGTAAATCAACTATATTTCTGTAAAATTTTAAAAAAGAAAGACAGTTAGAAAATGGGGTCACCAGATGGTGACTGCAGCCATGAAATTAAAAGACGCTTACTCCTTGGAAGGAAAGTTATGACCAACCTAGATAGCATTTTCAAAAGCAGAGACATTACTTTGCTGACTAAGGTCCGTCTAGTCAAGGCTATGGTTTTTCTAGTAGTCAGGTATGGATGTGAGAGTTGGACTGTGAAGAAAGCTGAGCGCCAAAGAATTGATGCTTTTGAACTGTGGTGTTGGAGAAGACTCTTGAGAGTCCCTTGGACTGCAAGGAGATCCAACCAGTCC
>SJYS01023872.1:435841-455789 GCA_006410695.1 Philantomba maxwellii
TCCCATCTCTTTCAGAATTTTCCACAGTTTATTGTGATCCACACAGTCAAAGGCTTTGGCATAGTCAATAAAGCAGAAGTAGATGTTTTTCTGGAACTCTCTTGCTTTTTCCATGATCCAGCGGATGTTGGCAATTTGATCTCTGGTTCCTCTGCCTTTTCTAAAGCCAGCTTGAAGATCAGGGAGTTCATATATGAACTGGAGGTAACTTGGTGACTACTGGGACCTGTTTTTCTTTTTTTAATGTAACATTACATTACTGAAATCCATCCATTGTTGTCAGCAGTTACAGTTCATTCATTATTACTGCTGTATACCTTTCCACTAGTTATTTATTCCCATGTTCATGAGTATTTTAATCTTTTTTTTCTGCTTTTATAAGTAGTGCTGCAATGAACTTCAGACTTCCCTAGTAGCTCAGATGGTAAAGAGTCGGCCTGCAATGCAGGAGAGCAGAGTTCAATCCCTGGGTCAGGAAGATCCCCTGGAGAAGAAAATAGCAACCCACTCCAATATTCTTGCCTAGGAAATCCCATAGACAGAGGAGCCTGGTGATCTACAAGTCCTAGGGTCTCAAAGAGTCGGACATGACTTAGCAATTAAACTACAAAAATGAACTTCCTTATACACATCTTCTCATATATCTGTATGAGTTTCTTTTGGGTTATAGAAGTGATCCACATGCACTATACAAATGTTCATGTTTGCAAAATAATTTTGCATTATTTTTTAAAGTGCTTGTGCTTTTATATATTCCTGCTAGTAATATATAAGAAATCCTCCTTATCCTTTCAACTATTGGTTCTGTCAGATTATTATATTTTGCAGATTAAATGAATGAAAAATGATATATCTTTGTAGTCTTGATTTCTGTTGTAAAATTCAGACTCAAATTGAAGGAAGTAGAGAAAACCACTAGACCATTCAGGTATGACCTAAATCAAATCCCTTTTGATTATACAGTGGAAGTGACAAACAGATTCAAGGGATTAGCTCTGAGGGACAGAGTGCCTGAAGAACTATGGACAGAGGTTCGTCGTTTTGTACAGGAGGCAGGTATCAAGACCATCCACAAGAAGAAGAAATGCAGAAAGGCAAAATGGTTATCTGAGGAGGCCTTACAAATAGCTGAGAAAAGAAGAGAAGCAAAAAGAAAGAGAAAAAGGAAAGATATACTCATCTGAATGCAGACTTCCAAAGAATAGCAAGGAGAGATAAGAAAGCCTTCCTCAGCGATCAGTGCAAAGAAATAGAGGAAACCAATAGAATGGGNAAGAAGAGAAGCAAAAAGAAAGAGAAAAAGGAAAGATATACTCATCTGAATGCAGACTTCCAAAGAATAGCAAGGAGAGATAAGAAAGCCTTCCTCAGTGATCAGTGCAAAGAAATAGAGGAAACCAATAGAATGGGGAAAACTAGAGATCTCTTCAAGAAAATTAGAGATACTGAAGGAACATTTCATGCAAAGATGGGCACAATAAAGGACAGAAATGGTATAGACCTAACAGAAGCAGAAGATACTAAGAAAAGGTGGCAAGAATACTCAGAACTATACAAAAAAGATCTTCATGACCCAGATAACCACAATGGTGTGATCACTCACCTAGAGCCAGACATCCTGGATTACGAAGTCCAGTGGGCCTTAGGAGGCATCACTACAAACAAAGCTAGTGGAGGTGATGGAATTCCAATTGAGCTATTTCAAATCCTCAAAGACAATGCTGTGAAAGTGCTGCACTCAATATGCCAGCAAATTTGGGAAACTCAGCAGTGGCCACAGGACTGGAAAAGGTCAGTTTTCATTTCAATCCCAAAGAAAGGGAATGCCAAAGAATGTTCAAACTAATGCACAGTTGCACTCATCTCACATGCTAGCAAAGTAATGCTCAAAATTCTCCAAGCTAGGCTTCAATAGTACGTGAACTGAGAACTTCGAGATGTTCAAGCTGGATTTAGAAAAGGCAGAGGAACCAAAAGTCAAGTTACCAACATCCATTGGTTCATCAAAAAAACAAGAGAGTTCCAGAAAAACATCTGCTTTATTGACTGTGCCATAGCTTTTGACTGTGTGGATCACAATAAACT
The DNA here is from genome assembly GCA_006410695.1 of Philantomba maxwellii. Classification (NCBI taxonomy): domain Eukaryota; kingdom Metazoa; phylum Chordata; class Mammalia; order Artiodactyla; family Bovidae; genus Philantomba; species Philantomba maxwellii. The sequence continues at coordinate 437,927 of SJYS01023872.1, forward strand.
GTGAAAAATTCTTAAAGAGTTGGGAATACCATATCACCTTACCTACCTCCTGAGAAATCTGTATGCAGATCAACAAGCAACAGTTAGAACGGGACATGGAACAATGGACTGGTTCCAAATTGGTAAGGAGTATGTCAAGGCTGTATATTGTCACCCTGCTTATTTAATTTATATGCAGAGTAGATCATTTGAAATGCTGGGCTGGATGAAGCACAAGCTGGAATCAAGATTGCTGGCAGAAATATCAATAACCTCAGATATGCAGATGACACCACCCTTATGGCTGAAAGTGAAGAGGAACTAAAGAGCCTCTTGATGAAAATGAAAGAGGAGAGTAAAAAGCTGGCTTAAAACTCAGCATTCAAAAAACTAANACGAACAAAGCTAGTGGAGGTGATGGAATTCCAATTGAGCTATTTCAAATCCTCAAAGACAATGCTGTGAAAGTGCTGCACTCAATATGCCAGCAAATTTGGGAAACTCAGCAGTGGCCACAGGACTGGAAAAGGTCAGTTTTCATTTCAATCCCAAAGAAAGGGAATGCCAAAGAATGTTCAAACTAATGCACAGTTGCACTCATCTCACATGCTAGCAAAGTAATGCTCAAAATTCTCCAAGCTAGGCTTCAATAGTACGTGAACTGAGAACTTCGAGATGTTCAAGCTGGATTTAGAAAAGGCAGAGGAACCAAAAGTCAAGTTACCAACATCCATTGGATCATCAAAAAAACAAGAGAGTTCCAGAAAAACATCTGCTTTATTGACTGTGCCATAGCTTTTGACTGTGTGGATCACAATAAACTGTGAAAAATTCTTAAAGAGTTGGGAATACCATATCACCTTACCTACCTCCTGAGAAATCTGTATGCAGATCAACAAGCAACAGTTAGAACGGGACATGGAACAATGGACTGGTTCCAAATTGGTAAGGAGTATGTCAAGGCTGTATATTGTCACCCTGCTTATTTAATTTATATGCAGAGTAGATCATGAGAAATGCTGGGCTGGATGAAGCACAAGCTGGAATCAAGATTGCTGGCAGAAATATCAATAACCTCAGATATGCAGATGACACCACCCTTATGGCTGAAAGTGAAGAGGAACTAAAGAGCCTCTTGATGAAAATGAAAGAGGAGAGTAAAAAGCTGGCTTAAAACTCAGCATTCAAAAAACTAAGATCATGGCATCTGGTCCCATCACTTCATGGCAAATAGATGGGGAAACAATGGAAACAGTGACAGACTACTTTCTTGGGCTCCAAAATCACTGCAGATGGTGACTACAGCCATGAAATTCAAAGACAGTTGCTCCTTGGAAGAAAAGCTATGACCAACCTAGACAGCATATTAAAAAGCAAAGACATTACTTTGCCAACAAAGGTCTGTCTAGTCAAAGCTATGGTTTTTCCAGTAGTCATGTATGGATGTGAGAATTGGACTATAAAGAAAGCTGAAAGCCTAAGAATTGATACTTTTGGACTGTGGTTTTGGAGGAAACTCTTGAGAGTCCCTTGGACTGCAAGGAGATCAAACCAGTTAATTCTCAAGAAAGTCAGTCCTGAATCTTCATTGGAAGGACTGATGCTGAAGCTGAAACTCCAATACTTTGGCCACCTAATGCAAAGAGCTGACTCATTTAAAAAGACCCTGATGCTGGGAAAGATTGAGGGCAGGAGGAGAAGGGATTAACAGAGGATGCGATGGTTGGATAGCATCACTAACTCGATGGACATGAGTTTGAGCAAGCTCCGGGAATTGGTGATGGACAGGGAGGCCTGGCATGCTGCAGTGTATGGGGTCGCAAAGAGCTGGACACGACTGAGTGACTGAACTGAACTGAATTACTAATGAGATTAAGCATCTTCTTGGATGTGTCTTGACTATATTTTGTAGTCTGTGTAATGCCTATTGAGGTCTTTTGCTCATTTTATTTATTTTTTATCATTGAACTATAATTGACATGCAGCATTACATTCGTTTCAGGTGTGCAATATAGTGATTGAACATTTGTGTACACTGTGAAATGATCACCACAAGAGGTCTGGTTACCCTCTGTCATCATCTAATTTACAGTATGTTCAGGGATTGACACTACAGAGTTGATTTGATAGAATTTTCCAGATATGAGTACCTGCTATCCTCATTTTTAAGCTTGAAGAAACTAGCACAAATTCTATCTTTTTTTGTATGGCTACACAATTCACATTTCATCAAGACATTATATGGAAGTGGCCCCTTAATCAGATCTCTTTTAAATGACAGAAAATCCATTTTCTTTTCCTATAGAAACCTGGTGGATTTTGCCCAACTTGCATTTTCCTTTAAGGTAGACACAATAGCACAACAAAGAACTTACAAGGAGTAAAATGGAAGGTCACAACTGTTGTTTCCTACTACACAGGGAGAGCTATCTAGACAGAGGAGGGTCCACCATGATGCTCCTGGAGCTTATATTTCAGAGTCCTTCACTTTCAGGGGCCCTTTGTAAAGCTTTGGTTGGGTCCCTAATTTTTTTTGAATTTATGATTTTATATTCTTTTTCTTTCCTCCCTCCCTCCCTCCTTCACTGTGTGGCATGTGGAATCTTAAGTTCCCCAGCCAGGGATTGAACCCACACCCCCTGAAGTGGAAGCAGAACCTGTACCCCCTAAAGTAGAAGCAGAACCCACACCCCACTGAACCACCAGGGAAGTCCCTTTATTCTTTTTCTTAAAGAGAGATTTCCAAACTGTATATACTTAAGGATGCACAAAGCATCCTGGGTTTGTCTCTGAACATGGACGTGTAAAAATATATATGAAGCTTAAATCCATTTTATACTAGGCAACCTCTTGGTGCTGGGCCAAGCTCTGGAAGAAACCCTAGGCCACACTCAAAACTAGGCCTGGAAAGTGCTGGGCTAACTTGGGTTCAGAAATCAAAATGAATGACTCCAACTTGGAAAATATCCTGTGTTATGTTATGTTATGTTAGCTTCTTCCTCCTTTCTTTCATTCTCACTAGCCTTTGCTGAGCATTCAGTACAAAAATATTCAGCATTGAAATAACACAATTGCTTTTAATAAACAATTTCTTTCTTGTAGGCTTTTTGGAAAGTGCTAAGATAACATTTCATGCAGATTTAATCCTAGGTTAATCTATGAAATGGGTTAGCGCCGGGCACGTTTAAGCATTCAGCTTTGTCTTAGAGTCAGAACATGCTACAGTTCCCTCTTAGCGGTCTGTCTCAATTTCTGCCCCAATTCATTTCTGAACTCTGAGTCAAAAAAGCCCAAGAAGGACCTTAATCAAATCACACATCAGCTTAGAATAGTGATTTTAGTGATTTGGACATCTGGCCACTTGGAACTGAAAAAAGGCTGCCAACTCACTTGACAAAAGCTACTGAACATCTGTCAGCATGAAAATAGCTCTCCTAAGTGACCCTGAATCAGATTTCTATAGCCAACCTCACAATGAAAGGGCCTCTCTTCTTCTCCTGTTATTCAGATAAATTGGTGCCATCCAAAATATCCTACCAATATCCCACCAACCATGCCCTCTAAGGTATTCTGTGACGCGAGTGCAAATGGTGCTAACCCATTGTCCCTTTCACCTGACTTCCCCTGCTATGTGCCGCTGACAAGGGTGATATTAAAAGTGTTGAGCCACATGTGGCTCAGGCACCAACGCAGGGTCTTGGAGAGTCTAGGTAGAGATCTTGGGAAGAGAGTTCCGGGGAAGGGAGGAGGGGAGCATGAAGGTGAGAGGCACACATAGAGTTCAGGAAAACCATTGCTTAACAAATGCTGTGGAGGAATTTCAGTATTTTACCATGCTACATGGCAGTACCAATATGCTCAGCTAAACCAGCCTTGGACATAGGTACAAAATTTTAAATATGATGGCCACTATGCCTCCAAATATACCACAGAAAGATGGAGAAAGATCTGAACTATGGTCTAGCTTCAGTAGGGAAACATGTAGGGGGAAGTTTCAGACTCTATGAGGCAGTGTTATTAGTTGGTGAGGAAGTATGTTTAATAATCTCTTTCTCTGTATATGACTGCATTCTGTGTTGCCCTCGAGCCAGACAGGGAGCAGTCTTGCTCTAGGACTTGCGCTGTAGAGTACCCTACCATCATACACACACGCACGCGTGTGCACACACATTTATTAAGGAAATGTGCACGTCTGGTACTTGGGATCCAGTGCTCAGTGTTGACGTAGGAAACCCTAACCTCTAAACATCTGTGTACATGGCTAACACCTTCCAGGTGCTGGGATACACCTTTCCACATGGCCTGCCCCATGACCAAAACAAAAGACAGCTGTGTCCAGATGCTGAGCAGATGCATCGGTTCTGCCACTGCCANCTTTTCTAAAGCCAGCTTGAACATCAGGAAGTTCACGGTTCACATATTGCTGAAGCCTGGCTTGGAGGATTTTGAGCATTACTTTACTAGCATGTGAGATGAGTGCAATTGTGCGGTAGTTGGTGCATTCTTTGGCATTGCCTTTCTTTGGGATTGGAATGAAAACCGACCTTTTCCAGTCCTGTGGCCACTGCTGAGTTTTCCAAATTTGCTGGCAGATTGAGTGCAGCACTTTCACAGCATCATCTTTCAGGATTTGAAATAGCTCAACTGGAATTTCATCACCTCCACTAGCTTTGTTCATAGTGATGCTTTCTAAGGCCCACTTGACTTCATATTCCAGATGTCTGGCTCTAGATGAGTGATCACACCATCGTGATTATCCGGGTCATGAAGATCTTTCTTGTACAGTTCTTCTGTGTATTCTTGCCACCTCTTCTTAATATCTTCTGCTTCTGTTAGGTCCATACCATTTCTGTTCTTTATCAAGCCCATCTTTGCATGTAATGTTCCCTTGGTATCTCTAATTTTCTTGAAGAGATCTCTACATTACTCTATTTAAAACAGATAACCAACAAGAATCTACTGTAAAACTCATCGAACTCTGTTCAATGTTATGTGGCAGTCTTGAAGGGAGGTGAGTTTGGGGGAGAATGGATATACATATATGTATGGCTGAATCCCTTTTCTATTCACCTGAAACTATCACATTATTAATCAGCTATACTCCAATACAAAATAAAAAGTGTTTTTAAAAAGACGTAGTACATATATACAATGGAATATTACTCAGCCATAAAAAGGAACAAAATTGGATCATTTGTAGTGATGTGGATGAACCTAGAGTCTGTCACACAAAGTAAAGAGAAAAGGGAAAGAGAAAAGCAAATATTGCATTTTAACATACATATATGGAATCTAGAGATATGATACAGATGAATAGAGACACAGGAATTTGCAGGGCAGGAATACAGACACAGACATAGAGAATGGACATATGGGCATAATGGGGGAAAGGAAGGGTGGGAAGAATTGGAAGAGCGGCACTGACATATATATGTACTACCATGTGTATAATATATAGCTAGTGGGAAGCTGCTGTAGAGCACAAGGAGCTCAGGTTGATGCTCTGTGATGACCTGGAGTGGGGAGTAGCTGGAAGGGAGGCTCAAGAGGGAGGAGATATATGTATACGTATAGTTGATTCACTTTATTGTACAGTAAAGACTGGTACAACATTGTAAAGCAACTGTATTCCAATAATAAAACAAAATAAATTTCTAAAAAATAAATCTAAGAAAAATAATGTCCCTTATTATATTTTCAAAGATACTAAACATTACATTTTTTTTTAGAAGAAATAGAAAATAGTGCTCTTATTTTCATGACCAATACACAGTGTAGCAAGAGGTTGGCCTCAAGGATTTAATTAGCATTAAGAATAGGACAAATGGGACATGAAACACTTTAAACAGTGTTCAGTATAAAGAAAAAAACACCTATACTTCAAGTAGATAGGACTGTTTCTTTGAGAGAAAAAACAATGTATTAGCTTGAATTGAAAGGATCAGAAAACTGTTTTAAACTTTATTTACTTATTTACTTGGCTGCATTGGGATCTTAGCTGCAGCATGCAGGATCTTTAGTTGCAGCATGTGGGGGATCTAGTTTCCCCATCAGGGATCAAACCCAGGTCCCCTTCTTGGGGAATGCAGAGCCCTAGCCACTGGGCCCCTAGGGAAGTCCCAGGATCAGACTTATTAACAGGCAGTATAGGGAAGGTATTGGAGAAGGAAATGGCAACCCACTCCAGCGGGCTGCATTCTTGCCCGGGAAAGCCCATGGACAGAGAAGCCGAGGTGGGCTGAAGTCGTTGAGGCTGCAAAGAGTCAGACGTGACTAAGTGACTGAGCATGAACACACATGGAAGATGTGACCAAGAAAATCATTCATTTACAAAAAGCATCACTTAAGAGAAAAATGTTTTACTCAAACTCACTGACACTCGTTTTAGTGTATTTTTTCTAAAGTCTCCAGCTGCTGCTAAGTTACAAAGCAAAGAGAGAAGCAATATATCCCTGTTGATACATCATCTCCCCCAAAATGGGTAACTGGGTTAAAGCTAAGTTTCCCCTAATTATCTTTACATAGATGGTAGGAATGAAAGTCCAGTGATTTCTTAAAAAAAAAAAAAAATTATACACTTATTGTGAAAGTGAAAGTCACACAATTGTGTCCGACTCTGCAATCCCATGGACTATATAGTCCATGGAATTGTCCAGGCCAGAATACTGGAGTGGGTAGCCATTCCCTTCTCCAGGAGATCTTCCCAACCCAGGGATCAAACCCAGGTCTCCCGTATTGCAGGCAGATTCTTCACCAGCTAAGCCACAAGGGAAGACTCAACAATTGCATACTGGGCATTTGTCCCCCCTAAAAATGAAAACTTTTATCCACATAAAAACCCAGATACAATTGTTCATAGCATTCATTTGTAGTAGCCAAAAGCTGGAAACAAACAAAATGTCCTACAATAGATGAATGATTAAACAAACTGTGGTATATTCACATCATGGAACACTACTCAGCAAGGAAAAGGAACCAACTCCCAATACATGCAACAACTTGGATGGATCTCAGAGGCATTATGCCGAATGAAAAACTCAATTTCAAAAGGTCAAATACTGTATGATACCATTTATATAGCATTTGCAAGATGACAAAATTATAAAGATTAAGAACAGACTAGTAGATATTAGGGGTCAGGGATATTTGGGGAGTTGGAGGGGACCACAAAAACTGGTGGAAAAAATGAGTTTCTAATTCCCATTTCACATATCACAAGTAATTTTTAATGTAAATTTTTAAATACCTCTAAATCTAGTTTTTGTTGTTGTTTGTTGTTGTTTAGTTGCTAAGTCATGTGCAACTCTTTGCAACCCCATAGACTGTAGCCCACTAGGCTCCTCTGTCCATGGGATTTCCTAGGCAAGAATACCAGAATGGGTTGCCATTTCCTTCTCCAGGGATCTTCCTGACTCAGGGATCAAACCCACATCTCCTGCATTGCAGGCAGATTCTTTTCCACTTGAGCCACCAGCGAAGCCCACTTTAGTTTTCAATGTGTGCTAAATATTTTGAAAAGGAGTAACCAATGCCACTTTCAGAATAATGGTGACATAAAGTGAAGAAGAACTAAAAAGCCTCTTGATGAAAGTGAAAGAGGAGCATGAAAAAGTTGGCTTACAGCTCAACATTCAGAAAACGAAGATCATGGCATCAGGTCCCTTCATCTCATGAGAAATAGATGGGGAAACAGTGGAGACAGTGGCTGATTTTATTTTTGGGGGCTCCAAAATCACTGCAGATGATCGCAGCCATGAAATTAAAAGATGCTTACTCCTTAGAAGGAAAGCTATGACCAACCTTGACAGCATATTGAAAAGCAGAGACTACTTTGTCAACAAAGGTCTGTCTAGCCAAGGCTATGGTTTTTCCAGTGGTCATGTATGGATGTGAGAGTTGGACTATAAAAAAGCTGAGCACTAAAGAATTGATGCTTTTGAACTGTGGTGTGGGAGAAGACTCTTGAGAGTTCCTTGGACTGCAAGGAGATCCAACCAGTCCATCCTAACGGAGATCAGTCCTGGGTGTTCACTGGAAGGACTGATGTTGAAGCTGAAACTCCAATACTTTGGCCACCTCATGTGAAGAGTTGACTCATTGGAAAAGACCCTGATGTCGGGAGGGATTGGGGGCAGGAGGAGAAGGGGACCACAGAGGATGAGATGGTTGGATGGCATCACTGACACGATGGACATGTGTTTGGGTAAACTCCTGGAGTTGGTGATGGACAGGGAGGCCTGGCATGCTGCAACTCATGGGATTGCAAAGAATTGGACATGACTGAGCAACTGAACTGAACTGAAAGCATAATTTCCCAAATGAAAGAGGAGGTCAGATGATCTATTTTAATCAGTGACTTCACAAGTGAGGGGGACACTCTTAGGGGTACAAAGATATTTGAATACCTTGAATTTCTACTTAGTGTATATCTTATATATTAAAAATTTCTATTTTAGAATATATGTCATGATGCATATGATATGTTAGTTTCGTAGGACCAGTATATCATTTATGCATAAGTAAAATATGTCTATGCAAAAGGCTGCTCAAAAAAGATGTGTATAAGAGACAGCCAACAAATATGGCACTTCTTACATCTTTCCAGAGAGTGTTCTTTCATGCACTCTTACAGCAAAGCATCTGTCTCTTATACACATCTCCATATCCCAATAGTGGAATAGCAGTAATAAAGTAGTAATCAGGGTTAATTTTTTTTTAACTTTTAATTTTTATTGAGGTATAGCCATTTAATGATGTTGTGATAGTTTCAAGTGAACAGCAGAGCCATACATAATACAGTGTTAGTTGTTTTTGGTATTTTACATTTTACCTGACTTTAAGTCATGTAAAAACCAAGGCTTTTTACATATTTTGCCATTTTGTCATTCTGACAGACTGTCAGAGTAGAAAGGATCACATTTTAGTTACTTGTTCGTTTGCTTCCCTTGTAACTTTACATAAACAGTGTATGAGTCTCCATTTGCACTCTTCCCCTCAGGCCTCGCAAATGATAATCATGGCCCCAGTTTAAAGGTTTTAGAAACTGTATTGAGGTATTTGGAAGTCCCTAAGGTGTGATGAAACTTTGAGGAGTCTGTCAATAGAGAGCTTTTGGCTTCTGCTTCCCTCTTTTTTTGGGGGGCGGGTTGGGGGGGCTTCCTTGGTAGCTCAGACAGTCAAGAATCCTCTAGCAGGCTGGAGACCTGGGATCAATCCCTGGGTTGGGAAGATCCCCTGGAGGAGGGCATAGCAACCCACTCTAGTATTCTTGCCTGGAGAATTCCATGGACAGAGAAGCCTGGTGGGCTACAGCCCATGGAATCACAAAGAGTCAGACACGACTGACTTTCACTTCCCTCTTTCTACCAAGTGCTTGAGCTGGGACAAACCTCTAGACTTTTCTGTCTCACTTTCTCTTCCTGGTGAATCAGATGCCGCCTCTGCCACAGAGGAGCAAGGTGTCAGCTATCCAGTGGGATGGGAGCGTCAAGCCACAGTTGCCATGCCAGTCCACAAGGACAAAGTTTTGCACATTTTGTTAAAAAAATAAATAAATAGATTATAACTTGGAGAATGCATTTGAAGTACTTCATAACCAAGCTATTTGTAAGGATTAATTTAATATTTTATCTAATATTGCGTATGTTTTGGAAATCATAGTAAAGGCACCTAGAATCATAATACTCTTTCAGTGGCAAATGTCATATTACCTTTTTAGGGCATTACGTCAATTTAGTATTTCACGTATTATTAATAATGCCTCGTTACATAAAATTATTACTAAACTGGCAATTAAGTGAATGTGAAGGATCCATATGCTAAACTGCTCATAACATTTCAATTATGAATTTCAAATCAAGTGTCTTCTAGTGTACATTCACACCACTGATGAACAATCCCTTTGCCAGGACCACCCAAATGAACTCTGCTTTGTAACAAAGGATACTGATGTAAAGTCATTTCACACATTTTCCTGAATTTAAGAAAATTATAAATGAAAGCAGGCAAAGCAACTAGTGCTTTCTCTTGGTGGTAGTAAACCATTTGTTAAAACTGTAATTGGCTCTTTCTTGAATGTGTAAATCCTTTGTCGTGCCTCTTAAAAACATTTACCATCTTAGCCATTTGAATAGTTATTTTTATTCATTTGTTTGGCTCTGCTGGGTCTTTTGAAGCATGTGGGAACTTTGATCTTCATTGTGGCATACTGGATCTGATTCCCTGACCAATGAAAGTAGAAGGGGTATGCTCATTTGCTGGGGTGAAGGTGGACGATGAAAACTGGTCTACCTGGGAAGGGGTTGGTCAAGAAGATCTGAATTAAACTTTCCTGGTGGTCCAGTGGTTAAGAATCCACCTGCCAATGCAGGGGACACAGTTTCCTTTCCTGGCCTGGGAAGATTTCACAGGCTGTGGGGGAGCTAAGCCCACGTGGCCACAACTACTGAGCCCACACACGTAGAGGCTGTGCTCTGCAACGAGAGAAGCCATTGCACCGAGAAGCCTGCACACCACAGGAAGAATAGCCCCTTCTCTCTGCAACTAGAGGAAGCCTGTGAGCAGCAGCAAAGACCCAGGGCAGCCATGAATAAACTTATTAATTTAAAAAAAAGAGATAATGGGCAGTTTCCAGATATACTAAAAAAGAAAAGTCAGAGTATATGAAGGCTATGAAGAACAAAGGGAACTTGCCTGGTGAAGACAGAAGGAATAACATATACAAAGACAAAGAAGAAATAGCAGTACACCTTCAAGGGCGTGCAGATAGTTCATACTGACCTGACCACAGAGGATACAGAAGCAGCCTATGAGGCTGGGGAGGTGGCTCAGGAAGCCTCATCGAGTATTGCCTGTGCCTCACTCAGAGAAGAAAATTTATCCTTAAATGCTAGGATCTATGAAAAAACTATGCTATTGGCTCAAATTCTTTACCACTCTGTGTATCCACATTCTTTATTAAAGTTTGCAGTTCTTGCCAAATGAAGATGCGAAGTAAATTTGTATCTTTGCAGTTCTTACCAAATAAAAATACAAAATAAATTTCTCTACATCTTGATTTGGGGTTTGGCCAGGTGTCCTGTTTTCAGTTCAGTTGCTCAGTCGTGTCTGAGTCTGCAACCCCAAGAACTGTAGTAACACCAGGCCTCCCTGTCCATCACCAACTCCTGCAGTTTACTCAAACTCACGTCCATCGAGTTGGTAATGCCATCCAGCCATCTCATCCTCTGTCGTCCCCTTCTCCTACCGCTTTCAATCTTTCCCAGCATCAGGGTCTTTTTCAATGAGTCAACTCGTTGCGTTAGGTGGCCAAACTATTGGAGCTTCAGCTTCAGCATCAGTCCTCCCAATGAATATTCAGGACTGATTTCCTTTAGGAAATCTGTTTTGGCTAATACAGTGAAGTGTAGGTGATGGTGTATGTGCTTCAAGTGTAGGCCTTGTGTCTTTCCATTTCCCTCCTTGTATATTTCCCATTATCATGAGAAGGCCATGCTCAGGCTTGTGAAGTAAGAGCCATGTGGACCAGAGCCAACCCATCCCTGAAGCCCAGCCTAGGTCAGCTGAACCCTTCAGCAGATTTCAATATCCATAGGCCAAGTAAATGCTTACTGTTGCATACATCTGAGATTTTTGTGCTTGTTTGCTATTCAGCATTTTATGTCACTTTCTAACTGATATAAAACCCTTCATCACAAGCAGAGGTATATATACCCCAGTTTTATTTTAGGGTTGTTTTTTTTAATCTGCATGTGATGGACAAATTAAAGTAGAGTGAAAAGGAGGCTGGGAGATCAGTGAGGAAATTGAAGAAAATCGTAGTGAAACACCAAGAGCTTTGAACTAGGCCCTTTGGCCATGGGCAGGAAGGTAAAGGAGCCTGGTGAGCTGCAGTCCATGGGGTTGCAAAGAGCTGGACGTGACTGAGAAGCTAACACATACATAAATACAGGGAGGTGAGGGGAGGAATTAGGAGTTTTTCTTTTAAAAAATTTTGAGTTATGAAATATCTCAAACATACAGAAAATTTCATAGAATAGTACAACTGACACTCATGTGATCACTACCCAGCTTTAATATAAATCAAAATGTTGCTTCCTTTTTTAAAAAAGCAGCCTCATTCCTCAGTTTCTCCTCCCTTCATCCCTTCTTAGAGTCGCTGTCCTGAGGTTGGATACATTATTTCCATGCATGATTTTTAGTTTTAGATGTAAGTATGTGTCTATTAGCATTTTACACCGTTTCCTCTATTTAGAGCTTTATCTATCAAACTATGCATCTTTTGCAACTGTTTTTATATTATGTTTGTGAGTTTTATCCATATTGATACATAGAGAACTAAAACATGGAGACATTTAGAGATAATAGAAAAGTAAAAATTAAGAATGTAAAATGCAAGAGAGAGGGAAAAAAATCTCATATAACTACCATATTTCTAGCTAGGGTGATCATGTGAATTATAGACAAGAATGAGGAGTGTAATAAAAAGAGCAGGTTTTAAATGAGGAGGGCTGGAAGAATTGAGCTCAATTTGAGTGTGGGGGAGAGAGTACGCTTATTGGGCCCATACTGATAGAATATGCTCTGTGGGCAATTGGATTTGAAGATTGCTCAGGAGCGTAATCTGGTCTGGAGAGAGAGTCTTACCCTTTTTTCCATAGTGATAGCAATTACAACTATGTGAGTTGGTTTCTTACACAGAAAATGCAACTTGAGTAAGAAGAAAAGAAGACCAGGGACTTCCTTGGTGATCCAGTGGTTAAGACTTTGTGCTTCCAATACAGCAGGTACGGGCTTGATCCCTGGTCAAGGAACTAAGATCCCACGTACCTTGCAGCCAAAAGAAGAAGACCAAAGCAGAATTTTAGGCCACAGAAACTAACCATTGAAGGCAAACAGAGGACCAACAAATATGGCACTTCTTACATCTTTCCAGAGAGTGTTCTTTCATGCACTCTTACAGCAAAGCATCTGTCTCTTATACACATCTCCATATCCCAATAGTGGAATAGCAGTAATAAAGTAGTAATCAGGGTTAATTTTTTTTTAACTTTTAATTTTTATTGAGGTATAGCCATTTAATGATGTTGTGATAGTTTCAAGTGAACAGCAGAGCCATACATAATACAGTGTTAGTTGTTTTTGGTATTTTACATTTTACCTGACTTTAAGTCATGTAAAAACCAAGGCTTTTTACATATTTTGCCATTTTGTCATTCTGACAGACTGTCAGAGTAGAAAGGATCACATTTTAGTTACTTGTTCGTTTGCTTCCCTTGTAACTTTACATAAACAGTGTATGAGTCTCCATTTGCACTCTTCCCCTCAGGCCTCGCAAATGATAATCATGGCCCCAGTTTAAAGGTTTTAGAAACTGTATTGAGGTATTTGGAAGTCCCTAAGGTGTGATGAAACTTTGAGGAGTCTGTCAATAGAGAGCTTTTGGCTTCTGCTTCCCTCTTTTTTTGGGGGGCGGGTTGGGGGGGCTTCCTTGGTAGCTCAGACAGTCAAGAATCCTCTAGCAGGCTGGAGACCTGGGATCAATCCCTGGGTTGGGAAGATCCCCTGGAGGAGGGCATAGCAACCCACTCTAGTATTCTTGCCTGGAGAATTCCATGGACAGAGAAGCCTGGTGGGCTACAGCCCATGGAATCACAAAGAGTCAGACACGACTGACTTTCACTTCCCTCTTTCTACCAAGTGCTTGAGCTGGGACAAACCTCTAGACTTTTCTGTCTCACTTTCTCTTCCTGGTGAATCAGATGCCGCCTCTGCCACAGAGGAGCAAGGTGTCAGCTATCCAGTGGGATGGGAGCGTCAAGCCACAGTTGCCATGCCAGTCCACAAGGACAAAGTTTTGCACATTTTGTTAAAAAAATAAATAAATAGATTATAACTTGGAGAATGCATTTGAAGTACTTCATAACCAAGCTATTTGTAAGGATTAATTTAATATTTTATCTAATATTGCGTATGTTTTGGAAATCATAGTAAAGGCACCTAGAATCATAATACTCTTTCAGTGGCAAATGTCATATTACCTTTTTAGGGCATTACGTCAATTTAGTATTTCACGTATTATTAATAATGCCTCGTTACATAAAATTATTACTAAACTGGCAATTAAGTGAATGTGAAGGATCCATATGCTAAACTGCTCATAACATTTCAATTATGAATTTCAAATCAAGTGTCTTCTAGTGTACATTCACACCACTGATGAACAATCCCTTTGCCAGGACCACCCAAATGAACTCTGCTTTGTAACAAAGGATACTGATGTAAAGTCATTTCACACATTTTCCTGAATTTAAGAAAATTATAAATGAAAGCAGGCAAAGCAACTAGTGCTTTCTCTTGGTGGTAGTAAACCATTTGTTAAAACTGTAATTGGCTCTTTCTTGAATGTGTAAATCCTTTGTCGTGCCTCTTAAAAACATTTACCATCTTAGCCATTTGAATAGTTATTTTTATTCATTTGTTTGGCTCTGCTGGGTCTTTTGAAGCATGTGGGAACTTTGATCTTCATTGTGGCATACTGGATCTGATTCCCTGACCAATGAAAGTAGAAGGGGTATGCTCATTTGCTGGGGTGAAGGTGGACGATGAAAACTGGTCTACCTGGGAAGGGGTTGGTCAAGAAGATCTGAATTAAACTTTCCTGGTGGTCCAGTGGTTAAGAATCCACCTGCCAATGCAGGGGACACAGTTTCCTTTCCTGGCCTGGGAAGATTTCACAGGCTGTGGGGGAGCTAAGCCCACGTGGCCACAACTACTGAGCCCACACACGTAGAGGCTGTGCTCTGCAACGAGAGAAGCCATTGCACCGAGAAGCCTGCACACCACAGGAAGAATAGCCCCTTCTCTCTGCAACTAGAGGAAGCCTGTGAGCAGCAGCAAAGACCCAGGGCAGCCATGAATAAACTTATTAATTTAAAAAAAAGAGATAATGGGCAGTTTCCAGATATACTAAAAAAGAAAAGTCAGAGTATATGAAGGCTATGAAGAACAAAGGGAACTTGCCTGGTGAAGACAGAAGGAATAACATATACAAAGACAAAGAAGAAATAGCAGTACACCTTCAGGGGCGTGCAGATAGTTCATACTGACCTGACCACAGAGGATACAGAAGCAGCCTATGAGGCTGGGGAGGTGGCTCAGGAAGCCTCATCGAGTATTGCCTGTGCCTCACTCAGAGAAGAAAATTTATCCTTAAATGCTAGGATCTATGAAAAAACTATGCTATTGGCTCAAATTCTTTACCACTCTGTGTATCCACATTCTTTATTAAAGTTTGCAGTTCTTGCCAAATGAAGATGCGAAGTAAATTTGTATCTTTGCAGTTCTTACCAAATAAAAATACAAAATAAATTTCTCTACATCTTGATTTGGGGTTTGGCCAGGTGTCCTGTTTTCAGTTCAGTTGCTCAGTCGTGTCTGAGTCTGCAACCCCAAGAACTGTAGTAACACCAGGCCTCCCTGTCCATCACCAACTCCTGCAGTTTACTCAAACTCACGTCCATCGAGTTGGTAATGCCATCCAGCCATCTCATCCTCTGTCGTCCCCTTCTCCTACCGCTTTCAATCTTTCCCAGCATCAGGGTCTTTTTCAATGAGTCAACTCGTTGCGTTAGGTGGCCAAACTATTGGAGCTTCAGCTTCAGCATCAGTCCTCCCAATGAATATTCAGGACTGATTTCCTTTAGGAAATCTGTTTTGGCTAATACAGTGAAGTGTAGGTGATGGTGTATGTGCTTCAAGTGTAGGCCTTGTGTCTTTCCATTTCCCTCCTTGTATATTTCCCATTATCATGAGAAGGCCATGCTCAGGCTTGTGAAGTAAGAGCCATGTGGACCAGAGCCAACCCATCCCTGAAGCCCAGCCTAGGTCAGCTGAACCCTTCAGCAGATTTCAATATCCATAGGCCAAGTAAATGCTTACTGTTGCATACATCTGAGATTTTTGTGCTTGTTTGCTATTCAGCATTTTATGTCACTTTCTAACTGATATAAAACCCTTCATCACAAGCAGAGGTATATATACCCCAGTTTTATTTTAGGGTTGTTTTTTTTAATCTGCATGTGATGGACAAATTAAAGTAGAGTGAAAAGGAGGCTGGGAGATCAGTGAGGAAATTGAAGAAAATCGTAGTGAAACACCAAGAGCTTTGAACTAGGCCCTTTGGCCATGGGCAGGAAGGTAAAGGAGCCTGGTGAGCTGCAGTCCATGGGGTTGCAAAGAGCTGGACGTGACTGAGAAGCTAACACATACATAAATACAGGGAGGTGAGGGGAGGAATTAGGAGTTTTTCTTTTAAAAAATTTTGAGTTATGAAATATCTCAAACATACAGAAAATTTCATAGAATAGTACAACTGACACTCATGTGATCACTACCCAGCTTTAATATAAATCAAAATGTTGCTTCCTTTTTTAAAAAAGCAGCCTCATTCCTCAGTTTCTCCTCCCTTCATCCCTTCTTAGAGTCGCTGTCCTGAGGTTGGATACATTATTTCCATGCATGATTTTTAGTTTTAGATGTAAGTATGTGTCTATTAGCATTTTACACCGTTTCCTCTATTTAGAGCTTTATCTATCAAACTATGCATCTTTTGCAACTGTTTTTATATTATGTTTGTGAGTTTTATCCATATTGATACATAGAGAACTAAAATATGGAGACATTTAGAGATAATAGAAAAGTAAAAATTAAGAATGTAAAATGCAAGAGAGAGGGAAAAAAATCTCATATAACTACCATATTTCTAGCTAGGGTGATCATGTGAATTATAGACAAGAATGAGGAGTGTAATAAAAAGAGCAGGTTTTAAATGAGGAGGGCTGGAAGAATTGAGCTCAATTTGAGTGTGGGGGAGAGAGTACGCTTATTGGGCCCATACTGATAGAATATGCTCTGTGGGCAATTGGATTTGAAGATTGCTCAGGAGCGTAATCTGGTCTGGAGAGAGAGTCTTACCCTTTTTTCCATAGTGGTAGCAATTACAACTATGTGAGTTGGTTTCTTACACAGAAAATGCAACTTGAGTAAGAAGAAAAGAAGACCAGGGACTTCCTTGGTGATCCAGTGGTTAAGACTTTGTGCTTCCAATACAGCAGGTACGGGCTTGATCCCTGGTCAAGGAACTAAGATCCCACATACCTTGCAGCCAAAAGAAGAAGACCAAAGCAGAATTTTAGGCCACAGAAACTAACCATTGAAGGCAAACAGAGGACCAACAAATATGGCACTTCTTACATCTTTCCAGAGAGTGTTCTTTCATGCACTCTTACAGCAAAGCATTTTTGAGCAGCCTTTTGCATAGACATATTTTACTTATGCATAAATGATATACTGGTCCTACGAAACTAACATATCATATGCATCATGACATATATTCTAAAATAGAAATTTTTAATATATAAGATATACACTAAGTAGAAATTCAAGGTATTCAAATATCTTTGTACCCCTAAGAGTGTCCCCCTCACTTGTGAAGTCACTGATTAAAATAGATCATCTGACCTCCTCTTTCATTTGGGAAATTATGCTTTCAGTTCAGTTCAGTTGCTCAGTCATGTCCAATTCTTTGCAATCCCATGAGTTGCAGCATGCCAGGCCTCCCTGTCCATCACCAACTCCAGGAGTTTACCCAAACACATGTCCATCGTGTCAGTGATGCCATCCAACCATCTCATCCTCTGTGGTCCCCTTCTCCTCCTGCCCCCAATCCCTCCCGACATCAGGGTCTTTTCCAATGAGTCAACTCTTCACATGAGGTGGCCAAAGTATTGGAGTTTCAGCTTCAACATCAGTCCTTCCAGTGAACACCCAGGACTGATCTCCGTTAGGATGGACTGGTTGGATCTCCTTGCAGTCCAAGGAACTC
>SJYS01023873.1:16318-30491 GCA_006410695.1 Philantomba maxwellii
TTCTTGCCTGGAGAATCCCATGGATGGAGGAGCTTGGTAGGCTACAGTCCAGGAGGTCGCAAAGAGTCGGACACGACTGAGTGACTTCACCTTCACCTTCACCAGACAGTATACTAAAAAGCAGGGACATTACTTTACCAACAAAGTTCCATCTAGTCAAAGCTATGGTTATCCAGTAGTCATATATGGATGTGAGAGTTGGACTATAAACAAAGCTGAGTGCCAAAAAATTGATTCTTTTGAACTGTGGTGTTGGAAAAGATTCTTGAAGAGTCCCTTGGACTGCAAGAGATCCAACCAGTCCATCCTAAAGGAAATCAGTCCTGAATATTCCTTGGAAGGACTGATGCTGAAGCTGAAATGCCAGTGCTTTGACCTCCTGATGTGAAGAACTGACTCATTTGAAAAGGCCCTGATGCTGGGAAAGATTGAAGGCTGGAGGAGAAGGGGATGACAGAGGATGAGATGGTTGGATGTCTTCACCAATTCAAAGGACATGAGTTTGAGTAAACTCTGGGAGTTGGTGATGGACAGGGAGGCCTGGCGTGCTGCAGTCCATGGGGTCACAAAGAGTCAGACACGACTGAGCAACTGAAGTTATGAAAGTAGGATTTAAAGGTCCAACTCCTGAATTTATAGTCTTTAGCACTAAATAATACTGATTTATTGATCTGGGATTATCTGAGATTTCCTGGAGGGCTGAATAATTGATGTGATATATTAGTCATGAGAATGAGATATATTATGTAGCATTTTCTAAGTGTATCTGACCATGGAAATGGTCCCTATGCCACCTTTTTTTTCCCCAGAGCATTGTCCTGGGCTAGGAGGTCATGAAAACATAATTTGGGAAAGACATTATCAATCAAATCAATTAAAAAATAATTTGTAACATAAAATTGTATGAAAGTTTTCTACAGTTTGCCAGAGTTAAAATCCATTTATATCAAAGTGTGGCTTCCCAGGTGGTATAGTGGTAAAGAATCTGTCTGCCAATGCGGAACTAGGAGACATGAGTTTGATCCTTGGGTTGGGAAGATCCCCTGGAGTAGGAAATGGCAGCTCACTCTAGTATTCTTGCCTGGAAACGTCCCATGGGCAGAGGAGCCTAGTGGGCTATATAGCCCACGGAGTTGCAAAAAGTTGGACAAGACTGAGTATACATGCATACACATATCAAAGTATTTCTAAGAAATGTTGACTTTATACTGTTTTATATGTAAATTCCATTTGGAAATTATGATTCAAGGAAATGCCTGGAAAACCTTAAAGGAAAGGCAGCTAAAATTTAATAAACATCATTTGCACCAGGCATTATAACAGGTGCTTTATGTACATTGTCTCACTGACTTCTCTACCACTGAGCTGGGAAAATGTTTTTATCCTTTTGTTATACATGAAAAGACAAAGACTTAATTAAGGTTAGGATCTTAAGTAAATAGTATGATGCACAAAATCTAGGTTTTGGCTCCCAAATCCATAACACACTCCATTCTAAGCTGCCTGCCTATGGCAGGTCCATTAGATGCAGATTTTTATTCACAAGGTTAGCCTTGTAAAAAGGACTTGCACCTTTTTCCAATAAGTTTAAGGCTCAACTATATAGTAGTGTATGCCTTATCATTTTTACTTTACAAATATTCAGATACAAAAGGTATTACAATTGCATAATCAATAGTACTATGCAGTGTAAGGCAAAGGATTTAATTTGTTTGTCTGACTGTATTGTGGTAGTAAGAAAAATTTTAATAATTATTAGGTGTTTACCTGTATGTCAGACACTATTCAAAATGGTTTATATGGCCTATATAAGACAATAAGATATCTTACTTTCCACCATTATATCTTATTTATTTATTTAAATTGAGGGAAATTGCTTTATAGAATTTTTGATGGGTGGGAGTTTCAAGAGGGAAGAGACCTATGGCTTCCCATGTTCATACCTATGTCTGATTCATGTTGATATTTGGAAGAAAACATCATTATATCTTATATCTTTTTAAGGGAAGTCAAGAGATAATTTTTTACATTGCTAATATAGTTTTCTTGTCTTTTAACTAATTATTGATATTTTAAGTGGATTAATATTATTTTAAGATATTTTAATCGCAGATTTTTATAATTGGGTAAACCATATCAGTTTTCATTCTAACACTCTGAAGAGTCTGAATATTTTTTTCTTCATATTTTAAGAAATCTGACTATTTAGGAAGCCTAAGGAAAAGGCAATGAATAATTTAATTGTAACTCGGCAAAGGGATTTGAAACGTTACGCAGTCACCTTCATTATACTAGTTTTGAATTAAGTCATCACAAATCAATGGAAAAGCCACACACATTATTATTGATTCTTTGTAATTTCTTCTTTACCATAAAAAATCTTCAGGGTTACACCTCTGTGTAGAAAACAACTCACTACAACAAGCCAAGCAAAAGGGGTACCAGAGCTCTGTTGCTATAGCAACCCAACCTGGCAACGTCTTCTGGGACTTGCTCTAAGGGAAGGTCCAATGATAGGGAGTAATGTGACTTTCTTTTCTGCTCTTATGACATATATTGATTTACTGTGAATAAAAAGTAACATGGTTCAAATTGCATACCTTTCCTGGTAATGAAAAATGGGCTCTTGTGTAAAAACGAAAAGGAGTTTTAAACAAGTAGCAAGGAGTAAAACTTTCATTTATCTTAGTGGAAACATTGCATAAACAGCACTTCCTCAGTAGTTGAATGTTGAAAATTCATTTTCTTGAATAGCAAGGATATAAATATTTCATATAATTTAGCAATTTATGGGAGCAGCGATTATGATTTCAAAACTATCTAGTGGGTTATATTACTTTTAGGGAAAAATTGGTCATGTTTGCCTCTGATACACATATAAAATCTCAAAGCTTTTATAATGTTCTAATCCATGATGAGAGAACATGGCTGCTATTAGGGCATGAATGTTTCCAGACTGAGTACCTTTCTTTGCCCAGCTGCCTCAAAACTGAACACTAATTCAGGTAAAGCAAGTGAGAACATTTAAAATGTATTCAAACACTTTAAGATTTCTTCTTAATAATGTCTTTGCTCCATTAAAGACACTCTCATTTCTTTGTAATTTATTCATGTTCAGTGAGGCTGACCCAATAGGATATAATTTACACTTTGTAACACATCTCTCAAAGGACTTTGCAAATGTTAATGTCTTTTTAACCTCTTCTTTCAGAGAAAAGTATATATCTCTTCTTTCAGAGAAAAGTATATATCTTGGATGAATGCAAAATAAACAAATAGTGATTGACCACAGCTATAAAAAATATCAGCTGAATGGGTGTTAACCTTTCTGAGATTTATTCCTTGAGAATGAAAACCTTTAAACATAGAAAAACGTGAGCTAGACTTTGTCCATGATTGCACCCAATACTACATTTGACACTAAATTGGAAAACAAGAAAAAAAATACAACTTGATATCTCTTAAAAGAATTGAAAGAGTAATATATCTGGGCCATTCGGCCATTCTCTATATTCTTATTTAAAAGTTAGAGAAGTATATCAAGTGTGATGAACAATAAATAAATAAGAACTCAAAACCAAAAACTCTTTTCCTTGAGAATTTGCCAATATTTGCCACTTAGCAGTGAGTAGATTTTTTTAAAAAAATATTATGTCTACCTTTTAACTGAACTGATAAGCATTTTTACTGGATCAGCAAAGTTTACCATGCCTTTAAGTCGTACAATACATGCGTGACTCTATTTCACCTTGAATCATTTTCTTTTGCCATTCCACTACATCTAGAATAAATGGATAATATTTTTTACTAGCCACAAATAAAATTATTTAAACTTACAAAAACGTTGGAAAAGTAAACAGCTTCAATTGAGGAAATACATAGGACCTATGATTTTTATTCCCACTTTCTGCATTGCTGTACCTTCCTGCCATTGAGAAAAATTCATTGTACCAAATTTATCATGGATTCTTTTGTATATATATAGACAATAAGGAAATCAAGTATTAGGAAGTTAATTACTCCTCAAATGTCACACAGCTATAGGAGTTAAAATCTTTCTTTGAATTCAACATATCTGATTTCGGAGCCCATGTTTTTAACTATATGCTATTCATTCCGTGTCAGACTATCGAGTCTTTGGCGTGTCGTGTTGTGAGTACTGCTGCTCAGCTTTCAACATCCACTGATAATTGACAGGTACTTAATGGTAGCTCCTAATTTGCTTATTCGTTTTCTGCTGTGGTTTGGTAAAGCATGGAATTTAATAGCCAATGCCTGTTAGAAGAGATTACCCAAGAAACAATCTTAGAAAACAATAACACCCCCCCACACACATACACACACACAATTCAGAAAAACCAGGATGGTTTTCACATTGTTCAACATAGTTGTTGATTTTTTTCAATATATTGACCAGACTTGAAAGATCTTTCCCCAAAAATGATTTATTTGGTGAGTGAACAAAGGGATATTCTCAAATTACTACAGTTATATATTTCCATTTCCAGTTTGCTTTTATGTTATCAATATTAAATCCCATTAATTTTGTTATATATGAAAGGATTTTCTGACCATAATATGGTAGGTTGGAGAGATGAAATTGCCTTTTGTACCTTTTAGTATTTTTAATAAAGGGTCTAAATTAGGCCCTTTATTAAAAAGTGCAAAGTACTTTTTGTGTACTTTTTGTATACAGATTGTGACAAAGTACAATCTGAAACTTTAGGCATAGCAGTTAATCCTTTTGAAATCATTTTCCCTAAACTTTGAGTAATTTTTTATAATACTTATTCCTAATTGTGTTACTTGATGGAGGGTAGAGTATTTCTTTTGTACGGTTTGTAAAGTATACTTGTGCTGTGTGTGCTGTGCTAAGTCACTTCAGTTGTGTCTGACTCTTTGTGACCCTGTGGACCATAGCACACCAGGCTCCTCTGTCCACGGGATTCTCCAGGCAGGAATACTGGAGTGGGTCCCTGTGCCTTCCTCCAGGGGATCTTCCCAACCCAGGGATCAAACCACTGTCTCCTATGTCTCCTGCACTGGCATGTGGGTTCTTTACCACTAGCGCCACTTGGAAAGCCAAATTGCACTTACTCATACATTATGTCATATTTTCATGGGGGCTTCTCTGTTGGCTCAAAGAATGGTAAAGAATCTGCTTGCAATGCAGGAGACCCAGGTTCAGTCCCTGGCTTGCAAAGATCCCCTGGAGGAAGGCATGGGAACCCATTCCAGTATTCTTGCCTAAAGAACCCAATGGATGAAGGAGCCTGGCAGGCTACAGTCCATGGGGTCCAAAGGGTCAGACACACAACTGAAGCAACTTAGCACACATATTTTGCATTACTACTTTTTGAAAAAATCAGTGTGATTGTTAATTTATACACTTTCTTAATGATGAAGCTGCAGATAATAGATATTTAACAATTTTCCCAAGGTAATCCAGCTAGTAAGTGGCTGATTCAGGATTAAATTATATTTCTTTATATATTAAATTCCATATATTTAAAACATCACTGCATTTTGGACTGTTTTGTTGACTATGATGGCTTCTCCATTTCTTCTAAGGGATTTCTGTGCACAGTAGTAGATATAGTAGTCATCTGAGCTAAATTCACCCACCCCAGTCCGTTTTATTTCACTGATTCCTAAAATGTTGACATTCACTCTTGCCATCTCCTGTGTGACAACTTCCAACTTGCCTTGATTCATGGACCTAAGATTCCAGGTTCCTATGCAATATTGCTCTTTACAGGATTGGACTTTACTTCCATCACCAGTCACGTCCACAACTGGGTGTTGTTTTTGCTTTGGCTTCACCTCTTCATTCTTTCTGGAGCTATTTCTCCACTCTTCTCCAGTAGCATATTGGGCACCTCCCGACCTGAGGAGTTTATCTTTCAGTGTCATACCTCTTTGCCTTTTCATACTGTTCATGGGTTTCTCAAGGCAAGAATACTGAAGTGGTTGCCATTCCCTTCTCCAGTGGACCATGTTTTGTCAGAACGCTCCGCCAATAGACAAATCTCAAAATCTCAAAAATGACAGAATGATCTCTGTTCATTTCCAAGGCAAACCATTCAATATCACAGTAATCCAAGTCTGTGCCCCAACCAGTAAAGCTGAAGAAGCTGAAGTTGAATGGTTCTATGAAGACCTACAAGACCTTCTAGAACTAACACTCAAAAAAGATGTCCTCTTCATTATAGGGGACTGGAATGCAAAAGTAAGAAGTCAAGAGATACATGGAGTAACAAGCAAATTTGGCCTTGGAATACAAAACAAAAGCAGGTCAAAGGCTAACAGAGTTTTGTGAAGAGAACACAGTGGTCATAGCAAACACCCTCTTCCAACAATACAGTAGAAGACTCTCCACATGGACATCACCAGATGGTCAATACCAGAATCAGATTTATTATATTCTTTAGAGCCAAAGATGGAGAAGCTCTATACAGTCAGCAAAAACAAGACCAGGAGCTGACTGTGGCTCAGATCATGAACGCCTTATTGACAAATTCAGACTGAAGAAAGTAGGGAAAATCACTAGACCATTTAGGTATGACCTAAATCAAATCCCTTATGATTATATTGTGGAAGTGACAAATACATTCAAGATATTAAATCTGATAGACAGAGTCCCTGAAGAACTATGGACTGAGGTTCGTGACATTGTACAGGAGGCAGTGATCAAGACCATCCCCAAGAAAAAGAAATATAAAAAGGCAAAATGGTTGTCTGATGAGGCCTTTAAAATAGCTAAGAAAAGAAGAGAAGTGAAAGGCAAAGGAGAAAAGGAAAGATATACCCAAGTGATTCACAGTTCCAAAGAATAACAAAGAGAGATAAGAAAGCCTTCCTCAGTGATCAGTGCAAAGAAATGGAAGAAAACAATAGAATGGGAAAGACTAGAGATCTCTTCAAGAAAATTAGAGATACCAAGGGGACTTTTCATCCAAAGATGAGCACAGTAAAGGACAGAAATGGTATGGACCTAACAGAAGCAGAAGATATTAAGAACAGGTGGCAAGAATACATAGGAGAACTATATAAAAAAGATCTTCATGACCCAGATAACCACGATAGTGTGATCACTCACCTAGAACCAGAAATCCTGGAATGCGAAGTCAAGTGGGCCTTAGGAAGCATCACTACTAACAAAGCTAGTGGAGGTGATGGAATTCCAGTTGAGCTATTTCAAATCCTAAAAGATGATGCTGTGAAAGAGCTGCACTCAATATGCCAGCACATTTGGAAAACTCAGCAATGGCCACAGGACTGGAAAAGGTCAGCTTTCATTCCAGTCCCAAAGAGAGGCAATGCCAAAGAATATTCAAACAACACACAATTGCTCTCATCTCACATGCTAGCAAAGTAAAGCTCAAAATTCTCTAAGCCANGCACATTTGGAAAACTCAGCAATGGCCACAGGACTGGAAAAGGTCAGCTTTCATTCCAGTCCCAAAGAGAGGCAATGCCAAAGAATATTCAAACAACACACAATTGCTCTCATCTCACATGCTAGCAAAGTAAAGCTCAAAATTCTCTAAGCCAGGCTTCACCAGTACGTGAACCAAGAAATTCCAGATGTTCAAGCTGGTTTTAGAAAAGGCAGAAGAACCAGAGATCAAATTGCCAACATCTGCTGAATCATTGAAAAAGCGAGAGTTCCAGAAAAACGTCTACTTCTGCATTATTGACTATTCCAAAGTCTTTGACTGTGTTAATCACCCACAAACTGTGGACAATTCTTAAAGAGATGGGAATACAAGACCACCTGACCTCTCTTCTGAGAAATCTGTATGCACGTCAAGAAGCAACAGTTAGAACTGGATATGGAACAACAGACTGGTTCCAAATTGGGAAAGGAGTATGTCAAGGTTGTGTATTGTCACCCTGCTTATTTAATTCATATGCAGAGTACATCATGTGAAATGCTTGGCTGGATGAAGCACAAGCTGGTATAAAGATTGCTGGGAGAAATATCAATAACCTAAGATATGCAGATGACACCACCCTTATGGCAGAAAGTGAAGAAGAACTAAAGAGCCTCTTGATGAAAGTGAAAGAGGAGAGTGAAAAATTGGCTTAAAACTCAACATTCAGAAAACCGATCATGGCATCTGGTCCTGTCACTTCATGGCAAATAATGGGGAAACAATGGAAACAGTGAGAGACTTTATTTTGGTGGGGGGAACTCCAAAATCACTGCAGATGGTGACTGCAAGCCACGAAACTAAAAGATCCTTGTTTTTTGGAAGAAAATCTATGACCAGCCTAGACAGTATATTAAAAAGCAGAGACATTACTTTACCAACAAAGGTCCGTCTAGTCAAAGCTTTGATTTTTCCAGTTGTAATATATGGATATGAAAGTTGGACTATAAAGACAGCAGAGTGCTGAAGAATTGATGCTTTTGAGCGTGGTATTAGAGAAGACTCTTGAGAGTCCCTTAGACTTCAAGGAGATCCAACCAGTCCATCCTACTTGAAATCAGTCCTGAATATTCATTGGAAGGAATGATGCTGAAGCTGAAACTCCAATACTTTGACCACCTGATGTGAAGAACCGATTCATTGGAAAAGACCCTGATGCTGGGAAAGATTGAAGGTCGGGGGAGAAGGGGACAACAGAGGATGAGATGGTTGAATGGCATCACTGAATCAATGGACATGAGTTTGAGTAAGCTCTGAGAGTGGGTGATGGACAGGGAAGCCTGGCGTACTGCAGTCCATGGTGTCGCTAAGAGTCGAACACGAGTGAGTGACTGAATTTATCTGAACTGAAAATATCACACAGTAAAATTCCCCTTTGAAGTATTTTTTAAATTTTTGGAATAAATTAAACCCTTTGTTTTTTCTTCTGTTTTTGATTTTAAGAATCATTTCCCTTGCATTACATAATAATGTGATTGTAAAGTTTATAAGATTTTTCTTTCTTCTTTTTTTAGTCTTTCCAACAAGAACATTTCTTGGTTGGTTTACATGTTCTATGCTGAAATAAATATGAGTAATTTTTAAAATGAGTTTTGCAAAGTGAAAGTATATGAAACAATTTTAAAGAAAGGGTGTCATGTTGTTAAATTATTGATGAGTCTTCTAGCAGCCAAAGAACAAACCTATGAAATATCTGTCATTATAAATTGTGCATTATCCTTCCAAGGGCCAAGTTGCATAAACAGAATGCAGCCAGATTTGTTAAGAAACATACTTTATAACTGTAGCTATCTTGAGTTTGCACTGAACATAGCATGGTAGCAATTTTGTAATGACAACATTGACTATAATAAATTAGGACTTGTTTATTTTTTGGCATCTTTTTCATAAAGTCAGTGAGTTAAGTTTCTGCAGACTCAGTCATGATAGACCTTGCCTTGTCTTTCCCTTCTAATAGTTGACATTTTGCATTTCAGTTCCTCAGTAAATCATGGAATCTTGCTTGGTTCTGGACCCAGAAGGTACCTTCATCATCTAACTGTCAAGACTTTTACTGAAGAAATCTTACTGATTCATTTCAAATTTTTATTCACTAGAATGGTGTGTTCCACTTATAGTAGTAGTAACATTTTCATTTGAAACTTGGCTATATGTTGCTTAGGATATATTCTGTCATTTCCTGCCATCTTGTTAGAGGCATACTAAGACCTTGAGGAGATTCCTTATGTAGATTTGGGGAGGAACAAGATATAAGAATTTGGGTTGAATATTAACATTAGGATATGTACTCAATTTGTTTTACTCTAATGAAAGTCCTAATGTTACCAAAAAAAAAAAAAAATCACAGTGAGTTATTTAGAGATATTTGTCCCATTTCCCTAAAAGAACACCAGCAAGAAATCACTACATTATATGACTTTTCTCCTAGCTGTAGCTTTCTCTTACTTTCATTTCCTTTTTCATACCAGCTTCTCTGGCCACCTTCTAATCTCCCTGCACTGTACTCACACCTGTCCTTCCAACACTCTTGGCTGTTATGGAGAAATGCCTTCTCTCTCGCTCAGAGGTTTTATAATCTAGCTTGTATTACAGACATCACATTTTAGGGGGCTATAAACTCCATGGAAAAATTATAATTATTTGAAATATCACCATGTAAAGGAGTTTCTCATGCTTTCTATGTTTTAACTAGCTCTACAATTTTTTTTTTTCATTTTCACAGAAACTGATACCTTAGTTAACTAAGGTTAACAGTCTCTAACTTTCACTCTAAACGTGGTCATTTGTTCATATTTTTCTTGAAACCCAGCCTCATAAAATATGTGAGGCAGAGATAATTGGATAGTACCTCCAAGGCCTCATTTGAAGGCAGGTAAAGGGCAGACCTGGGCTTTCAAGTTCTCTTCTAACTTTGGCATTAGGCATAAGGTCCCCAAGGACTCCGTTCTAAACTGCAGCACCCAGATAAATAGTAACACAATAATTTGTCATCATCCACCAATGTGTTAGCCATGATAATGTCACCCATCTGGTACTCTTCTTTTGATAATCATGGTCTTTTGAAATCCTCGATTAATAGAAAAATTATGAAAACCTATGGCACACGGAGCTTTAGGAGTGTTATTGACCTGTCCACCTATGGCTAAAGTAGGCTTCAGCCTTGCACAGAGGCACTTTGGACCACAGTGTATATGTCACAAAATCCTGCTCCCATGGTGATGTTTACAAAGTATCTTTCTATCTTCTTCTAATTTCCCTATCAACCTGCAACCAACATGACAAGGAGCTGAAAGTGTTCTCAAAAGCCAAGAGAGGAATGAGCTCTTATCCAATCTTGGGTAGCTCATCTATCTCCTATATTTATTCAACATCTTATAACAAAAAGAAATCCCACAATGAGCACTGGAAGAATTCCAAAGAAGCCTGAATTTTTAATTGACATACTGGCAGCAAGGATTGAGTGGGATCTTTCTTCATGTACAACATCCATAGATCTGATGGATAACACACACACATACCACACACACACACACACACACACACACACATACACACACACACACCTAGAGATGAAATATACATCTAATCACGGGAGGGGAAATGAATGTTTCCCAAGGATAACTTTACTTTGAAACCCTGATGCTTAAGCAGAGAATCTGGGACAAGTCCTTCAATTATAACTGAAGGACTTTCAACCAATTACCTTTCAGATAAACTGGGCATCTCCTGATGAGTATGTGACCATTGTGAGATTTCTAATCTGCATAAATACACTACCTACGTACACTTTAAATTTCAACAGAAGGAAGTATTAATATACTCACATGTCACACAATTTTCTGAATGGAAATATAATGGTGAAACCTTGAATAAATGCAAGAAGCCAAGTAAGTAGGGAAGTCAGAACAAGATGGCAGGATATTCACCTAAAACAGGAAATTTCCTAGAGAAAATAAAGAGTGTATTTATGTAACAATTTTCTCTACAGTTTCATGAAACCTTCTCTAGAGCCTGGTATATTTCAGCTGTGGAATCGAGACACAGACTTGATGTCTGTTTTGGGGAAAAATTATTTCCTTACGTGTATCTCTTGTTGTTAAAGTAAGAATTCAGCAAGGAACAGGAGACCGAAGGACCCCCAAAAATGGATAGTTCTAACATTTATGTTTTAAAGTGTCTACCAATTCTCAGACTGTGTATGCCTTAGTTATCACTTAATGTGGATTATTAGGCATTAAAACTTCTTTTGACTCTAGGATATGAAGAAATGTAAGAATAGTCATTATGACTTGAAAGTAAAGATTTTCTTTAATCTTGTCAAAAAAGATCACAGTTTGCATTTTCAGGTAACATTCATGCGCCTTTCTGCTGTTGAGACAGAGAGCACTTTATGAACTTCGTATCTTCTTGTCTCAGTAGGGTCTTCATGGTTGTGCCTATGTCTCCATAGCCAAAGCAAAGCAGACGTTGAAGGTAATCACTTAGATAGTTTAAGTAATGATTTAGTAATTTAAAAACTTAGGGGAAAACTTCACATTGCTTTCACGGTGGACTCTTGGCCTCCCATCAGGTGAGGGAAGTTGAGCATCCAAAAGTAAATTTTGTACATGTTGTTTTTTCCTGTTTCAGTGAGAGTTTTAAAATGCTGCTTCTCCTTTGGTATTCTCATAGCAGTTTATAAAAATGGCAACCTGGGGCTTACGGTGGTTGTGTGGCAGGCAGTAACCTAGTAATTTTGGTCTTTTCTTAGTGCAATTTCCTTGCTCCAGTGTGTTCCTTTACTGAGCTTGTTATCAAAATTATTTGAAAGCGTAAACCTGGGTTTAGTTTCTGTATGCAATGTCATTTTAGCCTTTGCCTGAATATATTTAAAATAATATACTTGTGGAATAAAAATGAAATGCCATGTGATTTCAGAATATTTCCATTCTATTCCCATTGTACAAATTGCTTTTTGTGATTGAACACATGAACCCCATGGATCTTTGCCAAATTTTGGCTCTGACACCATATCCAACCTCCAGATCTATCAGCAGGGTTTTCACTAATACATGTGATTTATTAGTTTATTATAAGAAAAGTGACAGAAATAGAAATGGAGTAAGTCTCAAATTTGAAGCCCTGAGGCTATCAGTGTAGATATAAATACTGGCTCATTTTTAGTTTTTAAATATTAATAATTCTGATCTACAAGTAATAGCTTACTTGAGTAAGTCTTATCAATTTCACATAAATAACTGTTAGAAAAGTCTCATTTTGTCAGTTTTTCTTTAAACAGGATGGGTATATCTTGAAACTACATTATGAGAACTAGATTAGATCTCAAAAATGTATTGTTAAATGCATTTATTGATTTGTGATTTATTTCTGCACTCATTCATCAAATACATGAGTATGTGGCATATGCAAAGAACTTTTAGAAATCTCAAGGATATTGTTTGTAAGCTGTGTTTCTTTGTAAAGATCATGCTTAACTATATAAGTAAATGGTCACACATTAGTGATAATTCTATCAATGGCATATAACTTAATTGGTTATCCACACTAATAATTGGCAAGAAGAAGAAGGAAATGAATTTCCTTAGAGTCACTTCTAAAATCTCTTCAATGAACCTGAAAATATTCTAGAATATTAGGGTGCATGATCATGTTGGGTGGTAGAAAAACAGCAGCCATAACTTTCCTTGGACCTGTTGAGTCATTGCATAGTGACTTGTGAAGCAAGTTAGTACTAAATATGAAACCTAAATCCGCTGCTCTGACCTGACTATGTTAACCTTGACTGCCATCCATCACCATAATCAATTGAACCACTCTTGCTTGCTGGTGTGAAATTTCCCTTTTCATTCTTTAGACGTCTTCAAGAAGATGATGTTGCCTGACAAGTTTTCTCTGTGTTCTTTGTTCTTTTCATGACTTAAATTGCCACACCTCTCTCTGCTTCTCTCTTAAAAAACAAAACAAAACAAAAACTTTTCATAAGTGTTTTTTAAAAAGGCATGAGTACATCCATCAGGAATGTAGTTTTCTGATAACCTTCATCACGGTGCTTCCTATTTTAGGGTGCATCTCTATAGAAAATATTTCAAGTTGGTATGATTTCAGTAGGCAGTGTCTATTTTATAGGAGGTTTGTAAAGGAGCTCACAGTTTAGTTCTTTGGGAGGCAGTTTACATCTCTTTTTGGGAGTGTTAGAGCAGTACAGAATTCTCCTCTTTCCTTTTCTTTACCTTCCCATTTTCCCTTGGGAAGAGGAGTAGGGGAAGAAAGCAGACTTTGTCAAATTTTGGAAGCAGGTCCTCATCTTGGTCTCTCATTTTTCTTTCAATCTAAATACAAACATAGGATGACAACACTGACATTTTCTTAATCAAAGTGAAATGCACTATAATCAAGATCAAGATGCTTCCTGGAGTCATGGCTCAGAGACCCAGTTCAGTTCAGTTCAGTCGCTCAGTCGTGTCCAACTCTTTGCGACCCCATGAATTGTAGCACGCCAGGCCTCCCTGTCCATCACCAACTCCCGGAGTTCACCCAGACTCATGTCCATCGAGTCAGTGATGCCATCCAGCCATCTCATCCTCTGTCGTCCCCTTCTCCTCCTGCCCCCAATCCCTCCCAGCATCACGGTATTTTCCAGTGAGTCAACTCTTTGCATGAGGTGGCCAAAGTACCAGAGTTTCAGCTTCAGCATCAGTCCTTCCAATGAACACCCAGGACTGATCTCCTTTAGGATG
>SJYS01023874.1:17189-34183 GCA_006410695.1 Philantomba maxwellii
ATAGAATTACAGTTTCTATCATAAGTGTAGTATCCTCATTTGTGCTTTGCTGTGTTTTAAGTCTTGGAAAAGATAAATACTGACCAGTCCTCAGTCTCTTTTGGGGGCTCCTCTTCCCGTCCCTGACTGTGAGAGTTAGAATAACACAGGGATCTGTTCTTGATCTTTTATTTTTGTTTTTCTCTCTGTCTTGTCTCACTACCGTCAGCCCTGTGTAACAGACTTTCCTGTGATGATGAAGCATTATCTGTCTGTGCTGTCCTGTATGGTAGCCTCTAGCCACATGTAGCCATGGAGAACTCAAAATGTGACTAGTGTGCCCAAGAAACTGAAGGGTTAATTTTATTTAATTTTAGTTCATTTTGTTGTACAGCCACATGTAGCTAGTAGCTACCATATTGGACAGTGCAGCAGGTTATTTTCATCTAGTCCTGTGGCTTTGAAAACCACCTTCAGGCTTATTTTATACCCAAATTTTATTTCAAATATTGCTACTTCTTATCACCATCAGATGATTTGCCACTGTAGTCCAAGCAACCATATCTGCTTTCAAGATTAGCATCCTAACTGATCTTTCTGCTGCCATCTTGCCCCTCCTACAATATATTCTCCACATAGTTTCCAGCAGGATCATTAAAAACGTGGGTCATAGATATCATGTGTGTGCTCAGTTGCTCCATCATGTCCAACTCTTTGCAACCCCATGGACTCTAGCCTACCAGGCTCCTCTGTTCATGGAATTTCCAGGTAAGAATACTGGAGTGGTTTGCCATTTCCTTCTTCAAGGGATCTTCCCAACCCAGGGATTGAACCTGAGTCTCATGCTTAGTAGGTGGATTCTTTACCACTGAGCTACCTGGGAATTCCAANCTCTAGCCTACCAGGCTCCTCTGTTCATGGAATTTCCAGGTAAGAATACTGGAGTGGTTTGCCATTTCCTTCTTCAAGGGATCTTCCCAACCCAGGGATTGAACCTGAGTCTCATGCTTAGTAGGTGGATTCTTTACCACTGAGCTACCTGGGAATTCCAATAAAATAAAAATTTCAGGGGTGCCGTATCACTACTCAAAATCCTTTTATTTATTTTATATTGCTACTGTAAGAGTTACCACGGTTTTATTGCGTGCGTGATAAGTCGCTCAGTTCTGTCCAACTTATTGTGACCCCATGGACTGCAGCACGCCAACTCCCAGAGCTTACTCAAACTCATGTCCATCGAATCAGTGATGCCATCCAACTATCTCATCTTCTGTCAGCCCCTTATCCTCCCACCTTCAATCTTTCCCAGCATTACGGTCTGTTCTAGGAGCTAATAGGGTTGCATTACTCCCTGAGGCCTCTCAGAAATAACCCATTTCCTTGTCTTTTCTGGTTTTTAGAGGCTACCCACAATCTTTGGCTTTTGACCCCCTATTTCATTTTCAAAACCAATGCCATAGCATCATATCCCATTTCACTGACCATAGTTGAGAAAAGTTCTTTGATTTTAAGATCTCATGTGATTAGACTGGGCCAGTCCAGATAGGATAACCTCTCTAGCTCAAGATCCATAATTTAATCATATCTACAAAGTCACCTTTTCCATTTAAGTTAACATATGCAAAGACTCGAGGGATTAGGACATAAACTTTTTGTGGGGACATCCTTTTGTTTCTTTCAGCCCATCACTTCCATGATCTTAATAAACACTTTTCCTTTTCAAATTCTGAACTCTTTTTCTACCACACTCACCTGCTCTTACTTCATTCTTGCTGCTTCACAATACTCTTAAGACTCGATATTTCCTTCTCAGAAATTTCCCCTAGGTTTCTCTTTCTCCAAGATTTCCCTAAACATTTCCAGTTGTTATCAGAAATCTATTCAACTATCACTTCCTTGGAGACACATTCAATAAACATCTTGACTGAAAAAACAGGACAAACGAATAAAATACTCTCACTCAGATCAAATTCTAAAGACTTAACTTTTATTGATTTTCTTTATAGAACTTATTATTCTCTGAAATTGTGGTAAGTAGCAATTTTGCATTTGTGTATTATCTCTCACCTAATGAGGTATAAGCTGTGGAAAAACAGAAATCTTTATCTTCTAGCCCATTATTGAAATCCTACTACCTAGAACTGTGTAGGTGCTCGACAAATATTTGTTAAATAAATGGATAATTGAAAAGTGTTAATATTTTCATAAAAGTGTTAATATTTTCATAATAATGGAAGTTGATTTGGTAATTCTGACCATATTCAACAAATGCTAACAAAGACTTAATGAAATTGTGTAAAAAGATATGTTCATCCATGGAAAACTGAGATCCATTTTGACCATTATCAAACTGAATTCTTAAGCAAGGCTAACTCTATTGATATAATTTAGAGAAAAAATATTATAATCTCATGACTTCCCTTGAAAGCAGAAACTATATTTGCTTACTGTACCATGCAACAATAAATTATATCTTATGAGAACAAAATAATTCTAATGAAAGCAAGTGGGGCAAATGCTTGCATTACGTGTTAAAACTAAATTTATCCTTA
The DNA here is from genome assembly GCA_006410695.1 of Philantomba maxwellii. NCBI lineage: Eukaryota > Metazoa > Chordata > Mammalia > Artiodactyla > Bovidae > Philantomba > Philantomba maxwellii. The sequence continues at coordinate 19,721 of SJYS01023874.1, forward strand.
TTTTCAAGTGTAAATTTAACATCCATTTCACTGATGAAAATTGTGTACTAGATCAATGCAAAAGTCCCCAAATTCTCATTAAGACCTGTACATGGAGTAACTTACTAATTGTTAATATGACAATTTACAAAGCCTATAATTGGCAGGCAAAATCTGGCTTCTTTCTATTAAATGTTTATAAAAAGTAATAAGGTGTTTTCATACCTCCATAACTTTATGTGTCTGCCAAATATTCCATATTCTGGATTACGTGCTGTACAGTTAAAACAATTAAAATTTAAATGAAGCATAGAATGACTGTCTGTTACCAGGCATTGGAGCATTTACAAGAGCTTTACTAGATTGTACTCAGTAGTGTAGGATAGATCTATCTTAGTGATTACTTCCCTTGACCCACTTGATAACTTCTGGTCAGAGCTGCACATATTCTTCAAGGATTAGAAAGTCAGTTATGAATGCTGTATCAGAGTCAATTTATTCCATATATTAACATAATGGGAATGTGAGCAGCTACGGAAGCATACACTAGGAGAGACTGGGAGTAGGAGATCCTGGTGTTCATTTCTGAAATGGAAATAGAAATATCAGTTATTTCCAGGACCTCCCTGGTGGTCCAGTGGTTAAATCTCTCTTTCAATACAGGGGACACTGGTTCAGTCTCTGGTCAGGGAACTAAGATCCCACATGCTGCACAGTGTGGCCAAAGCAAAACTTAAAAAAAAATTTTTTTTTTAAGAAATATCAATTATTTCATAAAATGCCCAAAGGGCAGCAGTCAGTTAAGAAATTTTAAAATATGATGTATTGCCATTAATGTCTCCCACCTGTTCATCACCCCGTTTCCTTATCACTTTTATTAAAGTTCACTTGGCACGTGAACTTGCTAATACTATGGTCACTAGTTTGACTGTCCATACTGTGTCCTATTTGCTTTTGACAGACATATTTTATGCTGGTTGTCTCAATGTAATCATTTATTAGTATTTTGTTTAACTCCAAAAGATGTCCTGATTTGGAGGATTAATCGCATACTCAGGCTAACACTTGCTCACATGCATTAGAAAAGAATACCAGCTAAACAATGTTGCCAAGAAAAAGACTTTTAAATAATTATCAGTGTAAAAATAACAAAACAGCTATAGTCTATGAAATTATAATCGACTTATTAATTGACTTGAAATAATAATAGATTTTGCAGATAAGGTGAGGTGAAGTCGCTCAGTCGTGTCCGACTCTTTGCGACCCCGTGGACTGTAACCTACTAGGCTTCTCCGTCCATGGGATTCTCCAGGCAACAATACTGGAGTGGACTGCCATTTCCTTCTCCAGGGGATCTTCCCGACCCAGGGATCGAACCCGGGTCTCCCGCGTTGGAGGCAGACGCTTTAACCTCTGAGCCATACAGAAGTTAAATTCTGGACTGACTGACTTACAGAATATTTGTGGTGAATTTCTATGTGCCATGTTGGTATATGTTGTCATTCACATAAACACACAAAGGCACACACACTTGTAAATATAATTATAGAAAGGAGCTGCAAGCCTTTTATACACTGGCGATTCAGACATGTCCATGTTTGTCTAGAAATGTGATAGGACAGGTCTGCCTCTGGAGTGACTGCCACTTTCATGAGAAAAAGAGAAAAATTTACAAGCCTAATAAAAGTGTGAATTCTGATAAAAATGCAAAGGCTCCTAGATTTTGTCAAAAGAGAATGGATCCACTCAGTGTGATGACATGTTAGTGTAAGTATGAATGAATGCATGTCTTCCTACACATCTGACTCTAGTGCAGTTGAGGGTGGAGAATGATCAGGTAATGATAATTAAACAAATTCTCAGAGTGATAATAGTTAAGCTTTCACACAGTCGTATATTTCTTCACTTCGACTTTTCTATTATAACATTCCTCCCTCCTCTCTTCTCTCCCTTTGTCTTTATCTCACCTCTATTCCTTTCTTCCTCTCTCTTTCCCTACTTTCCTTCCTTCTTTCCTTTCTTCCTTCCTTTCTATCTACACCTATTTGATCCATGTATAAATATAAATATAAAATAGTATAAATTTGACAATTGACCAAACCTTTCACATTATTCACACATTCCTGGGTGTGTCCCAGAAGTCACACGCTCATCTAAATATGAACTTATCACATACACCTAAAACTTGTAAATTAATCCTATATGTACTTATGATAACCTTATATTTTACCTTGTCAATAATGTATGCAATATATAGGTGTGAANATTTGACAATTGACCAAACCTTTCACATTATTCACACATTCCTGGGTGTGTCCCAGAAGTCACACGCTCATCTAAATATGAACTTATCACATACACCTAAAACTTGTAAATTAATCCTATATGTACTTATGATAACCTTATATTTTACCTTGTCAATAATGTATGCAATATATAGGTGTGAAACAACCACACATTTAAATCTAGTTTCGAAAATAGAATGAAAGGCCATTTTATGCTTCAGGCTAGCACAAAAAGTGAGCAGCAGATATTTGTTGAATAAATTTCATTAAGTATTGGTACACTCTAAGGAATTGTGAATCAAAGCAAGAAGACTTGGGTTTTAGTTTCAATTATAAATCTTGGATAAATCAATCCTTTTGGTCTACTCCTTAGTGTATATGATAGTGCTTAATTTGACAATGAAAGGAAGAAGACAGGCAAACTTTGAAAGAAACTTGTAAGATGGCTTATAATAAGCCTTGCTGGCTTTCTCCCTTGAGTCTCACCCCATGAAAGGATTCTGTGCTGTGCAGTGGAGACAGAAGGTCCATTATCCTGTCACTAATATGGCAGATCCAGCTCTCCCATATAATCTTACCAGCAGCATGAGAAGGAGGACTTCAGTGCTCCTGTTTAACACAGGAGGGAATACCTTCATTCCCAAGCTGTCGTTTAATCTATATTGGCCCAGAAGCTAAATCTGATAGAACAGAGCCAAAGTTTAAACCACCGTTTGTGAACAAGTAAAGTGTTTACTGAACATGTAAAGTAAGACTGGATCAGAAGGACACACATACCAGTGTAGCAGAGAAACACGGAGACAAACAGCAGATCACTGGATCAGTTTATGGACGTAGTGCTTCTTTCAATGTGACAACACCATGGTATTATAGTTGTGTAAGAGACACAGATTATAAGATGAATTGACACCGCTAGCCACACCTTGCCTGCCTTTGAATGCTGTTTCTTGTGTTTGCTTTAGTTGACTATGGGATGGTTCTGTCCTTTGTGGAACACATTTTTGATATGAATTGTCATACTTACAGGAATATTAGGTAATATGCAATAGTTTTGAAGTTTGTCTATGTCATGAAATTATAGTTTGGAGCCATTTGGAAGTCCTCATCTAAGGAATATATAAGTTCAGCAAACCCATATTGGCTCACTAAATAAGTGGGAGAAAATGGTTTATTCAGTTTAGAGGAGGGAGGCTCTTGCTGGTAGTATCAATGTATAAATACCTTCAGGCTACAGATGGTAGTGGCTGCCCAGGAGGGAAGTAACTAGAAAGGCTGAAAAAGCCATGGATCAGAGCTAGACAGATTATTTAGGATCTGGGTAACTGTGGTATCAAGGCATCACTCAATAATAACAATATTGGGATTTATAGAGCTTTATGTAGCTTAATAAGTATTTTCACATATATTTTCTTGTGAAATTCAGACACAGCTATATAAGGGGTATGCTGTTATCCTCATTTTACTAATGAAGAAGCAAGTTCACACAGGACTAAAGAATTGCCAATAGTCCTAACGCTGCTACTAACCAGATTGAGCAAGTAACTTAACTCACTAGGCTCTGTAGAGGTAAAATGAGGCTAATAATAAAAATAATTAGCTTATATTGATGGTGTGAAAAATAAATGAGTTAATGCATGTCAACTACTAAGAACAACATGTGACATTCAGTTGTTGTTGACTGTCTAAGTCGTGTCTGACTCTTTGCAACCCCATGGACTGCAGCGTCCCCAGGCTCCTCTGTCCATAGAATTTTCCATGCAAGAATACTAGAGTGGGTTGCCATTTTCTTCTCCAGGGGTTCTTCCCTATCAGGAATTGAACCTGTATCTTCTGCATTGGCAGGTGGATTCTTTACCACTGAACCACCTAAGAAGCCCATGTGACATTCAGTATTGTTCTGTTGCCCAGTCATGTCTGACTCTTTGCAACTCCATGGATGGCAGCACACCAGGCCTCCCTGTTCCCCATCATCTCCAGAAGTTTGCCCAAGTTCATGTCCATTGCATTGGTGATGCCATCCAGCCATCTCACCCTCTGATGCCCTCTTGTCCTTCATGAATCACTGCCTTGTCATGGTGAAGGAGCTTGTGCAACTCAATGAAGCTATGAGCCCTGCTGTGCAGGGCCACCCAAGACAAACGGGTCATAGCAGGGAGTTCTGACAAAATGTGATCCACTAGTGGAGGGAATAGCAAACCACCCCAGGACACTTGCCATGAGAACCTCATGAGCTGTATAAAAAGTCAAAAAGATGTGACATTCAGTAAGCCTCAATAAATATTTAGCTAGTTTGTGTTGATTGTATGAGGAAGGACTAGGATTTAAATATGAGTCCTCTGATGTCACATCCAATGAAAACCCAATGTGATGCTGTGATGCAGCTATATTTTGAGAAGGAGAGTCAGAAATGGAACCCGAGCCCCTGATATGTGTCTGTAGGGAAAGTAGGCAGCAAGAGAAGTTCAAGTTCAAGATTTAAGAAATTAGAACCAGGTTGTCACTGTTGGATATGACTTGAGAGAGAGGTCTGACATGAAGTCAACCACTTCTTCTCTGGGATTATGGTCTTCTGTCTTTTAGGGTTGGACCATTTCCAAGAAACAATTAGTCTGAGATCTATAGGCTCAGGTGAGAGTTGAAAACTGGGCTGTTTATGACATCATGCCACTAGTGTGGATGTCACATCAACTCAGAGAATGGAAAACACGGTGATTTCTCCTTCTTCTTAACAACAGGGCAGTATAGCAACAAACTACTTTTAGACTGTGCCCCAGAAATTTTGTGGCATATAAAAGATGAAGGTTGAAAATTGTAAGTCAAATTCATAGTGGTATGATGGGGAAATTTTTGGAAAAAATTCTATATAATCTCTAGTTATTAATTGTGTAGGTCCTGGCATATTTAGCCCTCAAAGCCTATTGTCTCTAATATGGGAATTAAATTTAGATAAAAAGAGGGAACTATTTAATGATTACAAGTTTCTATTAATATATTATACTCCACTGAATGTGACTAAAATTTAATAGCTCTGTGATTTTCAGCCAGAGTTAAATCTTTGAGTCTCATATCCATCATTGGAATGGTATTCCTATTTTAGAGAGTTGTTAGAAAAATTAAATGTGAAAGTTGCTGCAAAAATACTTTGAAAACTGTATGATATATGACGATTAACTACCAATTTAACATGAGCTTGTCTTCCTGTTTATCTTTTAGTTTAATCTGAAACATTTCAAGTTTATTGGCTGAAAATGATGGTGAATTACCACTCTAATTAGTGGTATGAACAGAACTGCTGGAAACACATTTTATTTCCAAGGTATGGGTTATACCAACACGTGATGGTGTGGGAGGGCTAAGGGCAGAATGGCCAGGCAGGAGGATTTTGTAAAAAGACTTTACAGGAAAGGGATCCTCTATAACCAAGATGATGATGAAGATATCAGAAGTCAGGAGGAGGAGCTACATTGGGGAAAACGTAATGAGGTCAATCTTCAGTTCAGTTCAGTCATTCAGTCGTGTCCAACACATTGTGACCCCATGGACTGCAGCACACCAGGCTTCCCTGTCCATCACCAACTCCAGGAGCTTACTCAAACTCATGTCCATAGAGTCGGTGATGCCATCCAACCATCTCATCCTCTGTCGTCCCCTTCTCCTCCTCCCTGCCTTCAATCTTTCCCAGCATCAGGGTCTTCTTCAAGGAGTCAGCTCGTCTCATCAGATGGCCAATTTTTGGAGGTTCAGCATCAGTCCTTCCAATGAATATTCAGGGTTGATTTCCTTTAGGATTGACTGGTTGGATCTTCTTGCAGTCCAAGGGACTCTTAAGAGTCCTCTCCAACACCACAGTTCAAAAGCGCCAGTTCTTCAGTGCCCAGCTTGCTTTATGGTCCTGCTCTCACAACCATCCATGACTCCTGGAAAAACTATAGCTTTGACTAGATGGACCTTTGTTGGCAAAGTAATGTCTCTGCATTTTCATACACCAACTAGAGGTCATTCTTAGCCATGTTCAAACCCTTGAAGCGGAATCTCAGAATCACCCTGATTTATTCATCTCCAGTGCCATTTCAAGTCATTTGCCAAGTAAGTCCTCAATAGTCATCTTTTTCAATACCTGGCAAAAACTACCTCTCCCTCATTTTTGCTGCCAAGACTATCATCATTTTTAGGCTGATAACTGCCGTATGTTCCTTACAGATCTGTCTGCCTCTGATCTCAGTTCTTTTCATTTCCTCAGCCATACTATTGGCCCTGAAGTTGCTAAGTATAAAAAAATAAACTCTTCCTAACTCAATGCATAAACCACAAGCATCCTGAGCTATTGATCCCCCCTTGTTTAGACCCAGTGAGCCAAAGTCCTTACTTTGGGAGGCAACTGCCCTATGCTGAGTCAAGTCACTCCTTCCACTAAAACTTTACACGAGTACCCTAGTGTCCTTTTTGTTTCCTGTCAAGGGCTCATAAAATAAATGGTTATTTTGAGATTGTTGCAAAGCCTTCAGGGAAGTAAAGTTTGAATACTGTGAAATGTATAACTAAGATTTATTAGTTATCAGTTCTTGATTTAAATAAAGTTGAACAGGTGTTCATGAAAAGTTCATATAAACTTAAGATAACAATGCTTAAATTTGGCTGAAGTAGTTTTAAAAGTTCTACTGAGAAGAAAACATATGGAGCATTCTGAAAAATTCTAAAATGAGTAAAAAGAACTGCTGAATGCCCAAATGATCACCATATACATATCATGAATAGTTGCAAAAAGAGCACAGAAATTACAGTTTGATTGTGAAATGAAGATGAAGATTCCTAAAGGAATGTATCATTGGCAGTGAAGACAGTACTTAAAATTCAACCAGTTGGCATTTTCATAGACTCCTGGAGTGCCTAATATCTTTGATTTTTTTAAATGCATAGGCCCTTTATAAAATGAATTGTCTTGATTTCTTCCTATAATTTATGAAATCCAGCATTCTTCCATGGTAAGATTATAAACAAATAAGGCAGTTGAAGGTCATTTCAATTGTTGTCTTTCATGTTATGCCTATATGACTTGATCTTTGATCATTAAACATTGTGCATTGGTTGAGCATCACAATTTTGAAGCTCATTAATTGTGATAGATCTATGAAATTAAATAAGATTGAGAGAATGAAAGCAAAAAAACTGTCAGTAATTGTTGGATGCCCTATATATAAAGTTATTCAATAATTAAAGAGTAAAATCTCACATAGGCATGTGTATATGTAATACATATTATATATAAGATATGTATGTGTGTTCGTGTGCACACAGAGAAAGAGAGGCAGAGGAGAAGAGAGAATAAGAGAGAAAATACAACTATATTAATATTACTGAAAGAAGGCAAAAGTTAGAAAATTGACGTGGTGCATTTTTTTAGTGGAAATACGTGGCATGCTGATTGGCAAGCAGGAGTTAGGGTAGGATTTAGTTGAAATCAAGATAATGATCACTTTATTACTCCTGGAGTCCTCCAACCTTTCTTATCGGCTCTTGAATCTCATACTCCCAGTATGGAAATATTACACCTAAGTTAGTCAACCAAGAACTTTGGTCTTAGATAAATTATCTTAATTCTGTGTCATTCATATTACCAAATTTGCAGTCTCATATAATAGCTACATCAGAGCAGTAGAGTTGGGAGTTGTTCCCTTTTCAGAGGTATGGAGATTTATAGAATCCTATCCATGGAAAATGCATCATCCTCACTGCGTACATAGAGCAGTTACCGCATGGCATGACTTTTTTTTTTTTAGCTTTTTATTCCCACTCTCCTCTGACTTTCCTGCGACCAATTTGAGAGGGCAAACTACCTGATGAACCTGTATAATTTCAACATTACTGGTGCTCAACAAATGATAATGGAATTCAAAGAAGTTTAGATTTTATTAAAAAGGACTTTTGATAACCCGAGTCAAATTTATTCTCTAAATTTAGTACAATAAGTTCAAAAGCAGATTTTTATGCAGAACTATTACCAAACTAATAACAAGCATTTTTTAAGTAACAATTTTATAGCACATTTCTTCTGTAAAAGAGCCCATGAGAGACACAAAAGTAAAGGGATATATAACATGGTAGAAAAGACTTGTCATGAATTGACTTTAAAAAATTAATTTATTTAAATTGGAGGCTAATTACTTTATAATATTGTGGTGGTTTTGCCATACATTGACATGCGTCAGCCATAGGTGTACATGTGTCCCCCCATCCTGAACCCCCCTCCCACCTCCTTCCCCACCCTGACACCCTGGGTTGTCCCCGAGCACCAGCTTTGAGTGCCCTGCTTCATGCATCGAACTTGCACTGGTCATCTATTTCACATACGGTAATATACATATTTCAATGCTATTCTCTCAAATCTCCCCACCCTCACCTTCTCCCACATAGTCCAAAAGTCTGTTCTTTACATCTGTGTCTCTTTTGCTGTCTGGCATATAGGGTCATCATTACCATCTTTCTAAATTTCATATATATGTGTTAATATACTGTATTGGTATTTCTCTATGAATTGACTTTTAAGTGTGGTTGCTTACTGAAAGTAAACGATTCTCCCCAAATACAGACATCCTAGAAATAAAGAAAAATTTCTAGTTTTGTGATAGTGAAAGTCACTCAGTTGTGTCCAACTCTTTGAGATCACATGGACTATACAGTCCATGGAAATCTTGAGGCCATGATACTGGAGTGGGTAGCCTTTCCCTCTTCCAGGGTATCTTCCCAACCCAGGGATCGAACCCAAGTCTCCTGAACTGCAGGCGAATTCTTTACCAGCTGAGCCACAAGGGAAGCCCAGAAAGTTGTTTGAGTCAACTCCATTTTTTTTTCTTTTGAATAATCCTTTCTAGAAACTGATGTTTATAGGTCTTTAAGTATGATGGAATATAAACCAGAGAAAAACTCAAGTAAGAAAAACTTAAAGATGGAGAAGGATGGGGAAAAAGCAGTGGGAGTTTCATTAGAAAGCTGTCCTGGCTGCTCCAGTAGCAGCACTTCCTGTCATTTAAATTGAAAATTGCTTGGTCTGATTTATCATCCGAGTCACAGTACACACAATACTGAATTTACTTCTGTCTCTTGATATCTCTTCCCTCGAACTTCAGTTTCCTTGATCTACAAGGACCAGAGAAAAGCTGAGGTGTTAGACATGGAAACAGAAATATTTTTAAATACTGCTATGGAGCAGCCCAGCTTGCCTTCCCCATAGGGAGGCAGAAAGGGTAGAACTTTACATCAGACTCTGGGGATGGTGCACGGGCTGGCTGTGTGGATTGCCCCAAGGGGTGAAAGATCAATTCAGCTTTGCTAAGCTGTGTCAGCGGTGGCTTTCTTTAAGATGCTGATATGGCTCTGGTTGACAGTTTGAAGAAATTTAGCAGCTTTGATAAGGTTAAAGAGGGCAACCAACCACCAAAAGAAAACAAAACACAAGGCTGCTTAGAACTTGATTGCATTGCTAGAAATGGGTTGTCAACTGACAAAGTTACCAAGACCCATTACCCATTTAAAAAAAAATAAAAATGAAAGGGACCAAAAAAAAGAAAAGATGAAAGCAAAGAAAAGGAAAAAAACAAAACAAAGTTCTCATAAAAACTACTCTACTAATTTAGGATATTTATCAGCTACTCTAATACTGTAAAAAAATAAGTTTGGCTCCTGCCAATTAAAGGCATATCTGGCCTACTGTTTCTAACCCCCTTGAGAAGTGTAATGGCACCAATTAAAAATCCACATGGGATCAGGGAGGGAATAACAGCTTTTATGGATCTGTTGAGAAAAATAACAAAGTTTGTATTGTCTTCTGAAAAATCTTTTTTAAATGAATTGCTGTTGATGTCCATACAGTATAAAGAAAATCCATCCAATAAAATTTAGCAATATGTACCTCAATGTAACCTATACTTTCAATTTAAAAATTCAACCAAAGCATTGAATTTATGCCTTGACATTGATCATGGCTATTTAGCTTTAGTTCTAAGCAACTCAATATAGTAACATGGTACAGAACACAGCTTATTAAAGAGGTTATCATATAATATCGTATGTGAACCAAATCACATACGATGTCCGGGCTCGATGCATGATACAGGATGCTCGGGGCTGGTGCACTGGGATGATCCAGAGGGATGGGATGAGAAAGGAGATGGGAGGGGGGTTCAGGATGGGGAACACGTGTGCACCGTGGTGGATTCATGTTGATGTATGGCAAAACCAATACAATATTGTAAAGTAATTAGCCTCCAATTAAAATAAATAAATTTATATTAAAAAAAATAAAAAATAAAGAGGTTATCAAAAATGCTCTCCAGGAGCCCACAATAGCTGTTGCATGAACTAATAAGCTATCTGGTTGGATATGTTTGTTCACTTTTTTAAGAAAATAAGGAAACTGCACTTGTGCTACTCTCAATATCTAATATCCAATTTTTAAAGATGTATCTTGTAGAGTTAGTTATAAAGTATAACTCTTCCAATCGCTGCTTATAATATTAATGAATGAGTGAATCATTAATTCTTCAAAATCATATAAACTAATTGGTCAATGTACCCATTCAGTTCAGTTCAGTTCAGTCGCTCAGTTGTGTCTGACTCTTTGCGACCCAATGAATCGCAGCACGCCAGAACTCCGTGTCCATCATCAACTCCTGGAGTTCACTCAGACTCACGTCCATCGAGTCAGNTGTAGGGCAGCGACCTGGTGCTCTAGTGATATCTACTCAGCCAGGTTTTTTCCATCCACTTTGGTGCCAGAAGGCTGTAGCCTAGATGAGTCTTTAGCCACTACTCCCAGACCACTCTTTGCATGCCAGACCTTTAGGAATGCTTGTCAATTAGGGAAGCTTCCCAATAGATCTCATCTGTTGTTTAGTTGCTATGTTGTGTCTGACTTTTTTCAACTCCATCAACTGTGGCACCCCAGGCTTCCCTGTCCTTCACTATCTCCTGGAGTTTGCTCAACCTCATGTCCATTGAGTCATGATGCCATCCAACCATTTCATCTTCTGTCACCCCTTTCTCCTCATGCCCTCAATTTTCTCCAGCCTCAGGGTCTTTTCCAATGAGTCAGCTCTTTGCATAAAGTGCCAAAGTATTGGAGGATCAGCTTCAGCATCGGTCCTTCTGATGAATATTCAGGGTTGATTTCCTTTAGGATTGACTGGTTTGATCTCCTTGCTATCCAAGGGACTCTCTAGAGTCGTCTTCATCACTACATTTCCAAAGCATCAATTCTCATCTGACTTGTAGCTAAGATTTTAGATTCACCNTGAGTCAGCTCTTTGCATAAAGTGCCAAAGTATTGGAGGATCAGCTTCAGCATCGGTCCTTCTGATGAATATTCAGGGTTGATTTCCTTTAGGATTGACTGGTTTGATCTCCTTGCTATCCAAGGGACTCTCTAGAGTCGTCTTCATCACTACATTTCCAAAGCATCAATTCTCATCTGACTTGTAGCTAAGATTTTAGATTCACCCTCAACTTAGAATTCTAACAAATCCTCCAGAGAACCCGAGTTCTTCCACAGGGATTTGGAATAGCTCTTGGGTATCTGAATTCTGTCAAGAGACAAGACAAGTTTCCATAGTTCTGCCCATATTCAGTTACTTAAGAAGGTATTTTTTTTTGGCTGATAGTTCTGAAGTAGAGGCATGTCTCTATGAATTTTTGAATGTAATTCTCATACATCTGCTGTGAAGTAGGTGTTTTTAGTATTCATATTTTTCACAGAAACTGAGTTTTATAGAAATGAACTCATGTACTCATGCTCAGGAATGCAAGTAGCATAGTCAGGAACTTAAACCCAGAGCTGTCTAACTTTAAAAGTTCCCAGTGTAAGTCCTGGGGCTTCCCTGCTGACTCAGTGGCAAAGAATCCACCTGCCAGTGTATGATATGTAGTTTCAATCCCTGGTCTGGGAAAACCCCTTGGAGTAGGAAATAGCAGCCTACTCCAGTATCCTTGCCTAGGAAACCCCATAGACAGAGGAGCCTGGTGGGCTATAGTCCATGGGATTACAAAGAATTGGATAAAACTGAGTGCCTACTTTCTCCAGTACTTTCAGCAAAGTGAGTCTTGTCTTCCTGTGTGTTCCAGGGATTATGATGATTATTCTCATGTCAGTCTACCAGACTAGATTGACTGAGAATAGCATATAGATTATCCCTCTACCTGACATATCATACATGCCCAATATGGAAGTGAATGGACTCCTGGAGCAATTATGTTTGTTTTGAGATTTTTCACAGTATTTTTGACAATGCATCACTGAATAACACATTTTTAGAATCTCAAGGGTGTCTTTGTTGATTGCAAAATTTTAATTTACTTGGCTTCAGCAGTTCTCAGTGGTGGCATGTGGGATCTCCAAACTTTGTTGTGGCATGCAGGAACTTTTAGTTGCAGAGTGTGGGACCCATGGGATCGTTTCATTTCAGCATAGGGGAATCTTCAGTTGTAGCATGCAAACTCTTAGCTATGGCATGTAGGATCTAATTCTCTGACTGGGCCCCCTGCACTGGGAGCACAGAGTATTAGCCACTGGGCTGCCATGGAAGTTCCACAGAATCTCAAGTTTTAATTGTTCTAAATTTTGTGGGGAGTAAGAAGATAAATGAGAAGACTTTTAAATCTCTAGTAGATCTAGAGATTTCTAATTGAAATAGGCCCACAAATAGTTCTCTGCCACGGAATCAACTTCATGTAAATTATTAAAAGAGGACTCTNCCATGGAAGTTCCACAGAATCTCAAGTTTTAATTGTTCTAAATTTTGTGGGGAGTAAGAAGATAAATGAGAAGACTTTTAAATCTCTAGTAGATCTAGAGATTTCTAATTGAAATAGGCCCACAAATAGTTCTCTGCCACGGAATCAACTTCATGTAAATTATTAGAAGAGGACTCTCCCACTGTGTGTCTAAAACCTGCAAAAACAGCATGGTATATATACCATATGACATGAAATAAATTTACCGTACCCATTGTTATCTAGCAGAATATTCTCTGAGGCTAGAGGGTGAGAAAGAAACGGTAGAAAATTTTTCTGACCAAGAATATCTTTCTTCTTGGATATTAGAAATATCAGAGAGCAGTGTCCCATAGGGACACACCCTCTAAAGGAATGTTTTAAGAGGTGATTTATCTCTAACGATATCTCCACATCCTCTCTTAGTGTTCATAAGTGTAACATATGAACATAGCAAGGCCAAAATATACCACTCCATCTTGAGGTAAGAGAATTATTTGACTAGATCTTTACCTTGCATGCTCAGTTACTCAGTNAGGTGATTTATCTCTAACGATATCTCCACATCCTCTCTTAGTGTTCATAAGTGTAACATATGAACATAGCAAGGCCAAAATATACCACTCCATCTTGAGGTAAGAGAATTATTTGACTAGATCTTTACCTTGCATGCTCAGTTACTCGGTCTTGTCTGACTCTTTGCAACCCCATGAACTATAGCCCACCAGGCTCCTCTGTCCATGAAATTCTCCAGGGAAGAATCCTGGAGTGGGCAGCCATTTCCTTCTCCAGAGGATCTTCCTGACCCAGGGATCGAACCCACGTCTCTTGTGTCTCCTGCATTGGCAAGTGGATTCTTTATCACTTTTACCACTGCACCACCTGGGAAGCCTCAGTTCCTTGCCTTATTTGGACTTTATATCTAGAGGCAGCACACGAGTACTTTGATCCCTTAGATAATCCATGTCTTGAAGCTGAAGTAATAAGTTAACTTAGTGAAACTGGTATTTCTGACTTTATTAGAAAACAACATGAAGGCATTTTATAATGGTTGGTCATTAATATTAAGAACAATGAGTGATAGTCTAATTCTGAACTTCAGTTTTCAACATAATATAAATAAGAGGATGTTAATTATTATGGCTAAGTGATCAATACAAACTGCCAAACAGGGCAATTCATTTTCTAAAACTCTTTTGGGAAACTGAATTACCTGCTTTTTCTCTCTCCATTGACAATCTCTTTCGTATGGCTTTGCCTTAAGGCAATGATGAAAAATATGTTTGCTTTTGCAATTTGGTTCATGTAAGGTGCATATTAGACGAGTTTCAAAATAACAGTTGTGGGACTTCCCTAGAGGTCCAGTGGTTACGACTCTGCATTCCCAATTCCAGGGGGCTGGGTTCAAACCCTAAAGTTCATTCAAGTTTTTCTATAA
>SJYS01023876.1:59643-70002 GCA_006410695.1 Philantomba maxwellii
TCGGGGCGGGAATGAGGCAGAATTCACTGAGATCTCAGAGCCTCCCTCTGTCCCGTCCTTCTAAAGTCCACCTGAGTAGCACGCACACACAGGACAGAACTACACACACACAGTCCCTGCCGGCTCGGCCCGGGCCGGGCTCCACCCCACGCCCACCTGGGGGCTGGCGGCTGCGTCTCGGTACAGCCACCCCTGAGCACGCCGCCCGCCACCGTGAGAAAGGGTGAGGCGGACACACACTGCTGCTGAGGCTGAAGCTCCGTCACTGTGGCCACCAGATACGAAGAGCCGGCCCGTCGGAAAAGACCCCGATGCTGGGAAAGATCGAAGGCAAAGGAGAAGGGGCCGACAGAGGATGAGGGGTTGGATGCATCACCAACTCAGTGGACATGACTCTGCTCAAACTCTGGGACGTAGAGAGGACAGAGGAGCCGGGCCTGCTGCAGCCCACGGGGTCAGAAAGAGTCGGACTCAGCTCAGCGACTGAACAGCCACAGGGTCACATGCACTGAGATGCAAAGACTTTCTCTGTGTACAGGGCACAAGCCCTCATACTGGGTGAGGGGGCAGGGCATGGAAGACAGTTTGGGAGGAATCTGGCCTTGTCTGCATTTTTATAGAATAAGAACACACTCACAGATTACTTGAGGTGTGTATGAAAAAAATTTAAAAACCATGGAAGCACTGTAATTAAATAGAACCAGAGAAAAAAAGACAAAAACTTTAAAAAAAAATTCGGAATAGGAAAAGATAATCAAAATATTTACATGTATAAAAGAATTAAGCAAGTCTCACAATGCACAAAAAACTTCCAACAGGTAAAAAACAACATCAGACATATTCTATTTCATCACTTCCCTGTTTGGGTCAACTCATCTGCAAGTGTGGTATGATCTGTGTTAGTTCTCTGACAATCAACTCATTGAAGCTTCACGAGCATGTGAACAGGGCTGTTACAGGGCTCCTCTTACAGGCAATGACCGAACGGTTCCAGGAAGCGTGAGGTCGTGACTGGGGTCCACACCCCGCCCACCGCGTGGGTCTCAGCCCACAAGGCCTCTCTGCACCACAAGGCCCGCCTCCCGTCCACACAGGCCCTCAGTCTCTATCTGCTTCGGGCAATCGGGAGTATGACTTACCGAGAGGAAATCGTAAGTCTTCTCTCCAAAAAGCCTGTTGGCCGTTCTGAGCAAGTACTGTGTGCCGGTCCTATTAACTTCACTGAGAAGCTTCTGGAAACCCTGGTGGACATCTTCACCTCCGCCACTGCTCTTGCTTAGAGAAAGCGTCTGAAATCAAAAACAGATAAAACCCACCACTGCAGTGCGCCCTGCCTACAGGAAATGGACTCAGCACTAAAGTCAGCCTAAGCACCGCGCTGATCCTCGCCGCAGCTTAAAGCAAGACTCACGCAGATAAAGGCGCAGTGGCTGCGGGAAGGCCCCCAGCCCGCCTCCCGCCCGGGCTCAGGCAGCGACGGCGGGCACAGAAATGCCCCTTGGTGAGCCCAGGGCCCTGTGCTCGCGGTCTGCCGGCAGACGGGGCCGCGGACAGGCCTCCCGTCTCTGCACTAACAGGCCACGTCTTCAGATCTGGACTGGCCTCGGGATGGGCTCTGACCAGCGGGACACAGGAGAAGTGGCTCTTCCGGGCCCGGGCCTTCGTAGAGGCCTGGCACCTCCACGTTCGAAGTCTTGCCCCCTGTTGCCAGGGTGCAGAAACGCCCACCCATCCTGCTGGGGCCTCGTGACAACGCGGCAGAGCAGACACACGGAGGAGAGCGCCCAGCGGACTGGGGCCGCTCCTGGACCACGAGGAGCCCAGCGGGCACCGTGCGGCCAGGCCGCAGAGTCCCAGGCACGGTCCCGGTCATTCCTGGTCGTGGGCGGTTTGTTCGGGAGCCACAGAGAGAAGGTCCAGACGGCCATCTGGCGCGGTTCCATAGTAACATGAAGATAAAGCCTGGGCACGGGCTTTGCACCCAGCGGCCGGCCGAGGCAGGAGGGCCGGGGGGCACCACTGCTGGAGGAGAGGAGCTCGGCGGGAGCCCGGCAGAGAGGCCCGTGCAGGGCGGGAAGGCCGGCCCTCCCCCTGGAATCGGAATCTGCACAGGAGGTGCCCGGAGAGAGGGCGGCCCCTTCAGAGCCTGGGAGAGCGGCAGGGGAGACGGCGCCGAGCTCAGGAGGGGACCGCTCCCTGTTCAGCAGGACTTAAAGGGAACGCGTGCGTCTCCCAGGAGACGCAGGGGGAAAGGATCCACCTGCCGGGCGGGAGACTTAAGACTGCTGGTCCCATCCCGGGGTCGGGAAGATCCCCTGGAGGAGGACATGGCAACCCACGCCAGTGTTCTTTCTGGAGAACCCCGTGGACAGAGGAGCCTGGAGGGCTAAAGTCCCCGGGGAAGCACCGAGTCAGAGGTGACTGAGCAGGAGCACCCGTGTGCGTGCGTCCTGACACTTGCTGGGTGGAGGGGGCAAATGTTTCTCACTCCCAGCCTCCCCAGCTGGAACAGGACCCTGAAAGTGATGGCCTTAGGGCAGAGGTCAAACTTACAGCCCAGGCTCAAGGGCGGGATCAGGACTCTGTTAAACCTGGAGGCCCTCTGGACCCCAGGACCTTGGGAAGGGTAAGGGCACCCCACATGCGGGAAGCCTGTGACCCCCTTGGGGCCAGAGGTCAGCGCCCCGCCGCCACTGCGGCCCGGGAGCTGGCGTCCACACCCTGTGCAGCCCGCCCGGGGCTGGCTCTGGGCGTCTTGGCAGGACGGGCCTCGGCCAGCAGGCCCTTGGGCAGCGGGTCCGAGCAGAGGCTCGATGAACGCTTGCTCGTTCAAGCCTGTCCTGCTGGAATCAGGTGCTGCGCTGTCAGGATCCCCAGGCCACACGCCAGAGAGACACTGGAGGGGGGGCCCAGGGAGGGGGCAGACAGGGGAGGAGGCCTGTCTGTCGAGCAAGGCCTTTGGGATTCGGATCACGGACCCCGGCTCACCCGCCAAAGAAACAGCATCACCCGCTGCCCACAACCGGCTTCCCGAACGTACCTGGCACATCTGGGCTGCGGTGTTGCCCCTGGCCCCCATGAGGACCATGGCCAGGGCAGAGGAGATGCTTAGGGGTGAGAAAAACACATTTTTCGAGTTGTCCTCACCCAGCTTTTTCAGAAGGGTCAAGGCAAAGGTGCCGTTTGCTGCTGAGAGCGCATCCATGGTGGCGAGGCTGCAAGGATGGATTTAAAATCAGTGTCACGCAAATTCAGGCCACAGGTCGACCGCGCCTCACTCTGCTCTTGTCTGTTGTTAGCACCGACGCTCTACCCGGACCAGCAAACAGGTACACGCACAAAACACGGTTTCCTCGGGGTTTCCCCTGCTGCCCCTGGTCCAGGCCCAGGCCCTGCTGATCCTGCTTCGGACAAGGGCCTTTGGACGCACCCACGTCCACCTCCAAGGCCCTGCCTTGGAGGTCGACAGCCCTGCCACAGAGGGTGTTTAGTCTAGAAGAGGACACTGTGGGAATGGGCGGGGGTGCACGAGGGTTCAGGACCTTTCTGTGCGTGGTAGGAAGGGATGACAGCTGAGCCTGACACCGACCTGGGAGAGACAGAGCAGGTGAGCCCGAGGAAAGGGCCCGAAGCCACAGGGCTGCTGGCTGGCAGCCCCGCTCCAGGCCCGGCATCAGCTCCCTGATTTCTGTTCCCTGCATGAGGACGGGACGCACCAGGTAATCTGTGCTCCTGATGGCGTGCAGGGCAGCTCACCCCAAAACACTCCACTGCAGCACACTGATTGCTCGGAAGTAAAGAGACTATGCCAAAGCCTTTGAGTGTTTGGATCACAATAAACTGTGGAAAATTCTGAAAGAGATGGGAATACCAGATCACTGACCTGCCTCTTGAGAAACCTATATGCAGGCCAGGAAGCAACAGTTAGAACTGGACATGGAACAACAGACTGGTTCCAAATAGGAAAAGGAGTACGTCAAGGCTGTATATTGTCACCCTCCTAATTTAACTTATATGCTGAGTACATCATGAGAAACGCTGGGCTGGAAGAAACACAAGCTGGAATCAAGATTGCCGGGAGAAATATCAATAACCTCAGATATGCAGATGACACCACCCTTATGGCAGAAAGTGAAGAGGAGCTAAAAAGCCTCTTGATGAAAGTGAAAGAGGACAGTGAAAAAGTTGGCCTAAAGCTCAACATTCAGAAAACGAAGATCACGGCATCTGGTCCCATCACTTCATGGCAAATAGATGGGGAAACAGTGGAAACAGTGTCAGACTTTATTTTTTGGGGCTCCAAAATCACTGCAGATGGTGACTGTAACCATGAAATTGAAAGATGCTTACTCCTTGGAAGGAAAGTTATGTCCAACCTAGATAGCATTTTCAAAAGCAGAGACATTACTTTGCCAACAAAGGTCCGTCTAGTCAAGACTATGGTTTTTCCTGTGGTCATGTATGGATGTGAGAGCTGAACTGTGGAGAAGGATGAGCGCCGAAGAATTGATGCTTTTGAACTGTGGTGTTGGAGAAGCCTTTTGAGAGTCCCTTGGACTGCAAGGAGATCCAACCAGTCCATTCTGAAAGAGATCAGCCCTGGGTGTTCTTTGAAAGGAATGATGCTGAAGCTGAAACTCCAGTACTTTGGCCACCTCATGCGAAGAGCTGACTCACTGGAAAAGACTCTGATGCTGGGAGGCATTGGGGGCAGGAGAAGGGGACGACAGAGGATGAGATGCCTGGATGGTATCACCGACTCGATGGACCTGAATTTGAGTGACCTCCGGGAGTTGGTGATGGACAGGGAGGCCTGGCGTGCTGCGATTCATGGGGTCGCAAACAGTCGGACACAACTGAGCGATTGAACTGAACTGAAAGAGACTTGAGAAAGAGCTGGTGCAAAAATCATACACTGCCCTTCTTTTCCCCCGGAGCTGAAAATAAATCTCCACCTGGGAATACCCTCCCTGTACCAGGAGGTAGAGAGACATCTTTACGGCCAAAGAGGGGAACAAAAGGCTGAGAAGGCTGTACAAGAAACCAGCAAACCCTGTTACTTCACGACCTTGCTGCCTCAGGCAACCCCCTTGTCTGTCAAATCTTCACACACAAAGCTGCCTGCCTTGTCACTTCTTGAGCCTTGTATCTGCGAGGTTCACACAAAATTCAGTGGGGTTGGTTTTCTGCTATTGATTGGTCTTAGGTCAATTCAACTACTAGACCAGCCAGGAAGAATGTAGAGGAGAAGAAACACTATCCCTACACACATTCTCTTCCATCTTTCATATCCAATTTCTTGCTTAGTAGCTAAGTTGAGTCTGATTCTTTTGTGACTCCATGGACAACAGCGTTCCTGGCCCCTCTGTCCATGGATTTTCCAGGCAAGAACTGGAGTGGGTTGCCATTTCCTTCTCCAGGGGATCTTTCCAGCCCAGGGATGAACCCGAGGCTCCTGCCTTGCCGAAGGATTCTTTCCACTGAGCCACCAGGACAGGCCTTAATATCCAATAGTTTAACACTAATACAGAAAAAAGCAGAAGTTCCCTTGTCTTCAAAGGCCACAGCGAGGCTNAAGGGCAGAATTATTCACAGTTTCAGAATAAGGAATGTTCGGACTACAGCGTGAGGGGACCCTCCTGAAGAGGAGAGGTCGAAGCCAGTGTGGAGAGCACGAAAACGAAACAGCGCAGGTGGCCCAGGGCTTGACTGCGTGTCCTGCAGTGATGCTCAGCGACCCGCAGAGCACACGCTCTGCTGGACAGGCAGGGAGGTGGGGCTATATCCAGAGTCTTCCTTCCGCCCTTTGTGAAAAGCCAGACTATATGAGTTTTAACTGCAACAGCCAAAAGTCAAAGTGTGATTGCTCTGGAAGAGGGGCACCGAATATTGATGAGGAGGGGAAAGCTAGAGAAATTGATTGCTGATTAAATTTCAGAAGTGGATTTGAAAGTTCCAGTTCTCTAGAGAAAAAAGCCGTTTCTGTTTACATTCAATGGTGTTGGGAGGGAACTGATGGAAAATAAGACCGATTCAAATACTGTGCACAGAAGTAGTGACACGGCCTCACCCTCTGTCTTTTCGGCTACCCAGGTGTTTATGTGCTTCCTGGACTCCTCCGTAGCGCTGACAAAGTCCAGCTCTTCCATCTCTGCTTGGTAGAACACGCGGCAGGCATCTTTGAAAGACTAGGAGAGACGGAATGACAGATTCACATGGCTACAGAAACAGACAATGCCAACAGCTTACTTCACCACACCAAACCTCAACACAGATCATTTGACGGTTACTTGTGTTATGTACAAACGAATGTGCGCAATTAACCTTCAATCCGGTTTCTCAGTTTTTAGCGACACTGCATAAATAACTGAGTAAAGCACACGGTTCCCAGGTGGCACAGTGGTAAAGAATCCGCCTGCCAAGGTTGGAGACGAGGCTTTGATCTCTGTGTGGGAAGATCCCCTGGAGAAGGAAATGGTAACCCACTGCAGTATTCTTGCCTGGACAATCCCATGGACAGAGGAGCCTGGTGGGCTACCCTCCGTGGGGTCGCAAAGAGTCAGACACAGCTTAGCGACTAAACAACAACACAACCATTCAGGGCAATGCGGCAACACTGCCGCCAGCACGTGCTCCGGGCTTCCCTCCTGTGTGACCCTGGAAAGGTCGCTGCGTCTCTCTGGCTTCCTCGCCCCCTGGAAGCAAGGACGCAGCGGTAGCTACGTCTCAGAGGTGCTCTGAGGACCAGGAGAATTGGCTCTGTCTGATGTCACGTGGCTGAGTTCTCCCCACACCGTGGACCCTGCGTCTCGTGGTCCGGGTGCCTCATTTCATAGAACCCTCACATCATTCAGGCTCTGCGAACCTACTGCTCCACTCTTAATCGGGGCTTTTAAAAAGACGTCAGTGTCTCAGTCTAAGAAAATAGTCTGGAAGCAAAGTGGACACCTCCAAGTTGATATCTCATCATACCCTTGGTGATTTCAAAAGCTTTTAAACACATCTGAAAACAAGGGTCTGCTTCTTAAATTACTATTTAGTAAGTAATGAGCAGTCAAAAAGCAAACTAAAGGAATATCTAATTAAACAGCCTCTTGATGAAAGTGAAAGAGGAGAGCGAAAAAGTTGGCTTAAAGCTCAACATTTAGAAAACAGAGATCATGGCATCTGGTCCCATCACTTCATGGGAAATAGATGGGGAAACAGTGGAAACAGTGTCAGACTTTATTTTTTGGGGCTCCAAAATCACTGCCAATGGTGACTGCAGCCATGAAATTAGAAGACGCTTACTCCTTGGAAGAAAAGGTATGTCCAACCTAGATAGCATTTTCAAAAGCAGAGACATTACTTTGCCGAGTAAGGTCCGTCTAGTCAAGGCTATGGTTTTTCCTGTGGTCGTGTATGGATGTGAGAGTTGGACTGTGAAGAAGGCTGAGCGCTGAAGAATTGATGCTTTTGAACTGTGGTGTTGGAGAAGACTCTTGAGAGTCCCTGGGACTGCAAGGAGATCAACCCTGGGATTTCTTTGGAAGGAATGTTGCTAAAGCTGAAATTCCAGTACTTTGGCCACCTCATGCGAAGAGTTGACTCATGATGGGAGGGATTGGGGGCAGGAGAGAAGGGGACGACCAAGGATGAGATGGCTGGATGGCATCACTGACTCGATGGATGTGAGTCTGAGTGAACTCCGAGAGATGGTGGTGAACAGTGAGGCCTGGCGTGCTGCGATTCATGGGGTCGCAAAGAGTCGGACACGACTGAGCGACTGAACTGAACTGAACTGAANGAACGTGGAGAAACCTGTGCAAATGATGTACAATAAGTCCACCTTTAAAATCACCTACATTGAAGAAATAAGCACCCAGATTCTGGTGCTTCCCTATGTCGGCAAAGAGCTGAACATGGTCATCCTGCTGCCCAGTGACAGCACTGACTTGAACACGGTAACCAGGCAGCCGTGGCCCTGGGGCCCGGGGTCTCATCTGGATCCCTGCTGGGCACTGGGCTCCGCGAACTTGTGTGCAGCCGGCAGGCCGCCCCGGGCCCACAGGGTGCCGTGTGTGGGTCACAGTGGACGGTCCCCGGGGCAGCGCTGCTGCAGACCTTGACATCTTCTACCTTTTCCTCCAGGTGGAGAAGGCCCTGACCTATGAGAAATTCGTTGTGTGGACGAACCCGGATGTGATGGACGAAGACGAGGTGGAGGTGTTCCTGCCCCGTTTCTCGCTGGAGGAGAGTTACGACATGGAAGGCATCCTCCGAGACCTGGGCATGACAGACGCCTTCGAGGCAGCCCGGGCAGACTTCAGCGGGATATCGTCCCAGCAAGACTTGCACCTGTCCAAGATTGTGCACAAGTCCTTCGTGGAGGTCACTGAGGAGGGCACGGTAGCTGCGGCCGCCACAGTGGCCAGGATCACCCCAAGAATCCTGAGGATCGTGCCCCGGTTCTGTGCCGACCGCCCCTTCCTCTTCTTCATCCAGCATGGCAAGACCAGAACCATCCTGTTCTGCGGCTGCTTCTGCTCACCATGACGAGGTGGGGGAGGCCCCCCGGTGCTCCTCTCTGCTCTCTCTAATCTCTGCTAAGAGTTGAAACCCCAAGTGACCTTGGTGAAGGTCCACAAATAAAGGGCTGAACGAGACCGCCTGTGTGTGTGTCTGTGTGTGTGTGTGTCTGTGTGTGTGCGCGTGGCTGTGTGTCTGTGTGTGTGTGTGCACGGCTGTGTGTGTCTGTATGTGTCTGTGTGTGTGTCTGTCTGTGTGTGTCTGTGTGTCTGTGGTGAGGGGTTCTGTGTGTCTGTGTCTGTGTCTGTGTGTATCTGTGTGTGTGTTTTCGTGTCTCTTGCCTTCCCAGAGGTGCAGCTGCCATTGGAGGCGGGCGCTCGGTGGTCCCGCCGGTGGGGAGCGCTGGCTGCCTGCTCTCTGGGTCCTCCCTCCGCCTGCCCCGTCCAGGCCCTCGGGGAGAGTGCTGTCTGCTCCGGGCCTGGAAGGATGAGCAGGCTTCCCTGTCTCCTCTGCTCAGTGGCCCTGCTCCTGAGACCAGAGTGAAGCAGAGGCTACAGCAGCCCCGGGGGAGGGAAGGGGGCTTCAGAGACCCCCGATCGTGAGCCCTCCAGAAACCAGCAGAAGGGGGGAGGGCCGTGGACCCAGGCCGGGAGGAGTCCATCCCCGAGCCACTGTGTCTGCATTGGAGAATCTGTGGTCAGAGGCCTGTTCAACTGCTTAACCATCCATACCCCGAGCATGTCCAGTTGCCCCCGGGGTCAGAGATGAGCAGACATGTCCTGTTCACGAGATGGGGGCGGTTCTGACCACGTCATGGAAGCATGCCGTGGGGCTTTCCATCCTGCCGCTGGTTCTGGAGATAAAGAGGAGGCTAAGGTTTCAACTAGCTCCTTCTAAAGGAGATCAGACCTGAGTAGTCATTGGAGGGACTGATGGTGAAGCTGAAGCTCCAATACTTTGGCCACCTGATGCGAAGAACTGACTCATTTGAAAAGACCCTGATCTGGGAAAGATTGAAGGCGGGAGGAAATGGGACGACAGAGGATGAGATGGTTGGGTGGCACCATCGACTCGGACTTGGGT
Source organism: Philantomba maxwellii (assembly GCA_006410695.1). Classification (NCBI taxonomy): domain Eukaryota; kingdom Metazoa; phylum Chordata; class Mammalia; order Artiodactyla; family Bovidae; genus Philantomba; species Philantomba maxwellii. Next base: position 69,235 of record SJYS01023876.1, read on the forward strand.
TTGGCTGAACTCCGGGAGTGTGTGAAGGACAGGGCGGCCTGGCGGGCTGCAGTCCACAGGGTCACAAAGAGTCGGAAACGACCGAGTGACTGGGCAACATGAAAGACGGAAGCTAAACACACGGTCACACGTCCAGGAACTACTGTTAGGAGCAGAGCAAAACGGTACGTTCATGTTTAAAAACCACTTCCTCGCTTATTACCTGGTTCCTCCGTCAACTGTGAAATAAATGTCCAAACACTGAGTACCACTTACTAAGATCCTTCTTATTTGTCCTGAGCCGTGACTTTGAAAATAACCTGTCACATAATCATAAGCTTTCATGATCACTTTGTAATAACATAAAAGTCCTCACCAGTCAATCATAAAGATTAAAGAAGTCTTAATCTTAAAAAGAAAAAAACATGGGACCAAATTTAAGCAGTTTGTCATAAAGANCTTATTTGTCCTGAGCCGTGACTTTGAAAATAACCTGTCACATAATCATAAGCTTTCATGATCACTTTGTAATAACATAAAAGTCCTCACCAGTCAATCATAAAGATTAAAGAAGTCTTAATCTTAAAAAGAAAAAAACATGGGACCAAATTTAAGCAGTTTGTCATAAAGACATTGCAGGTATCAAAGAAAACGATCAACAATCTAGTGGGCCTTTCTCATTAAGGGACAGCTCTTCTCCACTCAATACACACGCCAGTAAGAAGCATACACATTTCACAGGACCCCGAGCCGGCGCGGGGGTCCAGGATCCACACTCACAGCGTCGTG
>SJYS01023876.1:156078-171650 GCA_006410695.1 Philantomba maxwellii
CACAGAGCTGGGAAGTGGCAGAGCTGTGATTCAAACCCTGATCTGGTTGATTCCCTCATCACACTTTTTTTTCATCCCCACAATTCCATCAGGTCCTCCAGCCATTACTGTTACCTGGTCAGGATCCTGAAGCCCGGAAATAAAAATGACTCACCAGAGAAGCCAGGCCAGAAGGGGCAGAGGTGGGGCCAGAGTCCAGAGGACAGGCCAGAAAGGGCAGAGGCGGGGCCAGAGGGGAGGGGCGGGGCCATGAGGGGCGGGGCGGGGAGGAGGACTGTCAGAGCGGGAGGAGCCTGGGAGCTTATTGCAGAAGGAAACTATTTGTTGTGAAACGTTTAATTGTTGCACTTGGGGGTAATTTATTATCAGGGAAATTAAGTGATGCCATTAGCCTCCTGTCGCTTTCCAAAATAAATCTGTCAGAGTGGGGTGAGGGGGGGAATGGGAGATGAGAGCTGCTCTGCTTTGTTTTTCTGCTGATTGCCAAATGGAGGTCTGGGCTGCATTTATCTATGGGAAGGGAGTTGGCCACGGTCCTGGGTGCGCCTCTCTGCTACATTCAGCCCCTCTACAGCCACATTTCCATATCAGAACAAAAACGAGCCCAGCTTGAGAAAATGGGGCAAGTGCCCAGTCAACGCGGAAAGAGACCAGAGGCCTGGGAGCTGGAGCCAACTCTGCCACCAACTGGCTCTGGGGCCTCCGGCAACTCGCTCCCCAACTCACAGATGAGTCTCAGATGGCCCTGCCCTCCCCGCCAACGTCCCCTAAGTCTGATCCAAACTTTCAATAATGCCTGTGCCTCCCTCCAACATTTGGCTCATAAGGAGAGTCCAGTCAATGGCAGTGGTCTTCCTCCCTCCGCATTCCCAGGCACACTGCTATCTGGGTCTAACAGATGTGGTCCTGAGGGAGCCATGGTGGCCAGAACCGGGCCCCAGATCTGAGTCCTCAGCCAGTGCTCAAAGCCCCTGCCCGGCCCTGTCATCTCTCCTGCGTGGGCCCAGGGACCACTCCACAGGCTCCTCAGTCACCCACATCCCCACAAAGTGAAGTCCTGTCCCTGTCTATTACTTCCTCCTTCGCATCTGAACTAGTCCAGAGCCTGCTGCTGCTACTAAGTCACTTCAGTTGTATCTGACTCTGTGCGACCCCATAGACGGCAGCCCACCAGGCTCCCCCGTCCCTGGGATTCTCCAGGCAAGAACACTGGAGTGGGTTGCCATCTCCTTCTCCAATGCATGAAAGTGAAAAGTGAAAGTGAAGTCACTCAGTCATGTCCAACCCTCAGCAACCCCATGGACTGCAGCCTTCCAGGCTCCTCCGTCCATGGGATTTTCCAGGCAAGAGTACTGAAGTGGGGTGCCATTGCCTTCTCCGAGTCCAGAGCCTAACCAAAGGCAAAAGTGCTTTTTTGTATTCCCAGTCCTTAACACTCAGCAGGTACCCAATATATATTTGTTGAATTAATTGATTGCTTTGTAACATGAAATTTCTCACTTTGCTGAGCAGATAACCAGGTCAAAACGAAGAGAGAGAGAGCTCTGCCTTTTTCACAGAAACTCTAAATATCTGGAGAAAAGCTGATGATCTCAAAATTTCAGTAAAGAGAAGCCAAATTATACTCCTCTACCCAAGAGCTCCAATTTCCTCAGCAACTCCATGGGAGCTCCAAAGAGATGAATGCCACCAACTGCCAAGGGTGCCAGAGGCCACAGGCCACAGAAATCGGCCTTCCACAGATGCCCAGCCCCGTCCATGGACCCAGGGAGCGGCAGTCTCTCTCCTGGCATGGTTTCCTGGTCACTTCCTCATCTATAATGTGATAACAGAGCAGTTCCTGCAAGCAGAGCCCAAGCCCAGGCACCATGTGAGATCTTCTGAAGGATTCAGTCCCAGAGAATCAGGACACTTCATGGTCCAAACAGGCACCAAGCTCAAAACCAAGGGATCCCAACTCTATCACATGCAGAGATTTAAGACACGTGCCTGCCATCATCAAGGAATTATCTTGGGTCCCCAGGCACGGTTTGTGCACTCAGGGTGAGACTTCCCCACCATGGACAATGTGTCTGACAATGTCTCCCCGCGTCCACCACCAGCCTTTACTCAGTAATTCACAGCTAGAAGAAACATACACCCTAGATACCATCTGGGTGGTTTTGTAAATCAATAAATAGCTTTGTTTACCATCAACCACTCAAACTATTTGAAGATGTGCGTACCAGGGGAGCCAGTGAATATCAGCTGGGATTCAGATGCCTGACCCAAGCTCTGTACATCCTGGTTCCCATTCTCCTAACATGGGAGTAGAGGGTAGAGCCACCCCCATCTCTTGAATGATGGCTGCCTTATCTATATCTGCTGTTAGCTAGAGGATATCAAGCAAGTCCCCCAAATCTATGTGATCAATTTATCTCAAATTCTAAAATGCACTCAAGTCACCTGGTAAGCTATTGTTAAAACACAGATTTTTATATAGTGGGACTGGACAGGGACCTGAAATTCTGCATTTCTAACAAGCTGTACTACTTGTTAGAAATGCAGACACTACTGGTCTGCAGACCACACTTTGAGTACCAATGTCCTAAATTCTCTGAGCCCCAGTTTTGTCTATAGAATGGGACTCACACTAGATACCTCCCAAGTTTGTTGGAGATTAAACACCATGATATATGCGAAGGACTCACCAAAGCATCTGGCACATAATGGGGTATGTAGTAAATGTGAGTTTAACCTTCCCTGCATGCCATACCCTTCCAGCTGACCCCTGAGCCAGTGATTCTGGACCTTGCTTGGCTAATAGACCTGAGAACCTGATGAAAACTAAAGGCTCTTCAGCAGTTAGGTGGGGCAAGGCTGTGCTGTGCTAACACAATCTCTGTGGTTTAATACAAACAAAGTATACTTCCTGCTCCTGCCCCATGTCCAGTGAGAGTCAGCAGGGCTCTTCTTGTTGTAGTCATTCAGAGACTCAGCCTGATGGAGATGCCATCTCAATGTACAAATCCATGACCATCCTGGTGGAGGAAAGGCACAGGCTAACTCATACCTGGTGCTTCCAGTACTTGCCCAGAAGTGACCCTTAGCGTCTCCATTCACATTCCAAAGGCCACAACAAGTCCCAAGGCAACGCCTCCCCTTCAAAGGGGCCAAAGAAGTATTTGGTGAAGAACCCTAAGGATTACCATTGACCTACTTCCCAGGGAAAAGAAAGCAATATAAGCTTGCCCATAATTCCAAGAGGTCCACAGGACATCCCACCCCACCTCCCACCAAGGCAGGTCCACCCTTTACACTTTCTTATCAGGTCAAAGCAGATTGGAAAGAAGTCGTGCTCATTCATCAATTCCATAAATGTCAACTGAGTATCTACCATGTCAGGCATATTCTGGGAGGTCCATGCCCTCACAGATCTTACAGAGGGGGTAAACAGATAATAAATGAGGAAGTTGCAGAGGGTAAGGTCATGAACAACAATGTGATGTTACAGAGTAACCAGGAGGTGGAGAGAGACCTCCTTTAGATGGAGTGCTCAGGGAAGGCCACTTTGAGAGGAGATATCTGAAATCAGAAGTGAAGGATCAGAAGGAGCCAGGCTAAAAGAAGAACATTCCAGGCAGAGGGAACAGCAAGGGCCAAGGCCACATGGCACAAAGAGATCCGTGTGCTGGATGGATGGACAGAAGGCCAGCGTGCCAAGGGCTAAGTCAGTCAAGTGGGCAGTGGCAGGAGCTGTGGTGGGAGGTGGAGTCAGAGGGGTCAGCAGGGGCTCGACTGCACCGACTCTGGGTGTGTTTTACGCCACTTGACCCAGCTCCTGGGTGTCCTTCCCCACTGCCAGGGGGACTCAGAGATATCCTGAAGACCATGGAACCAACTGGAATCTTAGGACAGCACTGCCTGATGCTGAAGTCAAGACTTTGAGAGCAGATGACACTGGTGATAAACCCAGCAGTCTCGAGAACAAGATCCTCCACGAACACGTGCTTTCCCGACCTCATCTCTCCCTGCTACAACAGCCACTTGAGTGCTTTCTTCTATAACTCAACATCTCTCCCTTTCCTCTTGTAGGAAGACCCATGGTACTCTCCTCTCCTCCCTGGGGCTGCACCAGACTGGCCTCTGTGTCTCCAGAACAAGTCCCCTGCTTTCCTACCACCACAGTTATGATGTTCCTCCTTAAAATTCCGTTCCCTATCTCCCTCGCTGAACATGGACCATTCTTCCCACAGAAAACAGCTTAAATCCCACCTCCTTTCTGACACCTCTATGGATCACCCCACACACACACACAGCTGGAGCCAGCAGACCTCCTCTTGAATTTTTACATCCTCTCCAGCACCACTGACTTGGCTAACGGCGTTGGTTACTGCTTCCACACACACTTCTCATCTCTTTAAGAAAACTGTAAGCTCCTGGAGGGCAGGAATGATAACGACAAGCAAGTCCACCTTGGGGACCCACCAGAGTGGTACTCAGAAAATGCTTTGACTTGGTAAGACAGAGGCAGCAAATTGGGAAACATGCCAACATTTGCCATCTGTGCCCAGACCCCCTGGATGACAGGGTTGGGCTCATCTCTGCACCCCTACACCCCTCACACAGGGCCTGGAGTTGGCCAGCACCCAATAAATGCTTGTGAAATAAACTTCTGGAGTCATCTTAGGCTGCTGTTGTGAAATAAACTTCCGGAGTCGTCTTAGGCTGCTGATTTTTGATAAGTGACTTAACATCTCTGAACCTGGCTTCCTTATCTCTAAACCATGAATAACAAGTTCCTTCCACGTGAGGTTGTTTTGAAGACCATATGAAACATGAAAGGTTTTGGCAAATGTGAGTTCTCATATATTATGAGTGGGTGAGTGGATCGCTTGTCATTTCCCAGTGGACAGCACACCCAGGGGAGAAGGATGTGAAGCAGAGAGTTGACCGAAGCACATCCTGCTGCCAGCCAGAACAGGCCAGACCAAAGCAGAGAACAACAGGATCGTGTTTCAGAGGAGAGTGTTTCAGAGGAGAGTGTCCGTGCTTTGAAGGCTGAGTGCCTTCTCACCTCGGGAGGCCAAACTCCATGAACTGCATCAACAATGTTTCCTTGAGGTCTGGTTTCCAGGTGGTCTGAGCCCACAGGAGATCAGAAGTTGGGAGGAGAGAGAGTCTGGGGGATTTATCTCCCCAGCAACTTCCCTGATGGTCTTAGCTTGGCAGTGGCTGTGTTCCTCCACCCAAGGCCACAGCTGCTGGCTGGCAGCCCTCGCCTCTGTGTAGCTTCCTACAGCTTCCATCACTGCACTCTCCCTGGAACCCTTCAGACACAGGTGTAGTGACAGTTTTCTGCTAATACTAATCCTGGGGTCCTTCGTCACCCTGTTCAATACGCTTGAACCCTGCCCATACATTTGTAAATAGTCCACTCCATGAATTCTCCTTACTATCCAGCTTGATTATGATATCTGCTTCCTGAAATTCAACAGACAGACCTAGAAATCTAAAGAGCCAGGTTCTCATCCTGGCAATGTGACAGCTACGTGCTTTGGGGAAGCCCCCTCCCCTCTGGGCTTCAGTCTTTTCCTATGTACGGTGGATGACTTGACTAAATGTCTCTAAGGCCCCTCTTATGCCATAACATTGTTCTCACAGATCTCCCAGGATCCCTAGGACAGTACTGTACAGAGAGACAGTGCAGAAACTCCTTGGTCAAAGCCTGCTGGGGTTTAAAAAGGAGAGAGTGCCTGGAGAGCCCAAAGATTTGGAGGGAGGGTGCTGGGATCCTTAATTATTGGTTCAACTTAGGGACTAGGCAGTGAAAGAATAAAATTACCTTGTGAGTCCTTAGCTATCTGTATCAACCAGATTTCACCAAGAAATGGAATCAATAGGGTATTGGGCCGGGGGAGAGAGATTAAGCCAGAGAAACAGAGATTGCATGGAACTGGCTCGTGTAGCCATGGAGGCTGGCAAGTCCAAAATCTACAGGCTAGGCCAGCAGTCTAGAGATCCAGGGAAGGACTGAAGCTGCGGTTTGAGTCTGAAGGCAGTCTGCTGGCAGAAATCCCTCTTCTTCAGGCTTTTTCTATTAAGGAGGTCGTTGCTCTATTTTATTGAGGCCTTCCACTGAAAGGATGAGGCTCACCCATATTATTGAGGCAAATCTGCTTTACTCAAAGCCTATTGATTTAAGTTATAACTTCATCCTATAAAAACCATCATAGAAACAGCTAGAATAATGTTTGCTGAAATATCTGGGTCCCAAGGCCTAGCTAAGTTGACAGATAATATTAACCGTAATATCTTCATTCTGACAAATCGTGTCTCATGAGAGAAGGACCTAGACAGGACAGAGATGAGCCTGAGGACAATGTCAACTGGAGTAGAGGGGATCTGTGACCACCAACTCCAGTGTCGTCTCAGGCAGCATCAGTAGAAGCCAAGGGATCCACGTGCTTTCAGACCAGACTGTCCCAATTCAAATGTGCATGTGAATTACCAGGGATCCCGGTTGGGGGCCTGAGACTCAGCATTTCTCACGAGGCCCCAGGGACTTCCCACAGCGGTTGCAGGGTCACACGTTGAGAAACAGGGTGGAGGGGTTAAGAGCTCAGGCCCTGGGGTTAGACTTGTCAGGTTCAGTCCCAGTTCCATCCCCTTACTGACTACATTACTGAGTAAAGGAGGTACTTAGCCAGCCTGAGTCTCAGTATGCAGGTGTGCTAGGTCACATCAGTCAAGTCAGACTCTTTGTGAACCCATGGCTTGTAGCCCGCCAGGCTCCTCTGTCCATGGGACTCTCCAGACAAGAATACTGGAGTGGGTTGCTATGCCCTTCTCCAGGGGATCTTCCTGACCCAGGGATCAGACCCGTGTCTCTTAGCCTTGTCCTACAATTGGCAGGTGGGCTCTTTATCACTAGTACCACCTGGGAAGCTCAGATCTCAGTATCTTCATCTATAAAGTGGGGGGTAATATTATCAGGTTGGCCAAAAAGTTCATTTGGGTTTTTCTGTAAGATGCTATGAAAAACCCAAACAAACTTTTTGGCCAACCCAATAGTATCAATTTTAAAAGGTCATTGCACCATGGACAGAGGAGCCTGGCAGGCTACAGTCCATAGGGTCGTGAAGAGTCAGACAGGACTGAAGCAACTTAGCGCACACACACACACATAATTAAAGAGAAAATGAACATGCAGTATAGGGGCACAGAGCTCAAGCCCATTAAAAGCTCTTGGCTACCATCATCTATATGAGCACCAGATTTCTAAGGAGTCCATGTCACGTAAGATATAAATATTAATAAATCTCATATCCATTGATCCACATGGTAAAGGCACCTAACCATAAAGCCACCAGAAGAACAGTCAATAAAATGGAGAATATTCTCCCTGGAGAAGAATAGATGTGGTAAGGAGGCAGCAGGGGAGTGGAGGCAGAAAAAGAAATGCGTAAGGGCTCCCTGAACACACTTGAGTGTCAGTGGAAATGAAATGAGAATGAGCCTACAAGGCTCCAGAAGCTTAAACAAAGAGCAAGACACAGATCTTCTGGGAAGTCAAGATGGGATCAGTAAAAGAACTAGAGAGTAATTGAAACTGCCCAGAAGTGAAGCAGGCTGCATGCCCTGAGAGATCCATCCACCACCAGAGCTGGACTGGCAAGCTGCACCACCACCCCTCAGTCCCACGCTGAGAGCCTGGTGCCACAAATCCACGGGACAACTCCTCAAACCCTCCAAGAGCTTCTAGAACTCGGAGCCACTGACGTTGGTGGCTCTCTCTGGGAATGGTCTCCAACGCGTAATTGTGGTGCTCCAGTCTGCTATCCAAGGGCCTCTCCTGGGGGACACTTGGCACATTGCAGGCTTAGTCATGACACAGACGATTCATTCAGATTTCTTCAATTCCATTATCGGGCCCTTTGGGAGCCAAACAGGAAAAAGAAACCAGTCCAAGTGCCGGCCAGAGAAGCCGCTGTGCCCACAGAGCCCTCCCCAACCCATGAAACCACAGGCTGTCCTCCTGAGCCTCCCAGACCAAGGGCGCCATGCTGACAGGATGTTCGGGCAGCCATGCTGTTGGCTGGATGTTGGAACACCCTGTATACCAGTTGAGACAGCTCCCTCAGTACCCTCTGCCCCAGCCCCCTACCTCAGGCTTCCCTGGAGGGCCGAATGTCTAGCAACCAAAGGGTTAATGGCGGGCACATCAGAGGTCTGGTCTGCCCAACAGGCAGTCACCAGCTGTGGAATAGTTTGCCCATCATTCTGTACCTTTTGATTATGCTCCCAAGACTCACGGGTCACAGTGTTGCTTGCCTCTTGCACAGGGGCTGAGAATTCTCTGCATGCTGAGCACAGCCTCCTGAGAGAGAAACCAATGCTTCGCCAAAGACAGGTGGCTCCATTCAGCCTTACATTTTATCTCCTGCCCGCCCCACCCATACAAGAGAAGACAGCTTAGACGAGAAAGAGGATGAAGAGGACAGAACCAGGAAGGCGTGGGAATACCTGGGCCCAGCTGCTGGGTTGAGTGTTGGACAATCTAGGGAGACTCTTTGCCCCAACACAGGAAGGAACACTCCATGTCCTCCTTCCCCCTGGAGATGGGCACTCATAAGTTCTTCCTATGGGGATAGTGAACCCCTCAAGGCCAAGGACAGATTGAGGGGTCAAGTAGATGGGCCTAACCTCAAGTCCTGACCCTGCTTCTCACTACCTGTGTACTTGTGAGGTTAACTAAACCTCTCGGAACCTCATTTCTTTCATCTGTAAAATAGGAATGGGGCTTCCCAGGTGGTATTAGGGGTAAAGAGTCCATCTGCCAATACAGGCGATGTGAGAGACACGGGTTTGACCCCAGGGTGGAGAAGGTCTCTTGGAGTAGGAAATGGCAACCTGCTCCATTATTCTTGCCTGGAAAATTCCATGGGCAGGGGAGTCCATGGGGCTCCAGAAAGTCCAACACAACTGAGCAAAGCGACTAAGCAAAATGGGAATAAGGATAATACCTGCCTCACAAGGATGCTATGAGGTTAAAAAGACATTAAAGCACATAAAACACTTAGCCTGATCCTTGACATTCTGTACTGAATAAACGTGGGAGTTACACCTCCCTGGAGATACCCTGGCCCCGAAGCCTGGAACAGTGCGGGCTCTGACTAAATGCCCATCAAACTGAATCAAGTTAGATTCTGTCAGGAATACTCAGCAGCTCCCAGGTCTGTCCTACAGTGGATTCCAGGGGTAGAGGCAACTGTCTCCTAGTACCCCCTCTCCTAGGTCAGCAGGAAGCAAGGCCAGGGAGATGGGGGCATCCCCATCCCCCACTTCCCAGGGAAGACAAGCCCTCTGCACTTTGCGGCTCACGCAGCTGAAGCTGCTTCAGAGTCACAGCTCCTTCAGCCCAGGGGTTGGGGGTGCAGGAAGGGGCGCCGGGCCAGCAGGTGGAGACCTCCCAGGAGGACTTGCTCCCATCTCTATCAGGCCCAAGCAGCTTTCACCTGAATGTTCTGGCATCTCTCTCTCTGATGCCCTCCCTGTCCTCTGTGAAAGGGCCTCCTCAGCAGGGGCTTGTCACAGTGAATCCAGAAGGGAGTTGGACATGCCTGTCACATCAGGCCCCAGCGGGCTCCACTGACTCCTTGATCAACCCACAGAGACAGGCCCACAGGCCCCTGTGGTCTTGAACACTAACCCCCAGCCGGCCGGGGCTCAGGGAGCTGGGCCAGCTTAGACATCTCAGTTAACAGTCAGGCATCTGTTGTGTGCCAGGCTCTCTCTGCTGTAAGGGGAGAATGGGCACTCAGTCTGTGGAGGGAGGGAGGCAGCGGGGTGGCTCCTCCAGTGCCCATCTGAGGCCATGGTGGACAGGGCCATGGGACCCCTCACAGATTTTCAGGGATGATTCAGNGCTTAGACATCTCAGTTAACAGTCAGGCATCTGTTGTGTGCCAGGCTCTCTCTGCTGTAAGGGGAGAATGGGCACTCAGTCTGTGGAGGGAGGGAGGCAGCGGGGTGGCTCCTCCAGTGCCCATCTGAGGCCATGGTGGACAGGGCCATGGGACCCCTCACAGATTTTCAGGGATGATTCAGGGGGATCCAGGACTAGCACCCCATCTGTCAGAGAGGTGCTCACAGGCCAGTGAGGCGCTCCCAGGGGAGAGGTCAGAGACTGCGGGAGAACATGGGTCATTCCTGGTGAGGTGGGGGTCACNTCCTGGTCTTTTGTGCTAAGTCGCCTCAGTCGTATCTGACTCCTTGCAACCCTGTGGACTGTAGCCCGCCAGGCTCCTCTGTCCATGGGATTCTCCAGGGAAGTATCCTGGAGTGGGTGGCCATTTCCTCCTCCAGGGGATCTTCCCGACCCAGGGATCAAACCCAGGTCTCCCGCATCTCCTGCACCGGCAGGTGGGTTCTTTACCACCAGCACCGCCCGGGAAGCCCGCTCCTAGTCTCACAGGCTTTTAAAGAATAAAAGAACCCACGGAAATGCTTAGCCCAGAGCCGCTGCCGTTCGCATTTTCCAGCCCTCACCACACCAAGGAGACACTGTCTCTGCTCCAACGCGAGGCCCTTCCTTCCTGAGTCATTCCCACAACACCCGCTGCTCCGCTGCTTGGTTATAGCTCTCCTTGCGCTCTCTCACCACCAGCAGCGACGGCTGCTCACAGCCTGTGCAACTCGCAGGAGGAAGACCAGCTAGTACATGCTTTTTATTTGTTCTCATAGAGTTCTCAGCCTGTTATCCGAGGTGCAGATTCCCGATGGTGCTCGGGGTCTGTTTTACTTCTGAGTGTTCCGTGATGCTCTTTCCGATGCTGGTCATTTCTTTCCAGCCACAGAACAGCCCGGTTCACTGCACAGCTCACAGGGCTTCGGGATGGGTCCCGTGGAGGAGTCCTGGTTTGCTCCCGCCCCAGATCACCAGCCGGAGGAGAATGACTTTCTGCTGAACAGTAAACTCCAGGAGGAGGCCAACTACCACCTTTACGGCAGCCGCATGGACAGGCGCACAAAAGAGCAGCCCAGGGCGCCCGTGGCGCCCAGCAGCGAGGAGGAGAGGAGGCGCAGGGTCTCCCACGACCCTTTTGCGCCGCAGAGACCTTACGAGAGTGCTCGGGGCCCAGGGCTTACAGGCTTCGCCTGCCCGGCTGTGATGAGCCACACCAGCGCAGCCCAGCAGCCCGCAGGGCTGAGCAGCCAGCCGCAGCCACCATACTGGAGAGATGGGTCGTTTCCTCCACGTGGGCTCGGAGTGAGACCGCTGGACCTCGGGACCACGAGTCCACGAGTTTGGTATGGGCCAAACCCAGGCCACTTGCCAAGCCTATATAAAACGCCGGTGCCCGAGACCACCCTCCTGGGGAACACACCCACCATTCCATTCACCTCCTTGCCAGCCAGAGGTAAACGGGCCTTGGAGTCACACTGTTCTTTAAAATTTTCCTGAAAATAAAGCCAGCCACTACTCTGTCAGAAACTAGAAGGTAACAGAGGGCACGCCGTTGGGAGTCTTCGGCCACCAGACGCACCTCGCCACCTGGGAAGGGCGGCCTCAGACCCCTCAGCCCAGGCTGCCTGTTCAGGTGGGCTTCAGGCCGCCACCCACACGTGCGGGGTGACAGAGCCCGGCCTCCGGGAGGCGCCCTCGCTCAGCCCAGTCTCAGTAGCCCACTGTGTCCAGGCTCTAAGCCCACTGTGTCCAGGCTCTGATGTAAGGGGAAGTAACTGCCTGTATTCTCTCACTTGCCCTTGCTGTTTTCTGAAGGTAAGAAGTAAGTCTCAGACACGTTCACCCTTTATCTCGTCTAGGCCAGAGATTACCATTTGTGATGAAAACCACATCGTCGGGCACCCATCCCCTCCAGAACTCTTCCCAACCTGAACCTGTCCCCGTCGGACACTAACTCCCCTTTCTGCCTCCTTCCCAGCCCCAGGCAGTCAGCCTTCCGCTTTCTGTCTCTAAGAATTTGTGACTCTAGGGACCTCATATGATAGAGTTACATGGCATCTGACCTGTTGTGACAGGCTTACTTCACTGGAGAAGGCAATGGCACCCACTCCAGCACTCTTGCCTGGAAATCCCATGGATGGAGGAGCCTGGTCAGCTGCAGTCCATAGGGTCGCAGAGAGTCGGACACGACTGAGCGCCTTCCCTTTACTTCACTGGAGACAGTGTCCTCAAGGTTCATGCATGCTACGTCATGTGCCAGAATTCCCTTATTTTAAGGCTAAAGAGAATGCATTATTATTATGTGGTCCATCCAGAATGGACCACGTTTTGTGTATCTGTTCATCTGTTGACAGACACTTGGGTAGGTTCCACTTTTTGGCGGTTAGGAATAATGCTACGAACATGCGTGCATAGATACCGGATTAAGACCCTGCTTTCAGTTCTTTGGGGCGTATTCAAACAGAATTCCTGCATCGTATGGCAGGTTTTTAACTTTTTGAGGAACTCCCACTGGTTACCACAGTGGCCGCACCTTTTTATATTCCCACTAGCAGCGCACAGAGGCTCGTTCCTCCACATCCTCGCTGACACTGGTGGTTTTCTGTATTTTTGACAGTTTCCAACCTAATGGATGTGAGATGATTCAGCCAACTTTTAAAGAAGAAAATGTCAAGTGGTGGCGTAGGACAAATAATTTAACTTAAACATTTGGAGTAGCGCCCTGCCCCTTTACCAGGCTGTACTTTTTTCTCTTCCCTGCAGTCTAGATATACTACTTATCTCTGTGCTTCTTTCTAATTAGATGAGTCTGCAAAATATGCCATACACAGCAGTTCTGGCATTCAGATTGGCGACAGTAATTATATGGAAATTGGTGGAATGAGTTCATCAGTCCTCGACAGCACGTACATGAACTTGAAAGAAGAGCCGGCTTCTAAGTACCAAGCTATCTTTGGTAAGATGCCCTTGAAGGACTCATCCTACAGCAACCTTGAACTTTCTCACCTAAGTATTTCTCTGATTACTTCCCTGAAGATGCCCTATTGCTCCTCATGTAATTTCTGTGGAAGTGCTTTGTAACTTATTTATGTGTACTGAGGACATAATTAGAATATCTGATTCATGGGTTTGCTATGAAAGTGAAATGAGTCAATACAAACAAAGCGCTTATACACTNTCCCTGAAGATGCCCTATTGCTCCTCATGTAATTTCTGTGGAAGTGCTTTGTAACTTATTTATGTGTACTGAGGACATAATTAGAATATCTGATTCATGGGTTTGCTATGAAAGTGAAATGAGTCAATACAAACAAAGTGCTTATACACTGTCTGGCACATCGTAAGATCTATAGAAGTGTTAAACCCATCATCATCATCAGTATGCCCACCCGGACCCAGGAGCTCGTCAGGTCCTCATCAGAAGGGATTCCGGAAAAGACAGAAGACTATGCCCTCAGCTGCACTGGCATAATAAAAATTAGAGGGCTTTCTCTTATGGGATTCCACTGTACAGCCTCATAACATTAGTCCCAAACACACAGCCTGGGGAAAGCCTTGTGATTAAGACCCCAGCTTTCTAACTCGCCTGGAGCGGCATTCTCTTTTAATCACGGGCCGCAGCGTAGAGGTTCCGGCTCCGCCGGCCCCGCCGTCTCTGGGTGGCTGCTCCGCTGACACCGCTCCCACGTGGGTCTCCCTGGTGCCTCAGACGCTGAGGAATCCGCCCGCAGTGCGGGCGACCTGGGCTGGGCCCCTGGGTGGGGAAGATCCCCTGGAGGAGGGCATGGCAACCCACTCGTCTTCTTCCCTGGAGAATCCCCATGGACAAGGGAGCCTGGTGGGCCGCAGTCCTGGGGCTGCAGAGTCGGAGGCGACTGAGCAACTGAGCAGAGCTGACCCCCAGCACAGCAGTAGCCGCAGGCAGTATGTGCACGGATGGGTGTGTCCACGTTCCAATAAAACTTTGTTTACAAAACAAGCAGCGGGCCATGTGTGGCTCACAGGCCACAGGTGGCCAAAGTGAAAGTGAAAATGAAGTCGCTCAGTCGTGTCCGACTCTGCGACCCCACAGACTGTAGCCTGCCGGGCTCCTCCATCCATGGGATTTCCCAGGCAAGAATGCTGGAGTGGGTTGCCCCGTCTAACCCTCTCAAAGCCAGTCTTTAATGCACTAGATCAGAGGTTCCTAAGGTCTGGGCCGACAGGGTGCCTTTGAGAACCTGCTGGAGCCCAGGGTCCCTCTCCTGGTGAAGCACTGGCAGACCCTGGCTGGGAGGCCGACATCTGGAGGTGATGGTCAGAGCTGCATGGTGGGAGCCGAGGAAAGATGGGTGTTCTGCCGGGGGGATGAGGTGTCTCTATTATTCCGCTTACTGAACATCACGGAATATGGCTTGTTTGTGGTGGTTTTATACTTCTGTTTGCTTCATTTTATTATTTTTACGAAGGCCTGAGAGGAGGGAACCAGTAGGGAGAGAGAGGTTACGGCTCTAGGAGAAAGGAGGGCTGAGTGGGGCAGGGGAGGGATGAGCCCAGAAATACTGCGCCCGTGAGAAGACGGTGCAGTCCGCGCTCCCACGCGGTGGTCTCCGTCTCCTGGGCCAAGCGAGAGGAACGCGCGCTGCTGGGGGAAGGTGTGCTGAGTTCAGTGACCTTAACTCTGGCCAGACGTAAGCAGAAAAAGGCCCCAAAGGAACAAAAACGGTGTTTTCCCCCTTGACGTCAGGAAGGTGTAGTGTAAACAGGCTGTGGCTCAGCTGGCACGGAACAGCCCAGCAGCCGAGGGGGCAGCCCCCGGGGGGAGCAGGTCCGCGCGTGGGCTGGTAGACAGGGGAGGGTTGTCCAGGGAGCCGACAGCCGGAGCACGGAGAGGGTAACCTTTTTACTGACTCCTGGCACTCTGTGCTTGATGCGGGTGTCTGAAGCCAGAGTGGTCACAGGGCCATAGCTCAATGCCTTCTCCTCTTTTCTGTTCGGCAGATACTACTACTAGTCTGACTGATAAACACCTGGACCCGGTCAGGGAGAATCTGGGGAGACACTGGAAAAACTGTGCCCGTAAGCTGGGTTTCTCTGAATCTCAGATCGATGAGATTGACCACGACTACGAGCGAGATGGACTGAAAGAAAAGGTTTACCAGATGCTCCAGAAGTGGCTGATGCGGGAAGGCAGCAAGGGGGCCACTGTGGGGAAGCTGGCCTTCGCGCTGTACCTGTGCTCGCGGATAGACCTGGTCAACTGCCTGATCCGCATCAGCCAGAACTAAGCCCCCAGGCGCGCCTGTGGCGGTGGCCACCTCCTCCCCTGGTGAAAGCCTGCTGCCTGCGGTGACCTGGACTTCTTTTCTCCCTGATACACGGGGTGCTGTGTCTGCATAAAAATCCTTCCTGCCTTTCACAGCTGGAGGATGGAAAAGGGAACCGCCAGCAAACCACCCCCTGCGCAGGACGCAGGACGGCCTATTCCTGGCCAAGGCCCAGCCCAACAAGAAGCCTAACTGGGCTCCGAAAACGAGGGGAGAGAGCGTTGAAAAAGATCATTTTTTTCTTTCATATTATCCCATAATCTTCATGCTATTCATTCTGGTTTCTGGGAGTTTTGTTTGAGCAAGAAAAAAAAAAA
>SJYS01023876.1:178415-197621 GCA_006410695.1 Philantomba maxwellii
GGTTTCTGGGAGTTTTGTTTGAGCAAGAAAAAAAAAAAAAAAATTCAGAGAACATAACCTAAATCAGCTTCCTAATTTTACACTGTCTTCTCCACATACTTTGCCTGTTATAACCAAAGTAAAAAAAAAGTTCTCATCCAGTCGGATAGCAGAAAACTGGAGAGGGAGATGTTCCCCAGCTGCGGGAGGGGGCGGGTGATTCCTTTCCCAGGTGCATCCCTTGTGACCACTGTTCTCTAAATTCCAAACAGGTTAACTAATCAGTGTCAGAGACAAAAAGCAGACAATATTTTAATGGCCTAATTAAAATTTTGTACCTCAAATAGAAACCACTGAAATTATGTGTTTGTATAAACGAAACAGTGTGAGATTCTCCATGGTGACTTTACCACATGGGTCAGCGTTTCCTTTTCACCCCGGCTACTGGCAGGAGAGTTCGGGGAGCTAGGGAGAAAGGAGGAGCTTTCCTGATGGTGCATTTTGACTTTCAAGATGAAACACCCACGGGCCTGAGAGTCTAAGCACTGCTGTCTTGCACACCCAGCTCAGGGGCCTTTCCTTCAGCCCTCACGGTCTAAACACTGGATGAAGAGGGCCAAGTTTACATCTGAGGAGTTTCAATACTAGGCCCAAATGCCACAAAACACTCGTCTTGGGCAGGAATCAACGAAGTAGGGTGACACAGACTACAATACAAGAAAGAAGGCAACCCGTTCTTGGCTCCGAGAAAGGTATCCAGACCCTGAGGTTGATACTCGTAAGTGAGACCCACTCCCAGGCCGCAGACCCTGCTCAGCAGAGTCCCCGCTTGTCACTGTAGTGATAAATCTTTGCTGTGGGTCCAGACAATGAAGTTAAATCTTCAGCAACATGAAAAGGAGTTATTTCTCACAAGACATTTTAAATAGTTTAAAAAGCTTTTCTAATTACAGTAATCATTTACATAGAATAGGTCTGTATACGGTCAAGGTGTTAGAAGCATCTGATTACAAAGAAATCACTGAAGGACTGGTTCCATAGTATAATCTAGACACAGGCCTCTGAAATCAAGCAGGCATAAGTTCCACTCTGGCCGTGCACCTGGGGCCTGCTTCCTGACCTTTCCCGGCCTCAGTTTCCTCATTTATAAATAGGGTGCTAGGACATAAGGTAGGTGTGAGGATTAAAATAAGATGATGCATCTCATTTTAGGTGCCTGGCACGAAAAAGTTATTTAAGATGTCTTTTGATGTAGACCATGTTTAAAGTCTTTATTGAATTTGTTACAATATTGCTTCTGTTTTTATGTTTTGGTGTAGAGGCATGTGGGATCCTGTCTCTGCCGTCTGGGGTTGAACCCACACCCCTTTGCACTGGATGGCAAAGTCTTAACTACTGGACTACCAGGTAAGTCCCTAAAAATAGTATTTTTAAAACTAGTTTTTATTGGAGTATCAGTTCAGTTCAGTCGCTCAGTCGTGTCCGACTCTTTGCAACCCCATGAATCGCAGCACGCCAGGCCTCCCTGCCCATCACCATCTCTCGGAGTTCACTCAGACTCACGTATAGTTGATTTATAATGCTTCGTTAGTTTCAGGTGTACAGCAACGTGAATGTTAAACATATATCCACTCTTTTTTAGATTCTTTTATAGATTCTTTAGGTCATTATAGACTATTGAGTTCCCTGTGTTATACAGTAGGTTTTTATTAATTGACACCAAGAGCCTAAGACCTCAGGGCTACCAGTTTTGCTGACCAGTAGGATAAGTGGTGTTAAAATTGTACGATTATTTTTAACCCTCATCATCTCTGACAAGAAATCCCAATCAACATTTCATAAAAAATAAGAAAATGTTGACCCCACCCAAGATTCTGAAAGTCAAACAACAGTAGCTGGAACATTACATATATCTCTCTCCTTCTGTGTAGGAAACTGATGTGACAGCTTTATGTTGAAAAAACATTTTATCATAGTATTTAAATCAAACCTCCCTTTACTGCCAAGAAACTCCCATGGGTCAGGGAGGACCCTGCGGGTAATACAACGTCCCACGGCTGTGACACCAGGAAGCACTGTGCACAGAGGATTGTTACAATGAAAGGGTCTCCAGGAGAAGTAATATAAAATGCAAGGAAGCTGCTGGAATCTCCAAATCGAGACAAGGTTAAACAGCAGCCACCGATGTGCGGTTGTTTTCTGTTAAGGGAGAGAGTAGCCACAATCAAAGGGTATTGGTTTTTATTTTCCCTATGGAACCTTCAGCTGAAAATACTGTTTTTAATCTTTAAAGACTGAACTGGTCGTAAGAAGCACACACACTCAACAGCGGTGAAATACACATAAAAGCACATTCACATTGTTTCTGCCACGTTCCTGCAAAACTGAGGCTCTGCCCCCATCAGACACTAACCCTGCCCCCGGCCCAGCCCGACACCCACCTGCTTCCCGCCCGGGCCGCAGGGGCCTCACTGATCTGGACTCACACGCGGCTCCATTGACGACCGAGCCTGCCGTCCTCGCCGCTACCCCGCGCCGGGGGCGGCCGGGGACCCCACGTGGACACAACCCCCATCCTCCGCACCCGGCGCCCACCCCGCTCCCGCCACAGCGCCGAGAAGCGGGAGCCCCGGCCCGTCTGCGGGATTCATCGGCGGCTCGGGCTCAGCTCTCGAGGCCCGGGCCCCGCTCTCCAGCCGCCGCTGGCCCTCCCTGACCCGCGGGATCCCCGAGAGCAGGGCCCGCACGGGGGTGGGCCGGTGCAAGAACGCACAAAGCCAACCCCAGGCCCCTCCAGCTGTCAGCCTGGCGGCCCCGAGCCCACCCCCCGCGAGGGCGAGACGCCGGCCACCGTTAGGCTAGAGCTGACAGCCAGGGGAGACGCTCCGTGCCGGTGTCCCCGGGAACCGCGCACACAGGGGCGGCGAGGGATCGCCTAGGAACCCCGCGTCCCCAGCTCAGCGTCCAGTCCGCCCCGCGCATGCGTGCTCGGGGCGGAAGGGGGCGAGCTCNATAGATTCTTTAGGTCATTATAGACTATTGAGTTCCCTGTGTTATACAGTAGGTTTTTATTAATTGACACCAAGAGCCTAAGACCTCAGGGCTACCAGTTTTGCTGACCAGTAGGATAAGTGGTGTTAAAATTGTACGATTATTTTTAACCCTCATCATCTCTGACAAGAAATCCCAATCAACATTTCATAAAAAATAAGAAAATGTTGACCCCACCCAAGATTCTGAAAGTCAAACAACAGTAGCTGGAACATTACATATATCTCTCTCCTTCTGTGTAGGAAACTGATGTGACAGCTTTATGTTGAAAAAACATTTTATCATAGTATTTAAATCAAACCTCCCTTTACTGCCAAGAAACTCCCATGGGTCAGGGAGGACCCTGCGGGTAATACAACGTCCCACGGCTGTGACACCAGGAAGCACTGTGCACAGAGGATTGTTACAATGAAAGGGTCTCCAGGAGAAGTAATATAAAATGCAAGGAAGCTGCTGGAATCTCCAAATCGAGACAAGGTTAAACAGCAGCCACCGATGTGCGGTTGTTTTCTGTTAAGGGAGAGAGTAGCCACAATCAAAGGGTATTGGTTTTTATTTTCCCTATGGAACCTTCAGCTGAAAATACTGTTTTTAATCTTTAAAGACTGAACTGGTCGTAAGAAGCACACACACTCAACAGCGGTGAAATACACATAAAAGCACATTCACATTGTTTCTGCCACGTTCCTGCAAAACTGAGGCTCTGCCCCCATCAGACACTAACCCTGCCCCCGGCCCAGCCCGACACCCACCTGCTTCCCGCCCGGGCCGCAGGGGCCTCACTGATCTGGACTCACACGCGGCTCCATTGACGACCGAGCCTGCCGTCCTCGCCGCTACCCCGCGCCGGGGGCGGCCGGGGACCCCACGTGGACACAACCCCCATCCTCCGCACCCGGCGCCCACCCCGCTCCCGCCACAGCGCCGAGAAGCGGGAGCCCCGGCCCGTCTGCGGGATTCATCGGCGGCTCGGGCTCAGCTCTCGAGGCCCGGGCCCCGCTCTCCAGCCGCCGCTGGCCCTCCCTGACCCGCGGGATCCCCGAGAGCAGGGCCCTCACGGGGGTGGGCCGGTGCAAGAACGCACAAAGCCAACCCCAGGCCCCTCCAGCTGTCAGCCTGGCGGCCCCGAGCCCACCCCCCCGCGAGGGCGAGACGCCGGCCACCGTTAGGCTAGAGCCGACAGCCAGGGGAGACGCTCCGTGCCGGTGTCCCCGGGAACCGCGCACACAGGTGCGGCGAGGGATCGCCTAGAAACCCCGCGTCCCCAGCTCAGCGTCCAGTCCGCCCCGCGCATGCGTGCTCGGGGCGGAAGGGGGCGAGCTCGGGGCGGAAGGGNAGCCAACCCCAGGCCCCTCCAGCTGTCAGCCTGGCGGCCCCGAGCCCACCCCCCGCGAGGGCGAGACGCCGGCCACCGTTAGGCTAGAGCTGACAGCCAGGGGAGACGCTCCGTGCCGGTGTCCCCGGGAACCGCGCACACAGGGGCGGCGAGGGATCGCCTAGGAACCCCGCGTCCCCAGCTCAGCGTCCAGTCCGCCCCGCGCATGCGTGCTCGGGGCGGAAGGGGGCGAGCTCGGGGCGGAAGGGGGGCGAGCTCGGGGCGGCCGACGGCCGGACGCATGCGTGCTCGGGGCGGTGCGCGCGCAAGGCGGCCGGGAGACGCGGCGCATGCGCCCTCGCCGGGCCGTCATTTGCACCCACCATGGCGGCAGCGCTGGGCAGTCGGGCCGCGCGGCGGCTGAGGCGCCTGCTCTCAGCGCTGAAGCCCGGGATCCAAGTCCCCCGGGCCGGACCCGCGGCCGCGTTCGGGTAATGGCGCCGCTCCCCTCCAGGGGCCCCCACAGCCTCGTCCGCGCGCTCGGGGCGGCGGGAAGGGGCAGGGCCGCGGCCGGGCGGCGGCCGCGAGTGGGCCTTGCCCGTCGAGCCGTGAGCGGGCGCGGCGAGGGGCGCTGCGCTCGGCCGAGGGGCGGCCGCGCGGACGCAGGCAGGGCGCGGGCGCGCGTGGGCCCCGGCCCCGGCCCCGGGCCAGCCTGCGGTGTCCGCGCCGCGTCAGCCTCGGAGCCGCGGGCTGGGCCCCGAGCGGGACGTGCGGGAGGGTCCCCGGGCCCGGCTCCCCGAGGGGTGCAGGCCGCGGAGACGCCCAGAGCCTGCCCGGCTCTCCTCTCGCCCCCCGCACGCCTGCGAGAAGACCGCCCTGGGTGGACCTCCGACCCCCGGCCCCAAAGTGGGCGCCCCCGGCCCCGAGTGATGGTGGCCCGTCATGGCGCGCGGGGTGCTGCCCACTGCCGGCGGGCAGTGCCGCTCCTGACGGGGAAGGTGTCTGCGCACAAGCCCGGCGGCTGCCGGGCCTTCCGAGCCTCCCTGTGCTGGATGGGGAAGCGTCCATGCCGGAGGCGTAAGGAGAGGTCTGAGCAGCCTTACGCTTTCATATTGTGATGCATTGGGTCTTGAGTTTAGGATTTGATGTTGTTACCATTTTAGATCTATTAGATTTTCAGAACTGTTTTCATACAGATGGGAAAATAATGCCAGTGTCTGCAGTCTCTGTAAGTCCACTGGAAAATGCCCGTCTATCCGGTTTCCTGTTTACAGAAAGGGGTTTAAGTGAGGTTACTGTGATTGCACCAGTGTCTGTTACTGTTGGTTAATGGTTGCAAGAAGGCCCATCCCCCATCCATTTAGCAGATCATTTGCCCTAAAATATTCCCGGGAAACAGGTTTCTCTGGATTTTGAACCTCCATTTTGTAAATGCAGTTGAAATTGATCTGACCGAGGAAATGGCAACCCTCTCCAGTATTCTTGCCTGGAGAATCCCATGGACCGAGAAGCCTGGTAGGCTACAGTCCATGGGGTTGCAGAGTCAGACACGACTGAGCGACTTCACTTTCACTTTCACTGTGATGGGCCAGACAAGCAGTGTGTTGATTTGTGTTGATTAATCCTGAAACAAGAGTGCCGCTTGTGTAAGTAGGTGAGAGCACTCCTGTAAGACCGTGGCTTCAGAATAGTGGGTGCCAACCCACAATTGAGTTGTGTTCCAGAAGCTTCTCTGTACATCTGCTCTCTTCCACACCAAGCCTTTTCTACCTGAAGTTGTATATTATGTGCAGTTACAGTATTAATAACTTACGGAAACCTAACAGCCCACCTGAAGACAGATGTTTTCCGGTTCAATCAGGGGATACTCTCTGCCTGAGGGGAAGAGACGCACCTGCCCTGCCTCTGTCCAGCAGTCAGGGTGAGTGCTGGCCCGGTGTCTAGCCCTGCAGGGGACTCCATTTGGCAGTGCAGTTACAGAAGAAGCATGTACACATTCAAGCTATGTGACCTCTCTGAGCCTCACGCCTTGCAGAATTGTCCTCAGGATTTGAGACAGTGAATTTTAAAGGCCTGGGCGCTCAGTCGTGTCCAACTCTTTGCAACACGTGGACTGTAGCCCGCCAGGCTCCTCTGTCCTTGGGATTCCCCAGGCAAGAATACTGGAGTGGGTTGCCATTTCCTGCTCCAGGGAATCTTCCCAACCCAGGGATCGAACCTGCATCTCTTTCGTCTCCTCCATTGGCAGGCGGATTCTTTACCTCTGTGCCACCTGGGAAGCCCCCATACTAAGTAATTAGCAGTTACAATTAATAATACAAATATGAATATCTAGATAATAGTACTATATGTGAAAGATGTAAAAATAAGTCATCAAAATTCGTGTTTATGCAAGCTAATACTTTGATGTTGCTAATACTTCACTGTGGCTAACAGTCCCTTTAGAAAAAAATTTACAACCCATGGCTGATTTATGTCAATGTATGGCAAAAACCACTACGATACTGTAATTAGCTTCCAATTAAAATAAATTCATTTAAAAAAATAAATAGAAAAAATATACAAAGGAAATAGCTGAACATACAAGGTGGAGAGGATTTGTTGGACTTTCAAAATGAGGACGTATCTGATGAGGCGGCTCCCGTTTTTATTTCTGAGCCGAGTGTGACGTGCAGGCGCTCGCTTGGACTTTGCAGATTGCAAGCAGGCTGACTGGGGCCCGTCACCTAAACTCTTGGCACTCGGCTTCCTCGCTGGTGAAATTAGGAAAGTCTGACGTGCGTCATCAGAGGACATTGTCTAGTTCAGTAAGTGAACTGACCGGTTAGTTTCGCTGTATTGCCTGCCGCAAACGGCTCTCTTTTCTTGCCGGCCCTGCGGTCTCCTCTTCCTCACTGGGGGGGTTTGCTGCTCTATTGCCCCTGCCCACAGCCCTCACCGCTCACACACAGACTTGTCCGTCCAGCCTCCCAGGAGGGACAGGACAGACATGAGACGGATAGCTTTCCAGACTGTGTTTAAAAAGGAGACTGAATTTTTCTCTCCTCCGAAATGAATTCAGTATAACTTTTCTTATCCTTGGTTGTCTGTTGGATTCTCTTGGGGAATTTAAAAAATGCAGATGCCTTGATCCCATCCCAGAGATTTTCATTTAGTGCAGCCTGGGCATCTGGAGATTTAAAGGTTTGCCAGAAGATTAAAATTAAGCTTGCGACCCCCGGGTATCGTGGGGGCAGGAAGTGGTCTCAGGTATGAGGGGGCTGCGTGGGCAGGCGTGTTAGGGTGCGGAAAGCACGAACCTGTGTCTGCTGTGTGCACCCCAGCTCTCCTGTCGCCCCAGCTTCTGTCAGAATATCAGTAGTTGCAGACTGGTCTTCTCTGCCAACCCCTAGGCAGCATGGGTGCCCAGCACAAAGTAGGGGTTCCGGATGTCCAGGAGCGGTTGAGTGATGCAGCAGTGTTTCAGAAAGCGCGTGCCGGGGCTCAGAGGCGCCAGGGGGCCTCCCGGGATCGTCCTGGGCAGCTGTAGCTTTAACTCCTCAGGTGGTTCTAACGAACACCCCTGCTTAAGAACACCTAGGTTAGAGAAGCCAGTAATAGGAGGGAGAAAGTGGTGGAGGAGTAAAGCCCCAGAGAAAGAGGTTCATTTTTGTTCTTTTAAGTTTTCTAACTTTTTCTGGGGCCTGACCGCCATCCAAGAGCCCTTTGATACGCTGGAGAGAGAATGCAACACTCATTTCAAGTGTATCAATGTGGAAAGTCATTCAATCAATATTTTTTAAAAGGAAACTTTTTTCTTACGTTTAAGTTGACCTGCTTTTGTCCAGTTTTCTGTCCTCTGTGTCTCCAGCCTGGAGATGGAGGCAAGCCTCCGGGAGCCTCTGCTGCCCCGGGGGCACACCCGTCGCCCTCTAGCCTGACCGTTGCTCCTCCGTGCCCACACTCCTGCTGGCCCGACCTCCCCTGCTTCGCGCCACGAGTGTCCCTGACTCCCGGGCCCCGAGTGCGCCCGTTCTCCTAGAAGCACCCTCCCCACCCCATTTTCTCTCCAGCATCTTGCCCATCTTGGAAGTTCATCTCAAAAGCCACTTCTCCACCCTTCTCCTGGGCCTCTCTCCCGCCCCCACAGGGCCTCTCATCTCTGAAGCCACCTTCAAAGTCCTCTGCCTTAGCAACGCTCCCTGACACTGAGCACCCATCCGCCCTGGTCTGGAGGCCTGGTTTTATCTCCGTGTGCTTAGGCATTGGGGAATCTACATGGATAGGGCAGAGCACAGGGAAGTGAGAGGCTTTTGGCAGCAGAGACTTCGGACAGACCACAAAAGGGAAGTCAGTGTGAGCCGGGTCCCAAGCAGCTCCCAGGCCTGAGAGCCCGCAGCTCTGGGTCGTGAAAGCCCCGGGGCTTGGAGATGGTGAGAGGTGGCGGGGGGCGCTTCAGACATGACACCGTCCCTGTGCAGAACGCCCTTATGCAACGTCCTTCACCCTGCAAGGCAGGGGCCCTGGAGAACCTTGTGGGCTCAGCAGTAGGAGGAGCAGTCCCTGAGCTGAGCAAGCGCCGAGTGTCTGGGGAGCCGCCTCCTTCCTGTGCTGGACGGAGCTTTCTCTCCCGTCTCGACCCTCCCCTCCCTGAGGGTGTGCAGACGCAGCTCTGCAGATGGCTTGGGGCAAAGGAAGCGTCAGTAAACCATTGCTTCCCAGATGACTCTAGGAGCAGAGCCTTAGGCGATTTTATCTGGTCCTGGAGCTGTCCAAGGAGCAGGATGTAATAACAGGCAACAGCAGGGTCCCTGAGACCTGACCCGGCTCAAGGCTCCTGTGACGTTTCTGGATCGGGAGCCTGTAGCTGGGTACGTCTCCCCAGCTACACCTCTCACCCCGGTCTGTGTGTTCTTGCACCCGCTGCGCCTGCCGCCGTCTGTCCTGGTGTGCCTTCATGGCCCTCCCGCGTGTCACCGGCCGTCTGGGGAGCTGCTGGGAGGCCCTTAGGGCCTGAGGCCGGGCCGTGTGTGCGCTGGTCCTGGAGCTTCTGGGACAGAAGCTGAGGGGGGTTAGATCTAACAACACATGGTTAGATGCTGCAGCGTGGGCGGTCTTGGGCCAAGGAGGGGGCGGAGTGCCAGACTCTAGACACAGACCAGCTACTTAACAGTCAGTGCAGAGACATCTCCGCATCTTACAAACCGGTCTGGCCACATCCGAGCAGACAGGCATTCTTGACCAGGGCGGCTGTCTAGAGAACAGAGAGGTCAGGGGCCAGAAGGTCAGCCTGTGGACCCCAAGATCAGCGTCACCCTTGGGATCACTGCCTGTGCAGCTGAGGGTCCAGGTGGCTCCTCCGGACCTGCCAGGGCCTCGACGAGGGGCTCCAGGCCCTGTGCCGGCGCCCCGCCCGCCACGCCTCCCACCGCAGCTGCGGGGCTGTGGGCCTGTTGACGTCAGCAGGCCTGCCAGCGCTCCCTTGGGTGGGCCCGGAGCTGGTGCTGCAGTGACCCGCCCTTGCTGGGTTTGGGAAACTGAAGCATGGAGCCAGATGACCAGGGGCCGGGGAGGGTGCTGGGGCTGGCTGGCGCGCAAGCTCAGTCGCCCTCCGGGGTCGGGGCTTCTCTCTTGCAGCTCCTCTGTGACCTCCGCCAAGGCGGCAGTGAACGGCGTCCACCTGCACTACCTGCGGACCGGAGACGGAGAGCGCGCCGTCCTGCTGCTCCCGGGGATGCTGGGTGCGCGCTTCCGCGGCCTGCCTGGCGCGCTGCCCTCCGTGCTCGGCCCCCAGTCCCGGATGCCTGGGCTTGATACGCAGCCTTAGTGCTTTGCCGAGGTGCTTTCTGTGACCTTTGCCGCAATCAGCTTTAGGTGACCTGGAGAGCTACCTCTCTAAAATGTTGCCTGTTTCTGGCTGTGCCGGGTCCTCGCCGCCGTGGGGCTCTCCTCGAACGCCGTGGGCGACGGCTGCCCCCTGGCTGTGGCGCTCGGGCTTCTCCCGTGGCGGCTTCTCTTGTTGCCGAGCACAGGCTGGCGTTACGGTTCACGAGCTTAGCTGCTCCACAGCGTGTGGGATCTTTCCGGCTCAGGGGTCAAACCCGTGTCTTCTGCGTTGGCAAGTAGACTATTTACCACTGAGCCACCAGAGAAGCCCCAAAGATACCTTTCTACTTTATGCAATTTTCATCCCTTTAAATACCCACTTTTCTCCATGGAAGTCCAATGTAGTTTCCTGCAGCCTGAAAGTGAAAGTCACTCAGTCGTGTCTGACTCTGTGACTCCATGCACTATACAGTCCATGGCATTCTCCAGGCCACAGTACTAGAGTGAGTAGCCTTTCCCTTCTCCAGGGGATCTTCCCAACCCAGGGATCAAACCCAGGCCTCCCGCATTGCAGGTGGGTTTTTTACCAGCTGAGCCACCAGGAAAACCCCTTCCTACAGCCTGGGGATGACAAGACAAGGAAGGGATGGGGGAAGGCAGGCAATGAGTAGGTGACCAGCTGGCCCAGTTTGCCTGGAATTGAGGGGTTCCAGGATGTGAGACTTCTGCTGCTAAAAGTTGGACTGATCTCCCTGCTGTGCGTGACTGTGTATTCAGTTAAGGTAAGAGCAAAGAACACAGCCTTTCTGAAGGTCAGAATTAGTTTTGGCGTGAACAGAGCGTGGTAAAGCCAGATGGATCACCATCGCCTCCTGCAGGTAAGAAGTTTAGGTGAAGAAAGTTCAGGAGGGGAGTTGCCAGTGATCCCAGAGCATCTCAGATTTGATTTGAAGGTTTCTGTTACTGTTTTATTGAGTTAAGTGATGCCATCATACACTTATTTCCTTATGATTTGCAGCTTTATCCTGAAAGTAAAGTGCAAACATTTTTCAGTTACATGATGGTTCCAGCTGACGTAGCCTCAGCTGATGGTTGCCGCTATTGAGGCATTTGTGTCCAGACAGCGGTTAGTGTCTTTCCCTCGAGCTAGTGTAATAGCAGAGGACCTTTATTCCAGTGGTTGATCCCGAGCTGAAGCGATAAAGTTTGCCAGCGTAGATGGCCATTGGTTCAATATTGCTGTCATTATCCTGGTATAAAAAGCTTTTGGCAATTTTAATTTTTGCTTGTGTAAAACATTGACCTGATTCAAAAATCAAACAGCCAGTTTCTCCCCTGAACTGCTGCCCCCAGCACTCGGTTCCCTCCCGCGGGCAGCTGGTGTTGGTGTGTTTCCTTCTCAGGTATCATATATTGGTAACTACTCTTTAAAGTAGTTTTTTAAGGTTTTAGTGTTCTTTGCACTGGCCTTCAGATGTGTGCCAGGAAGCGTGTGTCTTGTTTCCGAAAGCGGTGCTGCGCTCCACTGCCGCCTCTTCCCACCTTACCCCTTCCTGCAGGGCGGCTCCCTGGAAGTCCCTCCAGCTCGGGATCACGAGAGCAGCCTCAGATGTCAGAGCGGTAGGCGTGCGCTGAAGTCCAGGTTGCGCTTGGCTTGGGTTTTCTAGATGGTTACCTGGTGTTGAGAAGGTACAGCAGAGCTTAGAAATGCGATGCTGACTTGCCCCTGGACTGGGCTTCTTGGGAGTCTGGCCTCCTACACTGTGTGGACCTCACTGGGCACCTCTTCCTGCCAGTCGAGTCCACCACTGGCTTGAGAACACAGTTCTAGTTGCTAATATTCACATACTGTTGTCGTGAAACACACTGATTTATTCCCTCCGTATCCTGCCCTCCATCATTTCCGAGTTTTAGTTTAATTTCCTGGTTTCTAGTTATGACCAGAAAATAAAATCCCCAGGGCTGTTCTCATTAGCTTTGTAAAGACGTCTGGGATTTTAGAATTTGGCTTTGAATAATTTGGATCAAATCTCATTAATGTGTCTACAGATACTATTAAGATCTCTCTCATTTGTAACAGTCATTTTAAAAAAAGAAAAGTAACCCAGAAGTACGTTTTATCAGTAGGTTTATTTCTAGGCAGTTTCATGAGTCCTTTTTAAAAAAAAAAGAAAAACAGGACGGTTACGCTGAAAAGATGCCACGCGAGCTGGAGTATCAATGATACAGGACCAAGGAGGATCTGCGTCCTCCTCCGAGTAGCCGCTAGGGAGAGGCGCGGGCAGGTCTGAGCCCCCGCGGGAGAGGAAGCCCCGGGTCCCCTCTCTGCCAGGCTGCTTCGCTGGTTACAGGTTTGCTGCTAATTTGACTGGAAACCAGTTACATTGTCCCCTGCTTCTTTTTGCTATAGTGTGTTTGAAGCAATGACAGCATTTCTTGGAGTGTAACCGGATGGCCACTTGTATTGATAGGCAGCGGAGAGACGGATTTTGGACCTCAGATTGAGAAGCTGAATAAGAAGCTCTTCACGGTGGTCGCCTGGGACCCCCGAGGATATGGACACTCCCGCCCCCCCGATCGGGACTTCCCGGTGGACTTCTTTGAGCGAGATGCAGAAGATGCCATTGAGCTGATGAAGGTGGGTCTCAGGGGAGAACTCGGGAGGAAGGAGGCTGGGTGTCTGCATTCATTTCGTTTTTGTCTGTTGTTTCTTCAAGGGCGCTTCCTATAGACATTCAGAGGGTTCAGACAGACACAAAGAGGAAAGTGATTAGAGACACCGCAACCGAGGCTTTGAGGCTCTTTTCTGGGCAGTCTTATTACATACGTAAATGCACAGTTTGTATTGATGGCGTCCTTCTATACTTAATGGTTTCCCAGCTTATTGTTTCATTGGACAGTTTATCACAGAGATCCTTCCATGTTAATAAATACAGAGATACTTCAGTTTATACTCGGCACTTAGTATTCACTCCATTGTGTGGACACACTGTGTCTTAACTCCCCTGTCTTCTGATGGTAGATACCTTATTTCTAAGCTGCTGCTGCTGTGTGTGTGTGTGTATGTGTGTGTGTGTGTGATTATACAGGAAGTGCAGTGAACACTTGTGTGTGGACACTGTGGCCCTCATTTACTGCTGTACATAGTGCTGGTGTGGACTTTGTGGGCCGGCCCTGGTGTGTGTATGAGTCCGTGCACATTTAGGAGATGACCTGCTGCGTGATGGAAGATACAGGATGGAGCCACCGTATACCCCGCAGGGGTCACACCCGTTTACAGCCCTGTCGACCGATGTCTCAGACTAATAGTTTACTTTCCCAGTCATTCCCTCTGTCCACTTACCCCGTCAAGCGCGTTCTTGGAGCCTGGCCGGCGCACCCAAAGGTTCAGTAGCACCCCCACCCCCCGGCTGTGTCTCCGCTGCTCCAGGCTCCCTCCTGGGGCCGGTTCCTCCCAAAGCTGCGGTCAGTGACTTGACCGGATGCAGTGGCTCCAGCCCTCCAACAGCTCTCAGGAGGCCCTCGCTGATCTGCAGACCCGTCCTCAGCGTCTTCACTCAGGCCTGTGTGGACGCACACACGTTGTCACGACTAAGGAGAGCTGATTTCCGCTGTGTCCTTTTCTGGGAGATACGCACCCTCAAGAGGTAGCTCCCTCCCGATTCAGAACAGTACTGGGTGCTGTACGCATGCTTAGGCGTCTGTGACAGCGGCCTTCTCAGCACAGCAGACCAAGAGGAGACGTTTATGTCACAGGTCGTGGGCTCCAGGGCGTCTCTGACCCGCGGACACGCCACAGCGGTGTTGATCCCAGGCATTATTGAGCTTGGGTCCTCCCCGCAGCCAGGAGCCCTAACCGTGCTCTGCGTTTTGCTGTGTTTGTCCAGACGCTGAAGTTTAAGAAGGTCTCTCTGCTGGGGTGGAGCGATGGGGGGATAACTGCCCTCATCGCGGCCGCACGGCACCCCTCGTATGTCAGCAAGATGGTGATCTGGGGGGCCAACGCCTACGTGACTGAGCAGGACACAGAGATTTACCAGGGTAGGTCCCTCCGCCCGGCCCTGCTGGGACGTGTGTTGACAGGTCATGGAAAGATGAAGCGTTCGCAGCAAAGTGGTGCACTTCAGGCTGCGTTTTAAAGTTTCCTGTTTCCAGAAGTGACACTCAGGAAAAGGCTGATAAGGCAGTATTTACTAGGCTGTGCTAGTGACCTGGGAGGGAGGGGGGTTGACATGAAGTGTAAGCTGCAGCCTCATTCAGGTACCCTGAGAGTGGGAGGGAACAGTGTACTCTGGTGGGAAACCTTAGTTTTGATGAAAAGCTCTTGTGCTGTTCACACTTTCTAAGGTTGTCCTTCAGGCTTACTGTGAGGACCTTTAGGGACACAGAGCAGGGGCCGGCAGATGCAGCCCGCGGGGCGGCCACGGCCTGTCTGTGTCCGGCTGAGGCTCCAGTGCAGGCGGCCGGCACTCTGGGTGCCGGGGACCGGCTGGGGTCCCTGCCCAGGCCCCGTGCAGGCGGCTGGCTTGCCCACCAGGCCCCCGGTCAGGGCGTCCAGCTGCCAGCTCGGGAGCTGCTCGGCCCTCAGCGGCCGCACCTGCCCCGGTGACCCCAGCCCGGCCGCGTGGCTGCCCCTCCTCTCCCGAGCCAATTCCCCAGTTTGTCAGAGTTTAACAAAACACAGAGAACCCTCCTTGGGGGTGGGGGGGCAGTCTCCTCACTCTGTCNTAACTCACTTTTTACTCTTCCCCATATTACTGAGGTGTTAGTCACTCCTAGGGAATAACCCTAAACTGGCTGAGATTAAGTTCCCCCATCTGGCAGCAAAGATTATGATAAACATTAAGTTAAAGTATCATTCTTCTACACTCAAGTTAATAGCACAGTTTCCCAGAATATACAGCCCTTAGTAGATTCTCAAAGGACCCCTTGGGCTAAAGATCCACATGGATGCCTGAGGATTCATGACATGATGCATCTGCATGATGTATCTGTCAGTACTGATCGAATAAGCCATATCCAATCAAAGGTCTATCTCTTCTACCTTCCTGCCTCCTCCACAAACCAGAAGGTTTGATTTGACTGCCCAAAACCCCACCATTAATAATGCCACATTCAGGACCCACAGAAATATAATATTTTAGTCCTTCTTTGACAATTCTATCCAAAGACCTCTAAGTGTAGGAATGAATGAATTTATAACTGCTACCCTCCTTCCTATTCCAGGGACCTGAGGTAGACTCCACCCTTAAATGCCTACTACAACCAGGTTAATTTCTTTGAAGCCTGTGCTCTATCTTTAAACATTCAGAGTTTTTACTATGTAACCATGCTTGTTTAAATATAAAAATTGTGATTTTTACCATAGGTCTTTCAGTTCAGTTCAGTTCAGTCGCTCAATCGTGTCCGACTCTTTGCAACCCCATGAATCGCAGCACGCCAGGCCTCCCTGTCCATCACCAACTCCCAGAGTTCACTCAGACTCACGTCCATTGAGTCCTTGATGCCATCCAGCCATCTCATCCTCTGTCGTCCCCTTCTTCTCCTGCCCTCAATCCCTCCCAGCATCAGAGTCTTTTCCAATGAGTCAACTCTTCGCATGAGGTGGCCAAAGTACTGGAGTTTCAGCTTTAGCATCATTCTTTCCAAAGAAATTCCAGAGTTGATCTCTTTCAGAATGGACTGGTTGGATCTCCTTGCAGTCCAAGGGACTCTCAAGAGTCTTCTCCAACACCACAGTTTAAAAGCATCAATTCTTCAGTGCTCAGCTTTCTTCACAGTCCAACTCTCACATCCATACATGACCACAGGAAAAACCATAGCCCTGGCTAGACAGACTTTAGTTGGCAAAGTAATGTCTCTGCTTTTGAATATGCTGTCTAGGTTGGTCATAACTTTCCTTCCAAGGAGTAAGCGTCTTTTAATTTCATGGCTGCAATCACCATCTGCAGTGATTTTGGAGCCTAAAAAAATAAAATCTGACACTGTTTCCACTGTTTCCCCTTCTATTTCCCATGAAGTGATGGGACCAGATGCCATGATCTTCGATTTCTGAATGTTGAGCTTTAAACCAACTTTTTCACTCTCCTCTTTCACTTTCATCAAGAGGCTTTTTAGCTCCTCTTCATCTTCTGCCATAAGGGTGGTGTCATCTGCATATCTGAGGTTATTGATATTTCTCCCAGCAATCTTGATTCCAGCTTGTGCTTCTTCCAGCCCAGCGTTTCTCATGATGTACTCTGCATATAAGTTAAATAAGCAGGGTGACAATATACAGCCTTGACGTACTCCTTTTCCTATTTGGAACCATAGGTCTTTAAGTACTATTAATACCCAGAAAGGTACCATGCATCATCTGTGCATGCAGGGACCTCCTGTCACACTGCCATGACCTCCCCAGACTTGTAACTCCAAATGAGAAGCATAGATTTTGATTTGATTTTGATTTGATTCCTTGGAGATTTTGCGTGTATCGACCATGTGTCTTGCCCTTGACAAATGCTCATAATGCAGAGATACAAAAAACCCGCCCTACAGGAACTCACTGTCGGGAAGATATGGAATAACTGACAGTCTTACTTCTGCATGTGGTGCACTGTAGCAGAAGAAAGAACAAGATGCGAGAGACCAGCGGAGGGCAGCAAGACCTATCAAAGGTGCACTGAGGGGACCCAGACAAGAGTCTTTGCTTAATAGTTCTCACGGACGTGTGAGCCCCTTTAAAAAAGAAAAAAGATCCCGTCGGGTTATCGTGAGAACCCAGGACCCTGGGAAAGGAAGATGACCTCAGTGATGTGCAGGCAGCAGATCTGAGCCCGAGTTCGACCATCTCTGCCGAATCGTGAGATGGGTTCCTGCAGGGGCAGTTCTGTTCTGTGGATTATGACTGTCACACACACATACCCTAATGTGAAGGAGGGTGGAGGAGGGCAGATGAAGACCAAACAGAGCTCTCTGGACACATATCTTTCCTCAAAAGAGAAATTCAGTTCAGCCTACTGGAAACACAAAACAAGGCCTTGAGCAAGTCTCTGGTAAATATAGGATGGGTCAATTAACAAACCCACATCCCTCTAATATAGGGGTCAGCAATCATTTTCTATAAACAGCAAGACAGTAAATATTTTAGGTTTTCCTAGTCATATTTGGTCACTGCCCAACTCTTCACCTCTGCTCTTGGGACAGGAAAGCAGCACCAAACAAACCTTCAACAAACAAGGAAGGCTCCATCCAAAGCAAACTTTATTAATGGACACTGAAATGTCAATGTCATCTAAGTTTCCCTTTCCAGAAATATTAGTCCTTTTTTGACTTTTTTGGTAACCATATAAAAATGCATAGACTTTTCTTATCTCCCGCCGTTTGCCTATCCCTGTTGTATCAGTAAAGCTACTGCTCTGCAGGTGGTGATGGGAAGTTGGTTTTAAGAAAACCCTGCCATTTTTATGCATGATTCCTTATGGCCACATGGCCAAGATAACTAAAAAACTCATTGAGGATGTGGAGATGATTTTCTGAGTACAAAATTGTCCTTTTCACTCTCAGTAATCTTTTCAAATTGTTGCAGAGATACTACAGGATATCTGGTTCTAGGAGGTAAGATTTTTCATATTTTTATTCTTTGAAGCAAAGATGAGAGGAAACTGAGTGATTTCACCATACAGAAAACAGGCAGTAGCCTCTCAACAATAAGACAAAAGACAATGTCTGAGCAGGCAGGGTCCCATGCTGTGGTTCCATATCTCCAGGGCCCAATCTGGGCTATTGGAGCAGTGGCCTCTCACACAGCCTTTTGCTGCCTCTCCTTCCTGGATAAGCAGGATTCAGGGCTACACTGCACTGCCAGGGGCTCTGTATTTCTGTGAATAAGACAAGGCCCTCGAGCCACACACAGATCAGATAGGCATCAATTCTGGGAAATATTATCACCAAGCACTGCCTGCATCATGAGCCCTGAGCAAGGTCAGCTGCTCATGATTGGAATTTTCTAGCTATTTGAGACTTCTCAGCAAGGCAAGAGCTGCTGAGCTCCTTGGAGACCCAAATTGAATTTCTCTTTTTTACTTTTTTTGTCAACTTCAGGGATCCACTTGGGTAGCAATTAGAATATTTGTATAGCAATTTGAGTAGCTGAGGGCCTAGGAAGTGAACTAATTTATCATTTATGCAAATTTATACCTGCAAATCTGCTACCCATTGTCCCACACATATCAGCCTTTAATGATTCAATTTCATTAAGTTCACTTAGTATTTAATGAGTGACTTCCATGTATCCTATAGTAAACCAGTGGCTTAAAAAAGGCAGTAAGCCAGACAGATTTGATTTGGACTAGTTAGCTAGCAAGGAAAATAGCCATTTAATTCAAATATGACACAGATTACAGTGAGAAACATAAAAAGTGCTATGACTGCTATAGAAGGGGAATCCAGCCTACCCCTGGATGTAGAGAAGACCTCCCTTGGAAAAGGATTCAAAGTTGGTGGCTAAGTGAAGAGGAAGAAATTTCCAGAAGTAGGAATAAGCTGTGCATAAGACCCAGATAAAAGACAGCAGGGTGAAGTCACAGAAATGAAGACCTGGATTCCAAAAAGTCAGAAGGAAGGGAGCAAAGGCAGGGACAGTTCGACTCTGCTCCTTGCCCAGGGCCTGTCTCTTATACACATCTCAACTCTTCGCATGAGGTTGCCAAAGTACTGGAGTTTCAGCTTCAGCATCATTCCTTCCAAAGAAATCCCAGGGCTAATCTCCTTCAGAATTTAATCCGTACAAAAACCCATTGAGCCTAGGTACTGTCATCCCCATTTTACAGATTGACAGATGTAGTAAGTGGTGGAGCTAGGACTCATTCGGGCAGCCTGGATCCAACCTACATGCAACTCTGCTATACCAGAATTCAGTGAGTGTTAAGTCCAGCAATAGACCCGCACATAATAAGGGACGTCTTCCCAGTCTCTGAAGGGGCTTCCCTGGTGGCTTAGAGGTTAAAGCGTCTGCCTCCAATGTGGGAGACCCGGGTTCGATCCCTGGGTCGGGAAGGTCCCTTGGAGAAGGAAAT
>SJYS01023876.1:228963-242194 GCA_006410695.1 Philantomba maxwellii
GATGGTCACTCAAACACAGCAGTGGCCACATAGACGTCCCCCAGGATGGTCACTCAAACACAACAGTGGCCACATAGACGTCCCCCAGGATGGTCACTCAAACACAACAGTGGCCACATAGACGTCCCCCTTTTCACATCTAAAGGCATCAGCTCACTGCCGCCTGTTACCGACAGGAGAGGAGGGGACCTCTGTCATGACCTTCGGCCCCAGTGGAGTCAGGACAAGGAAAAGGGCATCCAGCCCTCTCCCGTCTTCAGGGCGACGTTGTGTCACTTTGGCCGTGACAGGCGTGTTCCAGCAACGAGAACTGGCGCCTGAGAGAAGCTCTGGAGTAACGTCTGCTCTTGGAGCTGTTTCCATTTGTGGTCTCGCATTTTTCTAATTGCCAAGAGAATAGAAAGTAGGTGGGATCTGACTTTGAAACACATCAGTTACCAAACAGTTACAATTCAGGGCCCAGTTTTGTCTCCTCAGTAGTCATTTCCCGAATGAGTCATCTGTCAGAACTTTCATACTGAGAAGGACGTTTGGAAATGATACTTTTTTGCTGTAAGTTCAAAACAAGTATATCCTGTTCAAATGCAGTATCCACCCATAGAAACTGGCCCTTGAAATATGTTTCAGGAGGCTGGAAAGACAAGCCACAGGCAGGAGTGACTGTTTCCCGAAGGACGGGGGTCCGGGGCTTGTGGGGTCTTCGTTCCCCGACCTGGGATGGAACTCCCCTGCAGTGGAGGCGTGGAGTCCTAACCTCTGGACCGTCAGGGAAGTCCCTGCAAAAAACTCTTAAAACTGCACAGTAAGAAAACAGCCTAATTAAAATACAGACCAAACAGTGAGATCCCGCTACACACTTCTTAGAACAGCGGCTCAGAAAGATTTTAGGGCAGTGCAAGCGCTCTGTGTGGCATCATGGTGCCGTGTCCGTGTCGTCCCGCGTTTGTCCAAACCCCCAGCATGAGGACCGCGGACGCGGGGTGGTGATGACGTGTCTGCTGTAACAGACGTCTGATGGGGGTGTTGGAGACGGGGGAGGCGAGGAGACAGGCTGTGTGCCCGCGCCTGCCTTGCAGTTCTGCTGTAAACCTGAAACTCTAAAAAATGAGGTCTACTGCCAAGGAGAACGGGAGGGAGAGTGTCCCGGAGAATCCGGCATCGCGTGAGTCATCTTCCAGCGAGGCTGTCAGTAGACGGCCTCTCTCCCCGCAGGGCCGGCTCCGTGCATCAGGCCCCTTGCCCGGCCCTCGGGCTTGCGGCCGCTCAGCGTAGCGTGGGGACGCATCGCGGGTTTGGCATCAGACAGGACCGGGTGTGTGCTCTGGCTTTGCCACGTGGCTGCTGTCCGAGCGGATTCAGGGAAACGGCAGGTCGGGACCGGAACCTGTGCCTTGCAGCCCAGGAATGCGGTCGTCCCTCGGGGCAGGGCCTGTGGTCTCCCCAGGGCGGGTGGCGGGCAGGCCGGGTGGAAGGCAGCTTCCGTCCTGCTGAAGCTGTGGCTTCGCTATGAGGAACCCAGAATTGGAAGGCCGGCGGGGGCCCCTGTATTTCAAGGGAGAAGCTTTTCAGATGCCCCAAGTAATATGAAGACTTGCAGGTTTTTTTGTTCAACTGCTGTTTTATATGAATTATGAATCTTACTCAGCCAGGACTCCTTGTTCACTAGTAGAGCTTAAGGGAAAAAGGCCAGGAGAGACTAAGGAAACTGGAGACCGTCGGAGCTGGAAGCACTCAGGCCGTCTGATCCAGGCCAGACGCTGGCGAGAGTGGGGGTCCGCCCCCCGCCCCAGGGGGGCCTCAGGAGAGCAGTCTCGTGTCTTGCAGGGAGCATCTGTCGGGACCTGCTCCCCCTGGTCCAGTGCCCCACCTTAATCGTGCACGGCGAGAAGGATCCCCTGGTCCCACGTTTCCATGCCGACTTCTTACACAGACATGTGAGAGGGTCGCGGTGAGTCAGCTGCAGCCAGAGCTCTGCCCCAGGGCCTTGGGAGGCAAGCGGGAGGTGCTGCAGGAGGCCAAGGCTGAGGGCTGGGCCTTCAGGGTGTACCCCGCCCCATTTGGGAACAGAGGGGCCCAGGTGCCCTGGGTTTTGGCAGCGGGATCAGGGGCTCCCGCCCTGGTGGCACCAAGCCGAACAGCCGTCCGTCCCTCGGGCGCTCTCACTGTAGAAGCACCGCCAGTCCAGCGAGTCTGTAGAATCAAGGAAGCAGGCCGCCCATCCCTCGCCGTCCACGGGAATGCTCGCGCTGTTGGCACTTGGGTGTGTCCCTCCTCTCCGAGTATTTTCTAACGTAGATGCAATCCTATTCTGTCTTCAACTTTGATTCCTGCTTTTTTCCTGCCTAAAATTATGTCGTACACTTCTCACGTTAAGCCTTAAACATGTACACCTCAGAGGAGAATCTGTTGCTCAGAATCCCAGGAGAGCAGGGTCTGCCCGCCAGCCCCGGGCCCGCTGGAGGGCCTAACGAGATGTGTCAGCGGAGTCTGGTCTTCAGTCTCATTCATTTCTGTACGGAGCAGAAGTTTATCGTTTAAATACTCGGGCTGATGTGAGAGCCAGCTTCTGCTGGTACTTACTTCAGGATGAAAATTCCACATTGAATAAACCTGATGTTTCCCTGATAACGCAGTGACGCACATCGGGAAGGAGAAAGTAGTGTCTGGCCAGAAGCTCGTGGCTCTCAGTAAACGCCCAGGGAGCCTTGACCCGTTGAGAGCCTGTGTATTCACTCCAGAGATGCTGTCATTACCCGGGACATCTTTGGAATCGTATAGAATTCTTTTGAAATTGGCCTCATTCTAAGTGACCTAAGAGCATCCTCCTCCTCCCCGACGTGAGCCACTTCCAGCGCCCACTGCAGGCCAGCCCGCCTGGACCGGCCCTGAGCTGGGAGTAGACTCAGACACAGTCCCTCCACTTCCTAATTGTGCTCTTTATTCCACAAGAGATTTTAACAAACAGATTTCTTGGACAGTTTATAAATGTGGGAAACATGCTTCTTATTCTGCAATAAAATATCACTAGTATAAACTTGTATAATTTCTGTTTCCAAACAGCATTTCATATTTCAGAAGGCATCTTATTTTACTATGATACCTAATTATACTTACGGCAAAATCATGGAAAAAAATATTGTCCCCATTTTACAGATGGGGTAAAATCAAGGCTGAGACATGTTAGGTCATCTTCCAAGTTTGCATAGCTGGTAGATGACAAGTCCTGGATCTTTTTTTTTCCCTCCCCCAACACAGCTGCCTCTCACACTCTTACTTTAATGATGGTGAGAGGCCTGAGTCACGTACTTTCTGACCTGGTTAAGTGTCTTCTGTCTTCAGAAATGACAAGTTTTTGCACACTGACGCTCATGATAAACGACGTGTGTTCTCTTAGAGAGCCAAGTTCAATAAAAGTCTGCAAGAAAGTTTAATTTAGGAATTCTGTTCCAGACCCATCTCCTAGCAACTGAATACATCAATATGGGAGAAAAATATTCCCTTACCGTTCAGATGTTACTGGTTTCAGTACATTCGTTTATGGAAGGTCGTTTTCTCAGAGCAGGATTATTTGGAACAATTGAGTCAAGAGGAAAGTGTTACCGCGATGATTGTCTGAAACTGGCTGGCACGTTAGGCTTGCGCCCTTCCGCTGCCAGGAGCACCCTATAGGTTGGGCAAGAAGCTGAAACACGGTGGTTAATTTTGAACCCCCAGAAGGAAGGTTGAGTCCTTGAGCACCAAGGTCCTCCTCCGACTGTGCTCACAGGCCTTCTGACCCCTAGGGAGCCACTTAAGTGCAGGGTGCTTCCCATGAACTTGGGGCTTCATCTCCTTGCCAGAAACAATTAAAGACACAGTCTGTCCCCTCACAGATTTTACCTGCAAATAGATATCAGGTACGAAGCAAACGCCTTTGGCTCCTAGAGCTGCACCCATTTCCAAGGTGGGCTCGGTGGTGTCTGCCATCCCGCCCTGCTCTCTCCTTGCGGAGTGAAGGGGGACGTGTGTGCACACCTCAGACGAACAGAGACTCAGCACAGAGTAGCCGCCTCTCCGGACGGGACGCTGGTGTGGGCGCAGGGGGTCAGGGCCCGAGACAGCCGGGGGGCGCGGCGGTCGGTCAGCAGCGCCCTCGGGCCTGCTGGTGCTCTGCTGAGACCGAGCTCGCTACCGGAGGAGCACAGACCGCCCCGCGGCTGAGCAGATTCGTAGCTGGTGTCCCTGCTTCCTGCTTGGGGATCTCCACAAAGCACGGAAGAGAGCTGGCCCCCTCAGAGTGGGGCTTCACGTCAAGGTCTAGCTCGGTCCACGCCGGGAGGCCCGGGGCGGCCCGGTGCCCCTCGCCTGCCGGCGTCCTCGGCGTCTGGCTCTTTCTGTCCCTTGAGGGGAGAGGCCATGCGCGTCCTGCGGCCCCTGCCCCTCTGGAGGGCTGCTCGCCCTTCTCTTCCCAGCAGCACTGACCTTGGCTGGGGAAGGCCCAGGCTACTGCCGATGGCATTACTAACCTTCCCCNCTGCTGAGACCGAGCTCGCTACCGGAGGAGCACAGACCGCCCCGCGGCTGAGCAGATTCGTAGCTGGTGTCCCTGCTTCCTGCTTGGGGATCTCCACAAAGCACGGAAGAGAGCTGGCCCCCTCAGAGTGGGGCTTCACGTCAAGGTCTAGCTCGGTCCACGCCGGGAGGCCCGGGGCGGCCCGGTGCCCCTCGCCTGCCGGCGTCCTCGGCGTCTGGCTCTTTCTGTCCCTTGAGGGGAGAGGCCATGCGCGTCCTGCGGCCCCTGCCCCTCTGGAGGGCTGCTCGCCCTTCTCTTCCCAGCAGCACTGACCTTGGCTGGGGAAGGCCCAGGCTACTGCCGATGGCATTACTAACCTTCCCCAGGGGGTCAGAAAGATACCACCACGGAGCCGCCTCTGTCAAGCCGGTGATCCTGACAGCCTGGATACCCCCTCACCCCCTGCCCCACATGGTCAGTTGCCAGAGACCCGGCATCGCCCAGGGACAGCTCTGTTCCGAGCTTCCCCCTGCCCGTTGACCGAGGTCCTGGAGCTCCCAGCCCCCTGCTGTGGAAAGCAGAGAAGCAGGCAGTGTGGTAACTGGCCTTCTGCCTGAATATAGTCCTTTTAACACCCAGTGACAGTGGACAGAGCAAGCCAGACCTGTGTGTGTATCCGGGAACCTCTGTTTAAAACTCTGCACTGTTTTAGGCAGCAATGCAGTTTAGAACTCAGAGAAGTCTGCCTTTATTAAATAAATTGCAGACCATCCACATCTGAGGAGCCCCATTGAAAGGAAGCGCCTCCTGAAGGGGGCGGGGTGTCCTGAGGGCCGCAGATCCGGAGGCGGGGCCGGCACCCCCAGCCTCAGCGAGGCACTCCCCTGCGTGGGGCCGCCGTGTGCAGACTCACCCAGTCCTCCAGCATCCAGGGCGGCCTGGGGGCTTCAGCAGCTGGCCTGCTCGGGCGGTGCCTTCTGACGGGTTTTCCCACTACCCAGATACTCAGGAAAGCTCCAGTCCGGTGGATTCTGGAGCATCTTTCCAATCCTCTCTTAAAACCAGTCTCACTAAAATGCTGTTTCCCTTAGGTAACCACCAGATTGCACATCCTCCTCTCAGGTTTCCAGTCAAACCACCCCTTACCTGATTCAGCCCCAAGTGCAGCGCCCGCACTCCGTGGCTGTTGCGGCAGCCTCGGGCTCCAGCTCCCGAGTCTCTGTTCTGGGGCCACCCCTTAGGATGGACTNTTTCCAGTCAAACCACCCCTTACCTGATTCAGCCCCAAGTGCAGCGCCCGCACTCCGTGGCTGTTGCGGCAGCCTCGGGCTCCAGCTCCCGAGTCTCTGTTCTGGGGCCACCCCTTAGGATGGACTCACCCTTCCTCCTGAAGGAGGTCGCGGAGGAGAGAAGACAGGGCAGTTGCTCATGAGGGTTCCACGAGACGTCAGGGAGGGGGTGGGTTTTCTGACTGTTGCCACTAACGGTCAGCATTTCCTTCAGGTTACATCTGATGCCGGAAGGCAAGCACAACCTGCACCTACGCTTCGCAGACGAATTCAACAAGTTAGCAGAAGACTTCCTCCAGTGACCGTGTCCCAGGACGCGTAGTCTGGTGAGGCCTGGGCCCGCGGGCCAGCCCTCTGCTCACCTGCCTGCCAGGCTCCCTGTGCTTGCCCCCAGACTG
Organism: Philantomba maxwellii; assembly: GCA_006410695.1. Taxonomy (NCBI): domain Eukaryota; kingdom Metazoa; phylum Chordata; class Mammalia; order Artiodactyla; family Bovidae; genus Philantomba; species Philantomba maxwellii. The sequence goes on from SJYS01023876.1 coordinate 235,143, forward strand.
CCCCTAACGCGCACCGCAGAGGATGTAGCATCCCCTTTCATAGCTGCAGAGCTATCTGACCTTTTCGTACTGGGATTTTCTTCCATTGCCTTAAATAAATCCTGTCGTGATTCACTTGACTTTCAGGTAAGGATAAGCGTGTGTAGTGTTCACGACTGCTGCTCTTAAGATGACCTGAGCGCACGTGCTGCCTCTGTTGGAGGGCTGCAGGCGTGCACCGGCCTCTGCGGTCATCACGTTTCCAGGGAGGTGGGGAAGCTGAAAGCGGCCCCCGCCCGGGGCCCTGGATCCCACGTGGTCACGGGGCTACTGGGATCAGAGCAAACCGGAGAAGGTGGCCAGCGTGGTGCCCTGCTCTCTCCCTACACGCTCCCTGCTGCTGGTCCCTGAGTGCTTGGGGCCAGTGGAGATGAATTTGCTTGCTTGCCTCTCTCCCTGGAGTCTCAGATGGTAAAGGATTCACCTTCAATGCAGGAGAGACCCAAGTTAAAACTCTGGTTTGGGAAGATCCCCTGGAGAAGGGAATGGCAACCTACTCCAGTATTCTTGCCTGGGAAATCCCAAGAATAGAGGAGCCTGGTGAGCTACAGTCTGTGGGGTCGCAGAGTCAGACATGACCGAGTGACTTAACACTTTGAGTACTTGCCTCTACTAAAAGAGCAGAAAGGCTATTAGTTAAAAATATGAAAATAAAAATCCTATTAAAAGTTACTAAACCCAGAAACATACTTGGAAAGGAACCATTCAGTGAATAAAAATTATCTGCAATAAAGAGAGACCACAGGTTTTGGACACATGCTTTTTTATTAGTATAGATATCTTAGACAATACTGCAATTTCCAGAGGAGTTCCACATTATTACATCAACAGTGAATTTCTGACAGAGGCAAAACTGAGCACCATAGTATACGAATAGAAAGACCATGCTTGACTGAGGGCAACAAAGTCACTAAGGGTGCACGATTCATCCGACAAGTTCTCAGGCCTCGTCCTCGCCTTCCTCCTCCTCGAACTCGCCCTGCTCGTCGGCCGTGGCGTCCTGGTACTGCTGGTACTCGGATACCAGGTCATTCATGTTGCTCTCGGCCTCGGTGAACTCCATCTCGTCCATGCCCTCGCCCGTGTACCAGTNGTGCGTGTGAGCGGGTCCTCCCTCTGCGGGGCGGCTGCTGCTCCCAGTCCACCCTCTGGGAGACAGAAATTTCCATTCCAACTTCCTGCACTTGCAGACTTAAACCGCTGTGTCGGAGCCGGTCGAGGGAAGTCGCAAGGGTGACTCAGCTTCCTTTTTCACTTTTCCCACCTCTCAGGACTCTTCCATCAACTTGAGCACACGTTCCCCCTGCTCATGAAAATCAGGGCCCAGGAGATATCTTAATCCCAATCAGAGGAGGCCTTACTCTGATGAGCAAGAGGCTTAACTCCTCCAAGCATGACTCCAGAGAGGCACCGACCCCTGTGGTCACAGGGATCTGAAAATTCAACGTGCACAGTGAAAGGCGCCCCTACACTGGCCTGTCTTTGCCCCATGCGGGACTCCTGACAAGAAGCCACAGAGCCTGCCCTGAATGGACTAAGGCCCAGAGAGACGAAGGCTTGCCCAAAGCCACAGCAGGTAAGCAGAAAACCACCTCCTTGGAGCACAGGTCCAGGTGTCGGAACCAGAGTGTCCAGAGGCCACGTCTGCTCACTCCCCAGCTGCCCACTGGTGGCAGGCAGAACTCTAAGGCCCAGGGGTCACCAGCCGGGACTGCACACACCTGGGGCCCAGTTGTTCAATGACGCACCAATGTCAGTGCAGCGTGAAGGGACTCCACAGGTGTCATGAGGGGCCCGGATCAGCTCCCCGTGAAATCAGGAGCTCACCTGACTTGAGGAAGGGCTGCTGCTGCTGCTGCTAAGTCGCTTCAGTCATGTTCGACTCTGCGAGACCCCATAGACGGCAGCCCACCAGGCTCCCCCATCCCTGGGATTCCCCTTCCCTAATCACGTGAGCCCTCCAAGGAGGGAATTTTCTCCAGCTGGTGGCAGAACCCTCCCGAGTTTCAACCCAGTGGAGACCCTCTGCCGGCTGCCGTGCTGGGGGCCTCGTGGCGGGGTCCGCAGGCACCTTGGAGCCCAGAAAGGCCTCGGCCAATAGGGACCCCAGAGCCAGGACTGCGAGGAACCGGGCGCTGACGACCTCCTGGGGGGCCCCGAGGGCCCTGAGCTGGGGACGGAGCGGCCAGGATGGTCAGCTGTGCACAGCCCAGGGCAGGGAGCCTGCCGTGCCCTGCTCGCCACCGTGTGAGGCGAGGAGGCCACCCCTCCGGGCTGGGGGCTACGTGTCACACGCTCTGCAGCAGAAGAGGGCACGCTGCCTCCCCTCGGGTCTGAGGCCAGTCCCCCGGGCCTGCGGCGAGGATCGCTCTTTTAAAATGTTTGGCGTATTTACTGTCGCGTCACAGATTTACAGCGCCGTTTCCGGTGTATAGCAAGATGCTTTCTGTAGGGGCTGCACTGATTTACATTCCCATCAGCAGTGTGCAAGACTTCCCTTTCCCCCACAGCCTCTCCAGCATTTATTATTCGCAGACTCTTCGATGACGCCATTCTGACCGCTGAGGGGCGACGCCGCTTGCCTTTTCTAATAATTGATGATGTTAAGCATCTTTCCTTGTGCCTGTTGCTGTTGCGGCTTAGGTGCTAAGTCCTATCTGACTCTCTGCACCCCATGGACTGTAGCCCGCCAGGCTTCTCTGTCCATGGGATTTCCCAGGCAAGAGTACTGGAGTGAGTTGCCATTTCCTCCTCCAGGGGATCTTCCTGACCCAGGGATCGAACCCATGTCTCCTGCATTTCAGGCAAATTCTCTCCCACTGAGCCACCAGGAAGCCCTCTGTGCCTGTTGGCCATCTGTATATCTTCTTGGGAGAAATGTCTCTTTAGATTTTCTGCTCATTTTTTGATTGAGTTGTATTTTTCATTGTTTGTTTTTTTTATGTTGAGCTATGAGAGAGATTATATATTTTGGAAATTAACCCCTTGTCGATTACACTATTTGCATGTATTTTCTTCCAGTCCGTAGCTTGTCTTTTCATTTTGTTCATGGTTTCCTTTGCTGTGAAAAAGCTTTTAAGTTTGATTAGGTCCCATTTGTTTGTTTTTGCTTTTATTTCTATTGCCTTGGGAGACCTAAGAAAAAACTTCTACCATTTACGTCAGAGAATGTTCTGCCTGTGTTCTCTTCTAGGAGTTTTATGGCATCGCATCTTACATTTGAGCCTTTAAGCCATTTCACTTGGTGAATGATGTGAGGGCTTGTGCTGACTTCACTGATTTACACGCGGTTGCCCAGCTTTCCCAGAACCACTTGCTGAAGAGGCTGTCCTGACTCCGTCATATATTCTCCCCTCTTTCGTCGGAGGCTAACTGACTGTAGCAGACTGGATTTATTTCTGGGCCTGCGACGAGGATTTGAGTGGAAGTTTGTTGGGGGCTGATCCCAGGCAGCGGGGCCTGAGCGAGGAAGGAAGGAAGCTGAGCTCCTCCTGGGGTCTGAGAGCCCCTCACCCGGGCTGCCTCCGTCCCTAGTCAGGAAAAGTGGCTCAGTCGTGTCCGACCTTTGCAACCGCATGGACTATACAGTCCATGGAATTCTCCAGGCCAGAATACTGCAGTGGGTAGCCTATCCCTTCTGCAGTGGATCTTCCCAACTCAGGAATGGAACCCGGGTCTCCTGCGTTGCAGGCAGATTCTTTACCAACTGAGCTATCAGGGAGGCCCGAGTCCGGGAAGCTGGGTCCTTAAGTCCCCAGCGTGTCTTTGGCTGGTCCTCCTTCCAGAGGGGCGTGGGAGGGGGCCTGAAGGGACGGCGTCAGAGGCAGGGATGCTCGTTAGGACTCTCCCCACATCCGGGGACACGGGCCGTGGAGCCCGGGGTCCTGGTTCGGCCGCTAAGCTGGGGGCCCCGCTCCTCATGCTCGTCAGACCCTTGCCGTTTTCATGCCACCCAGGAGTTCTCTTCACTGGACAAGCGCCTCCACGCTCTCCCTGGACCCGTGACCCAGGACGCGGGGTCCTCTACTGGTTGGGCGCGGGGGACCCTGGGTCGACGGTTCTGGTTGAGAGCCATAATGAGCCAGCTCCCTGGCGGCCTCCTCGCTCTGCTGGCTGGCGTGAGGCTGTGTCTTTGTGTGGCTGGCGTGAGGCTGTGTCTTTGTGTGGCTGATGTGAGGCTGTGTCTTTGTGGAGAGGCCCCGCGCCCTTCCCGCCTCGCTGCTTATAGAGCTGGTGCTGTAGGGGACGGCGGTTCATTACTGCCTGAGCCCGACCTGGTTCTGAAGGAAGGGCCCCGTGCTCACGGCCAGTTGCTCAGGCCTTGGTTCAGTATTTAAAACCCTTAAATCAGCTGCAAGCAGTGGGAAGGGCGGAGGCGCCCTGGTCAGAGGGCCGGCTTGGCTGCTGCTCACAACCTGCGCCTTGGGCCTCGGCTCCTTGAAGGGGTTGCCCGTGGTCACGGGTCCTCTGAAATGACCGGCGGCCTGTGAGCTGCTGCTGGAAGCTTGCCTTCGCTCTTTGTTCTCTGCCCCCGCCCCCCCGCCCCGGGCTGCTCTGCAGTGGGAGGGCTGCGGCAGCCTCTGCAGGCTGACCCTGGCCTTTGAGCTGTGTGGACAGAGGCCAGAGGGCTGACAGCTCATGGACCAGGGACAGTGAGGCCGGGACTCGGGGCCTCTGTGGACACACAGCCTCCCCCAGGCACTCAGCAGTGACCCCCATGGGGTCAGGAGGAAGGGGGCCCACTGAGCCAGGGCCCACACATCACCCCTACGTACCAAACACGAAGTTGTCAGGCCTGAAGATCTGGCCAAAGGGTCCAGACCTGACGGAGTCCATAGTGCCCGGCTCCAGGTCCACCAGGATGGCCCGAGGCACATACTTGTTACCTGCAGGGACAGAGCAGGACTCAGACCTGGCGCCCGCAGAGCAATCAGACAACGCCCTGCTCTCTGGGCCTCTCCGGGCAGAGCTCATCCCAGAAAATTCCAGCAAGGGAGATTAGGGGAGGTTTCTGCTCTACAAAGGGAGATGAGGGCCTGCCCGGTCATGACCCGAATGCAGGGGCCTTCAGGGGCTCTGAGGGTATTTCTGAGCAGCGGACATTTAAACGCCCGCAGGAAGCCGTTCTCTGTTGTGTGTGTGTTCCTGCCACGCTGGGGCTGCCAGCGAGCGGAACGCAGGAGAGGGGGCCCAGCACGCGGCAGTCCTCACCAGCGGCCTCGTTGTAGTACACGTTGATTCTCTCCAGCTGCAAGTCACTGTCTCCATGGTAACTGCCAGTGGGGTCGATGCCATGCTCATCGCTGATGACTTCCCAAAACTGGAGACAGAGAAAGAAGCGCGTGATGGTCTGGCATCCTAGGTGTCAGCACGATGGTCCTTCCCTTCCTCTCCCGCCCTTGGAACAGTGGCACTGTGGTCAGACAGTCCAGCAGCTGCCGCCCTGTTCCTCCAGCAGCTTCTGCCGAGGGGCTCGGGGATGCGCAGAGCATCAGCTATGTCAGGGAGACAGATTGGGAAGCAGGGAGGGGCCCTGGAGGAGGAGGGGGCACGGCTGCGGATGCTCGGGAGGCTGGGCCCCCACGCAGGGCTGGGCGTCAGCATCCCAGCGGATGGACGGGTCCTGGCAGGACCCAGGACAGGTGGACCCCGCCCTGCGGCTGCCGGTAGAGATCGCCATGTCCTGGCGCAAACCCGACCCGGCCCTCCAAGCAGCACTGCCTTAGGCGCGGGCACCCGCCGGACTCCTGGGCCACTGACTGCAGAGGCGGAATGGGGGGCGAGGGGCAGGGCGCAGCGTGCGTCTGCAGCAGGAAAGGCGGGGGGCGGGTGGGCAATATGGCGGTTGTGAAAGAGACCACGTCCTTGTGCGGGCGCCCGCCCACACCCGGGCACCCGGCCCGCGGGGCCTCGCCCACTGCGGCGGCTCGGCCCGGGGCCGCCACCTGCCGCCGCGCCCACGGCGGTCAGACTCCGGCGTCACCCGCCACCCCGCCTGGATGGTGCACGCCGGCTGGCGGACCCACGAGAGCCCTCCCGAGCATCTGCCACCCCATGACACTGCAGTTTTTTCATTCGCACTGCAGACAATATACGCAAAATAAATCCCGCAGGAGGCCGCGGGATTTTCGCGACCAAAGCCCCCGCCCAAATCTCAGAGGCTGATCTACCGGGGAGGTACCAACCGCGTCCCTCACGAGGGCTTGGGCCGGGGCCGTAATTAAAGACCCACAGCTGCGCAGCCCCGAGCATCCGCGCGGGCTGGGAGGCGCCCGGCCCGCCCCGCCCGCGCTCCTCCGGGGGTCAGCGCCCTGCCCGGCCCCGCGGCGGCCCCGGCGCCCCCTCCCNCCTGGTGTCTCACGCGCATCCAGTCTGTGGTCAGACGCTCTGAGGGACGAGTTAGGGTCAGTGTGCGGCGGACACGGCCGATCGGCTTCCAGGGCTGGGGGGCTTCCAGCTTCCTGCTGGCCCTGTGGTCATCTGCTGCGCAAGTTCCTGAACCGCTGCTGTCAGAGGGTCTTGGAGACTGGGGCTTCCACAAGGGGTGCTCAGGAATGTTGTTTTAACAAATAGTCTAGGTTAATTAGGGAGGAAAACACAGGAAGGGAGCTGTTGAGAAGACTCTGAGATACTGGGCCTGAAGCGCATTTCAAGGGCAGAGTGAGAAGGGCAGTGGCGATGTGATGATCTCTCAGTTTGCAGTAAGCGTTTTGGCTGGTGGCGCAGACATGTATGAGAATGCCCACGCGGTCATTACTCCTGACCTCTGCTCCATGCCCACTGTGGTCAGCCGGGACCACATCCAGCACCAGCCAGCTGTGGAGGGCCATTTGCTGAGTCCCTGGAGTCTCTGGTGATGACGTGAATGTCTGGTAAGATTGTCCTCTGTGCTGGTCGCGCCCTGAAGCAGAGTGTGGAAGGCGTGCGCTGCTGGCACTCGGCTGAGTGGCTCCAGACACAGGTCTTCACGTGAGAGCCCCAGAGCCCTCAGTCGCTCTCTCTATTTTATTTGG
>SJYS01023876.1:316478-329740 GCA_006410695.1 Philantomba maxwellii
ATGAGAACTGGGGCTCCTGCTGGGCCCAGGGTGGAGGTGAAGTGAGGGGGTCGGCTGGTCCGCAGCAGAGGCTCAGCAGGTTAACCTCTGGGTGGGGTGGGGCTGTGTTGAAGCGTAATTGGTAAAGAAACTGAACAAACTTTTTAAAAGCAGTTACAGAAAAATCTCACGGTAGATGGTTCTATCCGTGGTAACAGTGACGGCTCAGCTTGCTTCTGCCTACCTGAAGCACATCTCTGGAGCACACCAGCAGGGTCATCTTGTTTTCCTTTCATGCCCAAGCCAGACGACATCAGAACCTGGGCAGGGCTTTTCTTTTGTGCCAGTGCTAAGGAATGCTCTGGGACAGTTGGTGCCAGCAAAAATATTTTGTCTGCATTCGTGGAGAGAGAGTAGGGGAGGTGGCCTGAGGAGCAAGGGAGAGGTGGATGCACTGGGAACGCTAGCCTTTGGGGATTTCAAAGACTGATGGGGGCTTCCCTGGTAGCTCAGATGGCAAAGAATCTACCTGCAATGCAGGAGACTCGGGTTCAGTTCTTGGTTGGGAAGATCCCTGGAGAAGAAAGTAGCAACTCCTGGAGAAGGAAATAGCAACCCATTCCAGTAGGCTCCTCTGTCCATGGGGTTCATAAAGAGTTGGGCATGACTGAGCAACACACACACACACACACACACACACACGGACTGGTGGGAAATTAAGAATAGTTCTGATAGCCCCAAGGAAGATGGACATTTTAGAAGTCTTCCCTGAAAACAGACTCCTCACATTAGGTAATTTTGGTTGGAGAATCTAATCCTCTTATTTTAAAAATGAGGGAAGATGAGAGCTGCTTAAAGGACTCACTCTGCTATTCTGAGAATAGATATCTGGCCAAGGGCTGAGATGAGGGTGGAGGCCGTGGGGTGGGGGAACCATTTAGGTTAGTGTCTGCGTCCAGATGGAGGCGATGGGCAGAGCCAGCAGGGAGATGCCTGAATGCCTACCAATCAGGGGCCACGTTCTAAACTGGGAGACTGGAGGGACCGGCTTGCCGGGGAACCCCCGGAAAATGAGAGGTTTCTAGGCACATTCGAATGGAAATGCTTGGTGGGCAGCTGACCTTATAGGGTTGAAGCTCAGAAAGGAGGCTGCCTCCAGGGACACAAACTCGGGGGAGGTCAGTGTGGGCAGTGAGGTGGGGTCACCTGGCAGGGAGAGCAGCTTGGGCAGCAAGTGGGCCCTGGAGCTGGGGAGACTGGGACCACCATGACCCGGAACCTGGGGGACCCTGAGAAGGGGCGGGAGGGAGGAAACACGCTGGAAGCCGCAGCAGCCGGGGCAGGGAGAGGCGGTGTCAGGCTAGGCTCTCACAGCCGAGGTCTTTGGTGGCGTTGGTGGGACCCGCTCAGGCGTGGGAAGGCAGCCGGATGGAGTGGGTTCACGAAGGCAAGGGTGAGGAATGGCAGGCATGTTGTGGGGGCCGCTCAGAGTCAGTGGGGAGACAGGGATCTGTTTAAAGATGTGTCTGCATGCCAACAGGAGTAGTCTAGTAGGGAGGGCGCGGGTGAGATGCAGGAGAGAGATGCGACCTCCTGGGTGCTGCCCTGGACGTGAGACGGCCCGTGTGTGAGGGAGTGGACTTAATCCCAGGATGAAAGTGGATGTAATGGTTCAGTTGGAGAAGGCTTTTCGGGTTGGGGCGGGGCGTGGGACAGATCTGGGGTGGGGCGTGCATTATTATTTAACCGTTTGGGCCACGCCTCCTGACCCGGGGCCCTGGAAAATCTGGACTGCGCTGGTTGTGGTCACTCCTAGAAAATCGTGCCGTTCTGTTGCGGTGGCAGAAAAGTGGTGCTCATCCAACAGTCCATCTGCCCCCCATCCTGGACCCCTCCACGCCCAGCCACAGTGACGGGTGGCTCTCTGCAGCGAAGGGCGTAAGAGGCTGTGATGCGTCACTTCTGGGTCGGAGCACTGAAAGGCTGGACCCAGCACTGCAGCTGTGACCTGAGGTGGCACCTGGAGCCCAGTACCCCCACTCCTCGACCTCCTACCCCCATGTCCAAGCTAGAAATACATCATGAGCTGAAGACGAGAGATGGTTCCGTCACAGCACTGCTGTTTCAGGGTTAAAACATTATCATCATGTAACCTGGTCTATTACTAACCCGATACCACCTGACCAACCAGGGCATAGAGCAGAGTTTGGGTTTGACTTTGGATTAAAGGCCCAAGGATCTCATGAGAGACTCTGGTGATGCTGCTGACATCCTGGATGTTCTTGTGACTCACTGACTGTGCTGTGAACACGCCGCACACGTGCCTGGGGGCAGCTGCATCTCCAGGTGGGGCCCATCGCGAACCTGGGACTCACCTTTCCTCACCTGGGAGGAAGCTGATAGGTGTCCTCCCAATGGGCGGTTCTCTTATCCATCATCTAAAGCCTGTAGTTCTTGGTTCCTAATGAAATTCACACCAGACCAAGGCTCACAACCCAGACGGGTGGCAGAGAGAGGAGAGGGATGAGTCGAAACACCGGCCCATCCCCTCTTCAAGCCCACAGCTGGCAGGCCGATCTCTCCTAAAAAGCCTCCTGCTGCTGGCTTTGCATCTGGGGGCCGCAGGCAGCCTGGGAACCGGGATCTTTCACCTGAGTGTTCTAAAATTGCACAGTTTAGAGAAAAGACTGACCCTGAGTGAGGATAGGATCCAGGCCCTCCCTTCGCTCTGCAAAGCCAACGCGGCTCTGCACGGGGCGCGCCTCCTTCCCACCTGCCACCCCGCGGCCCCCTGCGGAATTACAGGCTCCTGCCTGTGCTGGAGTGGGGGGAGCCTGTTACCCGTCGCATGCTTGTCTGATCTTCGCAGGACGCCAGCCCTGGAGGGCGCCTTGGAGATGGCCTAAGCCAGCCTTCTCATTTCCAGCTAAAGTAACAGAGGCCCAGTGCGGGGACGCAGCGCTGGTGAGGGCTGGGCCAGGCCAGGAGCCTGCAGCCCCGGGACGTCCCTGGCTGCTCCTCCCGCTCCCTCACGCCCCCAACCACTCAGCCCATCTTCCCTGTGCCTCTGACGTGCAGGGCCGTGCCGGCTACCTCCCCCACGGCGAGGGGCCCCGGAGCTGCCCCGAGGAGCTTCCTGAGAAGGAAGGTGGGCAGGAAAAAGGCCACTGTGGCACTCATGCTCTGTGCGAAGTAAAAAGGCAGGCGGGAGAGGCTCCCCAGCGGGCAGAGTCGGCGAACCTCCGGACGGGGGTTCCTCCTGCAGGGAAGTCGGGGAGGGCAGGGGAGCACAGGGCAGGCAGTGGGGGCGGGGGTGGGCCTCCTGGTGGAGCTCTGTGTCTGCAGAGCATCACTCTGGAATGAAAACGGCCCCTGCAGTTGTTCTGCTTTGGGCTGAAATGGCCTGGCCTTTCCGCAGCTGCTTCTGTCAGTCACTGGGTGTGGGCTGCCTGGGGGGCGGTGCAGACCCCGAGGAGCCCACAGCAGGGGGCTGTCCGCTCTGGGCAGCTCCAGCAACTGGGACAGCCAGTCCTTTCTTGAAGGGGGTCTGGGCGGCATGTCTCGGAGGCTACCACAGCGTTTGCAGAACTGGCAGGGTTGATGGAGCGGATTCCTGAGGACATGCAGGAGGGCAGGGTCAGAGCAGAGGGAAGAATCGACCTCGGACACAGGGAGGGGGCATCTCTACTTCATGAGGGGGAGAAGGAGGCAGGAATGAGGCCACCCGAAGCTATGGGTTTGAGTAGAGGGACAAGGCCTTGGGGAAATTGAGCCTGACAACCTCGATTTTCTTTCTAAATGCCGAAGCTGGGTCATCTGCTGAACTTGGGCTTGGTGGGGTTAGGGCTTGAGGGGAAGCATCCTCGAGGCAAATGAGAGGGTGCAGTCCTGGGGCCCCAGTGCAGTGTGTTCAGGGGCGGCTGCTGATGGGGTGCCCAGAGGTTGTAAGCCTGCCTGCTGGGTCATGTGACTTCCCTGGTGGATATTTGAGCCCAGTGGGAGGAACAGAGAGGAGCAGGATCCCACCTGTGCTGGGGCTGGACGGGGGAGGAGGCAGGGAACAGAGGTTAGCTAGTTGCCTTAGGTTCACAGACAGCTCTTCAGGGTTCTTTAGAGAGAGAAACTCTTGATTTGAAAACGGCGTTTGTCTTCTAAGGGGACAAGGCATTAAGAGGGTGTTAGGAGTTAATGTGGGGTGACATCACCTGCTGTGTCAGTCTAGTTTGTTGATTTATTTTTTCATGGATCACACTTTTGGTATTTTGTCGTGAAATCTTGGTCTGATTAAAGGTCACAGACTTTATCCTATGTCTTCTGCAAGTCCGACAGCTTTAGGTTTCCCATTTACGTCTCTGAACCATTTTGACTTCACTTTGTGTATGATGTAATGTATAAATTGAAGTTCATTAATAATTAAGGAAATGCAAATTAAACTTACATTGAGATACTCCTTAGGATGGCTAAATGAAACAGACTGGGAACATAGAGCGGTACAGTCACTGTGGAAACAGCCTGTCAGGTTCTCAAGAACTTACACGTGGTACAACCATTCTGCTCCAGGTCTAACTACAAGAAATGAAAGCACATGTTCATACAGAGACTTACTTGTTCACATGTGTTTGCAGCAGCTTGACTGCAATATCCCCAAACTGAAAACCGCCCAAGTGGACACCACCGCATGACAGCTAAACACACAGCGATGTGTCCAGCCAGCGGAAGCTTGATCATCAGTGACTCATGCAACAACCTGCATGAATCTCAAAATAACTGTCAGGAGAGAAAAGGTAGACAAAAAATTGTACACACTGCACGTTCCATTTACATAAAACTCTAGAAAATGCAGACTACTCTGTGACTGAGTGCGGCGCAGTGTCTCGGTGGGGGTCAGGAAGGGTTCCCAGGGGCTTGAGGAAGCCGCTGGGGGTGATGGACATGTACCCTCTTGATTGTGCTGATGATTTTATGAGTTACACGTGCTACAGCTCCAGTTTGTACACTTTGATCAGTGCAGTTACTGTAGTTTATTTCTTAATAAAGCTGTTAATCTATTATAATATTGACCTGGAAATTATAAATTGAATCATTAATTAGCGAACAGAGCAAACTTTTAAACAATACTTACCTTAACTGTCAGTTTAATTTAGACCTATTAGCGATTTAAAAGGAAGAACTGATAGCTCTATTCTTAAACCCAAGTTAGTTGCAACAGAATCCGACAAGAATGGGCGCTGTGTGCTTTTTACTNAAAAAATTGTACACACTGCACGTTCCATTTACATAAAACTCTAGAAAATGCAGACTACTCTGTGACTGAATGCGGCGCAGTGTCTCGGTGGGGGTCAGGAAGGGTTCCCAGGCGCTTGAGGAAGCCGCTGGGGGTGATGGACATGTATCCTCTTGATTGTGCTGATGATTTTATGAGTTACACGTGTTACAGCTTCAGTTTGTATACTTTGATCAGTGCAGTTACTGTAGTTTATTTCTTAATAAAGCTGTTAATCTATTATAATATTGACCTGGAAATTATAAATTGAATCATTAATTAGCGAACAGAGCAAAATTTTAAACAATACTTACCTTAACTGTCAGTTTAATTTAGACCTATTAGCGATTTAAAAGGAAGAACTGATAGCTCTATTCTTAAACCCAAGTTAGTTGCAACAGAATCCGACAAGAATGGGCGCTGTGTGCTTTTTACTACAAAGACACTCTCTCAACACACTGCACGGTCCCTGTGTCAACTCTGAGGCAGATGGGGAGACTGAGTCTCGGGCTGAACCGTTAGCCGAGGCCCACGCTTGTACAGGGATCAGCTCTGGGGACTCGGACCAAAGGCGCGCCAGCCCACGCCCCTAACTCAGTCCACGCAGCTCTCCTTTTGACAGCTCCCCCTACATCGCGGCCATTCTCATGGGCCTCCTGCAGTCACGGGGCTGCTGGCCGCAGGAGGGTTTTAGAAAGTGTAACCCAGCTCGCGGGACACAGGCGGCCGCGCTGAGCGCTCGTGGCACCGAGTAAACAGCGCGGGATCACGCGTCTATACCCGGGAAGGTGCTCCTGCGAGTCTACACTGCGCCCAGTNCAGCTCTCCTTTTGTCAGCTCCCCCTACATCGCGGCCATTCTCGTGGGCCTCCTGCAGTCACGGGGCTGCTGGCCGCAGGAGGGTTTTAGAAAGTGTAACCCAGCTCGCGGGACACAGGCGGCCGCGCTGAGCGCTCGTGGCACCGAGTAAACAGCGCGGGATCACGCGTCTATACCCGGGAAGGTGCTCCTGCGAGTCTACACTGCGCCCAGTGGAGACGCCGGCCCGCCCCGCCCCCNCGACGAGTGACAGGGGATTTTGCTCCTCATCCTCACGGGAGGCGAGGGTGAGAGACGCCCACGGTGCCCAGTGGCAGCGGCTCCAGGTAGCATCCAGGGCCTGCCCTTCACTGCACGTGATGCTGCTCAGAGCTGGAAGGGAGAGGACCTGGCGAGGTTGGGGGCTCCAGCCTGCACTGCACCCCGAGCACACGCCCTGGAGATAGCTCGCTGGTCCAGGTGAGGATGCCCGTGCCCGGTGGTCCCCGGTGCCTGGGGACCTCGATGGGCAGAGCAGCCTCGGCCCTGTCTGGCCTGAGTGTCCCGGCCACGTGTGGAGCCCGGTGTCCTGGCCGGGGTGCGACGATGGGACCCCTGCCATGGTTTTGAGGCGCTTACCTGTGGTTGTGTTCACAGATCTGTCCGCCTGGTCCCTGGGGAGTGGGCATGTCTGTGCTGGTCGCTCTGGGACGCCCCACAGTCACACGCATCCCGGGAACGGTGGCTTTCTAGGGGCGGGGTTGTCACGGCGCCCACAGGCCGCACCAGACGCGGTGGAGACCACAGGGCCAGCGGCCGAGACACGAATGAGCTGGCTCCCAGTGTCCTGGGGTGAGGCCTGGAAGCAGTCTGTGAGCAAAAACTGGGGCTCTTTTAATCTTTTTTTTGCGTTTTGTGCAAATGTTGGGGCTTTTTAAAATTAGCATTTTTCTTTCACGTGGTTTACATCAGTTTACAAACAACGTAATCTGAAACAGGATACAGACATTCTCTGTAACTTAAGTCAGATGTGATGGAGGCTCCCACCTACCGATATCCACAAACCTGGCAGCCGTTGGCCACCGCCCAGCAGGGTCAGGCGTGCGTGGTGAGATGCCAGCGCCCCCCGGGGCGGGTGACATGCCTGCTGAGGTCGCGGCCGGCTGGCCTGTGACGCCCTGGAGCTGGGGTCTGGACCCTGCAGTGGAAGGCGTTATTAACTGTTATTGGTTGTCTGGACGCTGCTGAAGAGACAGGTGTCCCGAGACCATCTCGTGGGAGAGATGAGTGTCCTGAGGGCCCTGGGGGCTTCCCGTGGATGGGAATCCCTTGCTCCGTGTGGCTCTGGAGGGCAGAGGGGCTGCTGGGTGGACGATGCAGGTGGGCTCGGGTCTTGGCGCATGAAGGGATGGGAGTCAGCGGCCCCTGGGGACAGGGACTTTCTGCCACTGATCGCAGAGCCGCTGTGATGTGAAGGGCCCAGCTTCCCCCTCTGCCCGCTGTTTGCCTCTGACGGTGGGACTCACCTGTCTCTGGCCTGTAGGGAGGAGCGCTTTGCCCCAGCCCCGGGGGTGGGACTGGGTGAGGGGGCTGGTACCGCCCGCTTAGTCCTCAGGACCTGGGGTTACAGCTGAGCTTGGTTTTCACGGTTGGAGCCGCTCCTACCTGCCCTGCCTGGGTGGTTCTGTAGAAAGGGGCTCAGACGTGTACTCAGTGTCCAATTGAAAACCACACCCGTGTGTGTGCGTGTGTGTACACCTGCACATACGTTCATGTAGGAGTGTCAGCTCCTCTGGGAGGAGGGTGGTGGGGTCGGGGGAGAGGGTCGTACTGAAGGACCTTTATATTTTAAACCTGTGGATGTCACCTGTGGTTTGAAGACGCGGAGCAGCCAGCCTGTGTAGTGCAGGGGGTCGCAGATGCCGGGGTCTGTGAATAGACTTGGGGGTTGGGGGCACGCCGCACCGGGTCCTGGCGCCGTGGCTCTCAGGACCGCTCTGCCAGATGAGGGGCGGCTCCGGCAGCTGGTCCGTTTGGCAGCCGTTGCCCGTGATGTCGTCGGAATCAGAGCTTTCTTTGCTCTCAGAAAGCCTGCCTTTCCCAGGCCTTTCTCCGCTGTGGGCAGGCGTGGGGTCACACGCGCCCCTGTGGTCTCTCTCTTCCAGCCCGGAAGACCAGCAAGCAGGTCTTCGTCAGCTATAACCTTCCAAACACCAGCAGCAGCTTCGAGTTGCTGGTAGAAAACCGGATCAAGGAGGAAATGCAGGCCTTTCCGGAGAAGTTCTAGCCGGAGAGACTCGGGCACCGGGGCGCTTGAATAAACGGCCCGGATCCACCGCGGCGGCAGGTCCACGTGTTCCTGTCTGTATTTAAAGGGTCGGTCTCCTCCCTCCTGTTGCCGGGGTGGGTCCTGGGAGGAGGGCTCCAGCAAGACGTGTGAGGATGGGGGGGCCGCCCGGTCCCAGGGAGGGCGTGGGCCACGACTGTCGGGCCGTCCTGCCGGCTCTATCCCTGGGGTCTCGCTCCGCTGGGCCCCGTCCCCTCACCTGGTAGGTGGAAACCGTCTAACCGGGCTGGGTTATCGCCAGAAACGCTCTGCAAACCCTGGGTGCTGGGGTCCCTAGGACCTGGGTCCTGGGTTTACCTGCTTTGCTGAACAGATCCTAGCGTCAGCCCCTCCCCATGCTTCCGCCAGCCCGTCTTTCCTTCCGTCTGCTCTCTCTCCCACGCCCCGGGCCCCTCCTGCCCACGTTTCAGCCTTTTCCCGCTGCTCGTGGTGGCGTCAGTCTCTCTGGGACACGTGCTGCTCTCCGGAAGCCAGAGTTCCTGGGTCGGTGGTTCCCCTTGGCCTCCAGTCGCGACCCTGGGGAGTTTTTACAGCCTCCTCCCCAGAGTCGGGCGGCCCCCGCTTTGTGGGGCTGGAGAGTCCCCCGCGTGCTGCCGGCACGGGACTCTGACGCTTGGGGTCCACGTGGGCCCCTTCTGTTCAGGGAGGCGGTGGTCCGGCACCCCGGAGCTCGTTTCACGTGGTGGCAGGTGTCGTGTCAGGCCGGTGCCCACAGCTGAGCTGGGACAGCCGGGATGAAAGGCCCTTCCAGGGACCGGGTCCCGGGCTAAGCCACTAACCTGCCAGCCCCGGCCGGTCACCGCTTGGAGGTACGGCGGGCATCTCTCTGGGTGGAGTAGGTAACAAAATCAGGGCTATGGAGAGGAGAGTTTGGTATAAATACTTTATTAAAGAAATATTGCTTTCTTGTTAAAAAACACACTACATTAAAGAGAGCTCTGGGTGCTGCCTTCCCTGACAGTCACAGTGTGAGAATCGTCGCCTCCTCGGGAGGCTCCAGGCCCTGGGTGAGGTCAGCAGGACGTCCACACGAGAGGGGCGAGCTCGGAAACCTGCCCCCCTCTCCTCGGGGGTCTGAG
Source organism: Philantomba maxwellii (assembly GCA_006410695.1). NCBI lineage: Eukaryota > Metazoa > Chordata > Mammalia > Artiodactyla > Bovidae > Philantomba > Philantomba maxwellii. The sequence goes on from SJYS01023876.1 coordinate 325,945, forward strand.
GGCGGCACTCAGCACGCGGTGGGCGGTCACCCCACCCTGCCTCCGCCCGGCTGGGAGCCCCCCCGTCCTGGGGCAGGGCTGGGGCTGGGATCACATGGGCGCTGAGGCAGAGACACAGTGAGACCTGAACCAACAGAGTTTATTTCTTGTAGCCAGTGGTCGTGAAATGCCCTGCAGGGGATCCCACTGGATGAGGTAGGGAAGACATTCCAGAGGAGGTTTGTTAATGGGGCAACGTCTTTATTTCTGTACATTTACACACACCCCCCCAGGGTACAGCAGCCGTGACGGCATGCAGGCAGCACGGAAGGCCGGGTCAGGGCTGGGTGCAGCTCTGTGCTGCCAGCAGGCACTCCAGGGGTCCCGTCCACTCGCGGGTTGCACGGGTCCTTCCCAGGAGCCTCCGGGTCGGGGCGGTGTCCTGGCCAGTGGCCCCTCGGCCCCCTTGTTTGGCTCTAGGAAGTGGCACCTGGGGCAGCACTTCCGCCGCGAGGCCACATTCTTGCTGATCTGTGGTCAAACCAGTTCACCAGCCCCTTCCCCACAGTCGCAAGTGATCAGGCTCTTAGAAAATGAGACATTTAAACTCTTTTACCCTTTGTTTCAGGTGCTAATATGCGGGATATTGGGTGAGTTACTGGTTTCTGGAAAAGAACAGAAAGCAGAAGGGTCGCCTGTGTGCCTGGCTTGCTGGAAGGGGGTCCTGGCTTCCTGGAGTCGGGATGGGGTGTGCAGGTTGGCGCTGGAGGCGGCGCTGGAGGCGGCGCTGGTCTCCCGGGCAGCGGGCATTCAGGTGCCTGAGCAGCATCTCCCTGCTGAGTGCAGAGGACATGGGCGGGGGTCCACGCGTGACCAGGGCCTGCCCAAGCAGGCGGGGCCCTGCTGCCTTGCCCACGCGGGCGGGGTCTCGGGGGCTTGGCCCACGGGAGGCTTTCCTGCTTTGGCCCTGCTTCTCAGCTGTTGCTCACGGAAGCCGAGCCCGCGCTGCCACAGGCCTCTGCTGGGCAGCGCCACCTTCATGCCTGCAGGAGCCGTCTCAGCTAGCTTCTTCTCCAGTCCAGCAGCCGGGCCTGACCGTGATGGGACAGGGCTGACCCCACAGGACCGGCGTCTACCGCGGTCACCTGAGACAGTCTGGGAGTGGTGTGCGGGGACACCTGCGGCTTCACGCGTCCCCTAGAGGTCTGCACCGCCAGCGGGAGGCCACGCAGGGCCTGGGGCTGCTGTCCCAGGTGCAGGCATACCTGGCGGGTGGCGCCCGGGGACCCCGCTTGCTGTCCCGGCCCCCGCACTGCAGGCCTGTCCTGGACCGGGGGCCCTGCGCCCAGCACGTGAGAAGGGCTGAGGCATGTCCCAGTTTGGCACTCGAGCTGCGCAGTAGACAGGCCTGGAGGTGAAGGCGAGTGTGACCAGCCCGTGGAAACAGAGAACAGAAGTGACTTGAGAGACAGGAGGGGCTGGAACGCAGGCCTGCGAGTTTTCTTGCTTCCCCACAAAGTTCTCCCGAGCCCTTGGCCCCTGCCGGGGTCAGCCAGCCTGTAGGGGCGCAGTGGGGGGCAGGGGGAAGACACAGGCCGGAGGGTCAGGCGGGAGCGTGCGGCTTGTGCCCACCTCTCTCTCGGCCGTGGGGGCGGCGCCACCATGGGCTGAACTTTGACTTCCTGCTTCGTGCAGACCCAGGACCACGCTCTGCCTGGAAGAACAGCCCACGGCAAAGACGTGCCCCAGAGCTGGGGGCTGGGCCTTCCAGAGCAGCCCAGGCTGCCCCCAGACGGGGCCCGCGCTGCCTGGCCGGCGAGGGCGGCTTCCTGGCCTCCCCTGCGCCGCTTCTGAGACAGCCACGGACGGGAGCCGAGGGCCTGAGCTGGGCGGGCGGGAGGCTGAGGCGCGGAACGCGCGGCGCGCCCTGGCACGGTGGGCCGGGGCCGGGGCCAGCTCCGGTGGGTTATTGCTTCTCTCGGCCGGCCTCGATGCCCTCCGAGGCTGCGTCAGGCCCGCCCCGGGCTCGCTCCCGGCCAGGGGAAGCAGAGGGCAGGCGGTCGCCCGCAGGCTCCGCGGGGCCTCCAGGCTGGTGATTTCCGTGCGTGTTAGTTCAGGAAGGAGCCGGTATTCACGTCGTGCAGCAGGAGCGCTGGCTGCGAGGCGGCGCGGCGCGGGGGCCTTTCCTGCCGGAGCCGCGCCGGGAGGAGCCCCGGCACCGACTCGCGGAGGCGAGGCGCTGGCTGTGCGGAGCGGAGCGGCNCCCACGGCAAAGACGTGCCCCAGAGCTGGGGGCTGGGCCTTCCAGAGCAGCCCAGGCTGCCCCCAGACGGGGCCCGCGCTGCCTGGCCGGCGAGGGCGGCTTCCTGGCCTCCCCTGCGCGGCTTCTGAGACAGCCACGGACGGGAGCCGAGGGCCTGAGCTGGGCGGGCGGGAGGCTGAGGCGCGGAACGCGCGGCGCGCCCTGGCACGGTGGGCCGGGGCCGGGGCCAGCTCCGGTGGGTTATTGCTTCTCTCGGCCGGCCTCGATGCCCTCCGAGGCTGCGTCAGGCCCGCCCCGGGCTCGCTCCCGGCCAGGGGAAGCAGAGGGCAGGCGGTCGCCCGCAGGCTCCGCGGGGCCTCCAGGCTGGTGATTTCCGTGCGTGTTAGTTCAGGAAGGAGCCGGTATTCACGTCGTGCAGCAGGAGCGCTGGCTGCGAGGCGGCGCGGCGCGGGGGCCTTTCCTGCCGGAGCCGCGCCGGGAGGAGCCCCGGCACCGACTCGCGGAGGCGAGGCGCTGGCTGTGCGGAGCGGAGCGGCCGACCCTCGCTGGAAGACCTTGGCGATGCCGCCGCGCATCAGTTACGACTCCCGGTGAAACGGCGATGCTCTTCCCCGAAAGAGCTTCCGGATCAAGTATAAAAGGAGGATCTCCAAGAAGAGACGAAGCTGGTTTTAATGATATTGTGAGCTGCTTTTCCCTAACAGAGCGGAAGCTCTTCCCTTACAGGAAAGACCTTTACAAACCATCACAGGGACTTCAGCAAAACCCTCACCATTCACGTCTCAGGCTGAGGACAGTGCGGCGGTGGGAATGCTCGGGGCCGGGCTGCAAGGTCCCCGCGCGCGTCCTTCCCGAGGAGGGGGCTCCATTTTGAGATCAGCGAAGGGAACGGAATAAAGTGCTTCTTGTAAAAATGACCAAAATAAATACAAACATTTCATGGCAGAAAAGAAAGTCAAGGGTCGTCCGCTAGGTCCGCTCCCTCAGACGCGTGCGCTCCTCGAGAGTTTTGCAGCGGCCCCCCCCCCCCCCTCGGGTCCCAGCCTCCGCAGAGCAGGGTCTCCCACGGTCGCGCCCAGCTACACGGGCCGCCCGGCTACAGGGGCCGCCCGCCGTTGGCCGTGGCGCCGCCAGGCAGCCCGTCGCCCGCGGCAGCCGCGTCGTGCAAGCCCGAGTAGTCCTTGAGCTCGGCGTGGGTGGGCAGCAGCGGCTGCTCGCCGCGCCGGGGCGGCAGGAGCGGCTGGCGCGTGTAGTGCTCGCCGTCGGGGATGCTCTCGGGCAGGCTCTGGCCCCGGCTCTCGGGCAGCAGCAGCAGGCAGATGATGCAGATGAGCGTGCAGCAGGCGAAGATGACGTGGTGCAGGAAGTAGCCCTTCTGGTTGTGCAGCTCGATGATGGGCGCCGTCAGCATGCCGAAGCCCGCGCTGGCCAGCACCAGCCCCAGCCCGCCGCACCTGCGGGGCGCACGCGTCACCGTCACCGGGCGCCGGGCTCCACCGCGCCCTGCCCGCCCCGCGGCCCCTCCCCCAGCCGCCGTCAGCCCAGGCTGCCTCC
>SJYS01023876.1:351895-377812 GCA_006410695.1 Philantomba maxwellii
GCTGGGCTGAGTCCAGAACCGCTCCTGAGTCCAACACTGGCTGTTCTAGAGTCCAGTTTGCACAACAAGGCTGAGGAAGTCCTCAGCCTTTTCCTTCTCTTCCTTCTCTCCTGGACGCGTGCTCCCGCCTGGACGTCACATAGACCTGGGGCACTAGCAGGCGTTGGCTTTCTCGGCGGCTCTGGCCCAATTCCGACACCTCAGGAGGGAGGGGCCATCAGAGGCATCTGGTTGCCTGAGTCCGTCAGGGGGACCCTCCTGGGTGGAGGGGGCTCGGGTGCCCGGCTCCTGCCTCGCTCCAGGTGGTCAGACACCCTGGGCCTCATCCCCGCGTGGAAGCGGCTTCAGTTCACCGGGAGCCGCACTGAGCTTGACTCTTAGAGCCGAATGAGCTACACAGATGGTCTAGCTTTTCTTTATATTATTTTTAACATTTACTGAGAAGTTCTCTGGCCCCAAGAGCAGCTAATAAACTCGGGAACACAAAGTGAAAAGCAGTATCCCAGGGCAAGGGCATCCCCAAGTATTTATCTACCCCTTGATTTCACGTGAGAGAAAAGTCCTTTGTTCCTTCTCAGGTGATGATGGATCACAAAGGGACACTGTGGCCACCAGGGCGTCATGTCCACCAGGACTGCAGAGGCCCGGGGTGCCCGGGAGGCTCGGGGTCAGGGTGGGTGGAGGAGAAACCCCTGGAGGCTCGGGGTCAGGGCGGGAGGAGGGGAGACCCCGGGAGGCTCGGGGTCAGGGCAGGAGAAGAGACCCCACACCCTTGGGGCAGCGGCCGCGTGTTCTAAGGGAAGCTCATCCCAGAGCCGCTCAGTGCAGGGGTTCTGGGAGGACAGTGGGGCCCCCGGCCCGGCCCACCGCCCACCCCCGGCCCGGCGCACTCACGGTTGAGCAGCCCGAGCTGCAGGAGCGAGGCCAGGGCAGTGAGGATCATGAAGAGCAGCAGGCCGCCCCGGCGGCCCAGGACGCGCACCGCCAGGCACATGGCCAGGCAGGACGCCAGCGCGATGCCGGCCGCCGCGTAGTAGTCGGCGTAGAAGTCCTCGAGCAGCGGCACCTTCACCTCGTGGCCCATCATGCTGCGGGCGAAGCAGTGGTGGATCCCGAAGCCGGTCAGCCTGCGGGCACACGGCGCGTGGGCCAGGGGGCCCCGGGGGCGGGGCCGCCGCGCAGGGGTGCTCCCGGTGCGCCCGCTTTCCCGAGGCTGGGGGTCTGTGTCCGCCAGCACTGCTCCTCCAGACTCAGCCAGGCTCCCCAGCTTGCAGGGCGGCAGCTCCGGGGCGCCCCGCCCACCGCCCGCCCCCGGCCGGCACTCACGAATTCACACACAGCACCACGATGTTCTTCCACAGGTTGCGGGTCCCCACCACCTTCACGATGCAGACCTTCCTGGGCCTCCGGGAGAGCTCCTTCTCCAGCTCTGCGGGGAAAGGCCCGTGAGCCACTGGCCAGGCCGGTGGGCAGGGGCCCCCACCGACGGCGGGGGCGAACTGGGGCATCAAGAGGAGAGTGGTTTCCGCTAAGGCGGGGAGGGCCTGGCTCTCGGGGAAGAACACTGACTTTGCAGGTGCAGCTGCCGCGGGGCTGCAGGGAAGCAGGCCTGCAGAGCTGGCAGGACGCACGAAGCAGCCCCCCAGGTGGGCTCTGTCTGCAGGGGCTGCTGGGGGCGCCGGGGCCCTGCTTAGGCTCGGGCAGGGTTCTCCTCCTTGCGAAGTCTGATTGGAGACACACGCACTGCTCTGGTCCCCAGACCACCCCTGTGGGCACAACAAGCTGGGCAGGTGCAGTGGCCGCATCTTAGAAAGAAAGTGACCAAATGGAGAAGGAGATCCAGCCAGTCCACCCTAAAGGGGAGCAGTCCTGGTGTTCACAGGAAGGACTGACGCTGAGGCTGAAGCTCCAGTACTGTGGCCACCTGAGATGAATAGCTGACTCACTGGAAAAGCCCCGGATGCTGGGAAAGAGGGAAGGCGGGAGGAGAAGGGGACGACAGAGGGTGAGATGGTTGGATGGCCTCACCGACTCAGCGGACATGAGTTTGAGCAAGCTCAGGGAGATAGTGATGGATAGGGAGGCCTGGCGTGCTGCAGTCCATGGGGTCGCAGAGTCAGACACGACTGACTGAACACCCCCAACGACACCCTTTTCAGGGGCCAGAAAAGGGAAAGGAGACGTAAGCAAGCAGGACTGCTGAAGCTGGGGAGCGAGGGAAGACTCAGAGTGCACCGAGCAGAGGCGGCCGGGGGACCCGGGGGGCGGGCAGCCCTGGGGGGGGTCCTGGGCAGCCCTGTGGGGATGTAGGGTCCAGGCTGCAGCTGGGCTGCCTGCAGCACAGCCGTGCGGGTTCCCAGCAGTGACATGGTCGGGACGTGGGACGTTACAACGGGGAGACTGATGGGGAGGTTTCAGAATTCTGTTTCTGCAACTTTAGCATAAACCTGGGATGAATCCTAAACAACTGTACTAAAAATAAAGCCCGCGGTGTGTGCGAAGGCCTGCGGGAAGCGGGGTCGCCTCTGGACGGGCCTGGGAGTGGCAGCCTTCTCACGAGATGGGGTCTTGGGGGTGTGTTCCCTTCCTGTACGACCCTGCCTCCTCCCTGCCATCCCTCGGGAGAGGGTCACCAACTCACTAGTGACTGCTGGGGGGAAAAACAGGCTACTTAACCACGAGGACTTAGGAGATTTTCTCTTTTAAAAATGTTTGGGGACTTCCCTGGTGGCCCAGTGATCAGGAATCTGCCTTCCAATGCAGGAGACGTGGGTTCGATCCCTGGTTGGGGAACCAAGAGCCCACAGGCTACAGGGCAATGAAGCTAGCGTCGCACAGCTGCTGAAACCCCCGCACTGCACGGGAGACCCAGTGCAGCCAAAAAATAAAAAAGTCCAGATCAGCGTCGCCAACTGGGGCCCGGAAGGGAGAAGGGGGACCTCTCCTACATCCGAGGGATACCAGCCCCCGTCTCCAGAACCTTCTTCTTTCTCACTGTTCAGGCCCAGAATGGAGGCCTGTGGCCCAGCCAGAACAGCGGGCCGTCCAGTGGTCCGGCCACAGACGCTCCTGAGGTCCTCCTGACCTTTATCGTGCTCTCTTCAGAAACAGGCTCGTTAGGGTTACAGATACTTTCCCCATGGTCAAAACACCAGAAGACTCGTAAGGAGCATGGAAATGTGCTCCTGACACATAACACTGATCCAACGATACGGGTATCCTCACTGTTGTAAAAGTGCTCATGAACCTGCCATCACGGCCACGTTTGCTCACCGTGGAAATCTCCCAAGAAAAGCTAAACGTCCACTAGCACAGCTGTATAGATTAAAATTTTTTTTGTACTGTAGCCCAAACTGAATTCCTGATACTTTCTAGTATATGAAATAGAGGTTAAGAAGCTGTAGCAATTGTAATTACGACCCGAGTTTTTTTTTTTTCCCTAAGCATTAAACTCTGGAGCCCAAGTTCACTGTGGTCTGCAGAGGCAGCTGCATTATTCTGGGTGGAAACACATTGACCCGTCGGGGCTGCTGGCATCTAGCGCGTCCCCGGCCTCTCACAGCAACGCAGAACTTCCCAGGTCTGCTCTGGTGACGCCCTCGGGATGGACACCGGAGGCTGTTCAGTCTCTCCAGAACTCTTGGGACTCCCTGAGATCCTCACGTGGGGGAACAGGAGGCGTGATAAGGGGCTCCGAGAGCAGACTCTGAGCACCCGCGAGTCGACGGGGAGACGTCTCCCCTCTCCCTGCGCCTCTTCCAGCCTCTTGGAGCCAGAACCAAGATTCCAAGACAAAGGCTAAGTCGAGCCTCTGGGGCTCCAGGCCTCCCCTGCTCCGCCCGCACCCGCCTCTGCCCTGCTCTCTGCGAGGGGCCACTGGGGAGCTGGCCCTGGCCGGGCAGATGACAGCTGTCCTCACCTGGGGGGCGAGGGGCCTGACGGAACCCCAGTTCTCACCCTCGGGCTGAGGCTTCCCGCTCTGTGCCTCGGCTTCCCGGCTGATGAGGGGACGGGCTAATGACCAGACAGAAGACGCCGTGGGGCTGCCTGGCCCCCAGGGTGCCGCGGCCTCCCTGGCCCCGGGCTCGGCCGACCCGGACCGTCCGGGCTCCTCCCCGACCAGCACAGAGACTCCTTCCTGGGCCTGGGGGACCCCTGCTGACCCCTGCGGCTGACCCCCGCGGTGGCCTCTGCCCGCGAGGCTCCAGAGGCCTGAGGACACCGCAGGAGCAGGACGCTTATGCACAGGGTCAGAGGCGGAGCGCTGGGGGCAGGGAGGGGGCCTGACTCGGGGACCTGCTCCTCACCTGGGGGCCAGGACAGACGGACAAGGCAGAGCGAGGCGCACGGGGCCGGGTCTACGCTCCCTTACCGAGCAGGGCTCAGGCAACGCCCCCTTGGCCTGATGCGGGGACCCTTGAACCTCAGCGCCTCACCCGTCCGACCTGGGCCAGGCGCTTCCCTCGGCGGCAGGCTGCCCAGAGGGCCTGCTGCAGGGGGCCAGCAGCCGCCCTGACCGGCTCAGGAGGGAACGCCGGGAGTGGGGAGCCCTGCCCCAGCCCCAGCCTCTTGGGGCCGCTTTCCCAGAGGTAGAGGGGGATGATCTGACTGACGGAACAGGTTCTGGGGAGGGTCAAAGGCAGAAAGCGCGGCTCAGCCCCGGGCTGGACGGGAGCCGGCAGGGGCCGGGGTTAGGTGCTGGGGAGGAGCGTCCACACGGGGACAGCCGCGTGCCCTGGCGCCCCAGGCTGAACCTAGCACCACCCAAATCCCCGGCAGGGAAGCAGGAGGAAGGCTGAGCACCGCCTTCCAAAAACAGGAGGGAAATGAAGCCGGGCAACGAGGATGCAGACAAGAAGTTCCTCCCAGACGGGTTCTAACCCGGAAGCAGCAGAGGCGGCGACATAAGTGGGGAAATGCCAGAAGCAAGGCACTTGCCTTAAGAGCGCCGACGTGCTAGTGGACGGGCTTGGGCGAGACCGGGGACGAGGGCCGGACCACCCGCAAGGAGCAGACGCGGCCCGAGAGGCGCGCGGTCCACCCGGCTCTCCCGCCGCCCAGCCGGGCCTGCGCCCCGTCCCCGACTCGCGCAGCAGCACCGAGGCCGCTGCCGCTGGGCTTACAGGGCCCGCGTCCCAGCGCTACTGCTCGCTAGCTGCACAGCCCTGGCGAGATGCTCATCCTCTCTGTGTCTCGGTCCCCTCGCCTGCGAGCGGGGACAGTTACAGCGCGCCGCTCAGAGCTGCTGTGAAAGGCTCAGCACGCGCCGGTCACTTCTGGTGCCTACTGAACCCACAGTGTCCAGGGTTCGTTCCCAGATCTACTGGGTCAGAGCTCGGGGTGCCGCGAGGGGCCCAGGAGTCGGGGCTCCAACACCTCCTGGTGACGCCACGGGTCTGGCCCAGCTTGTGCTGATGTTCCTGATAAACAGGAATTCTACGGATCTGAACTTTCCTGCTTCTTCCAATGCCCAGTCGATGGGTCCTGACTGATACAGACAACGGGGTATCTGCCTGAAGGTCCTGCTTGGGAGAGATGGTGGGAGGGCCAGGACCACCCCCAGGCCAGTGCCCCTGGCCGTGACTGCTGGCACCACACCCTGCAGGCTGAGTGCCAGGAGCCAGCTAAGCCCTCGCGCTCCCCTGAGGAGCAGGGGCATGTGAGGCTACGCCTCCCTCCGGTCTTGGACTTGATCACGTTTCTAGTCGAGCTGGGGACCGACCATCACAGGAAGTGAGACCCTTGGATGGGGCCACTGCCTGGCAGAGCGGGGCCCTCACAGGCACCAGGGGCGTGCTGTGGGGTGACTCCCTGTCCTGGAGGGGTGGCTGGCAGGTCCCCCACGCCTGGTGGGGCCCTGGGGTTGAAGGGAAGACGTGCTCACCGGGCATGATGCCTTTGATGTCATTCTCGGGATTCATCCGGTTCTTCTGCGTGAAGTGCAGGATCAGCGTCTTTGCCGACTCAAACTGGTGGGTGGCCATGAGCCACCTCAGGGACTCGGGGAAGATCCTGCAGAGAGACGGGGCACGGGTGAGCGTCTTTGCATCGCGCGGGGCAAGAAGACGCTCTATCAGGGGCTGGGAGCGTCCAGGCAGGTCTGTCTGGGTTTCTGTCCGTGACTGTGGAGGCCAGCGGGGGCTCGGGATTCAGGTAGTACCACCGGCCGAGAGAAGACTGTGGCCTTGGATGTTCCTAGTTTTCTTTAGAAAGTATAAAGCTGCAGGTTTTAAAAATACGGCAGAAAGGAGCAGTATCCTCCCAGCTGTGTCAAGAAACCCATGTAGACTGTTGAGCACAACCCTGCGTGTCTAAAGCCCGTTCCAGCAACTCACTGACTGCTTTTGTGACAGTTTGTCTCAAAAGAGGGGCTTCCCTGGTGGCTCAGACAGTAAAGAATGCAGGAGCTTGGGTTCCATCCCTGGTCGGGAAGATCCCCTGGAGGAGGAAATGGTCACCCACTCCAGCATTCTTGCCTGGGAAATTCCATGGACAGATCTGTTTCAAAATACAAATGTTCATAGAATGGTTTTAAGTTTTAAAAAATGCCCCTATTCCAGCAACCTGACAGGCACCTTCCTGGGCCTCACCTGCAGAGCCGTTTTCATCTTGCTGCTAACGCCTGGGACTCCTCCCTGAGAGGATGGTTTTCAAGGGTTGTTGGCAACAGACCCCTTGCTGGTTTGTGTTTAGGATGAAATCTGATGAGGATTCCCAGTGGGAGAGAAAAAAAAAAAAAAACCCACCCCAAGTCGTGTCTTTTTATCAATGCATTTTGTAATTTTACATTTATAACGATATTTGCAAGTTGGCCGAGGAGAACAGTGTGCCTGTTTGGAGCAGGGTCAGCGTGCTTTTTCTGTAAAAGCCCAAACAGTCAATATTTTAGACTTTGCTGTGGGCTGAGAGGCCTCTTCATAAACCACTCACTGCCATGTGCCCAGGGGCGGGCTGTGTCCCCCAGGACTTGCCTCTGAGGCTGGCGGTGCCCCTGGGTGGGAGACAGGACACAGCACAGCCCCTGCGGCCCGCACTCCGGCGTCACCGCGTCCCCTGTCGCTTGCAGGGTGTCCGGGAAGCGCGACCGATGCTGATAAGCAGTTATCTTTGCTGCTGCCTGGCACCTGCCCTGCCAGCTCTGGGGAGCCTCCAGAGTAAGCCAGAAGCTGGAAAAGCTGTCAGTGCTGAATTTTTATTTCAAAGTCACATCACTCATGATGTAACAGCTGTCACCCCTTTGCCTGTTTGAACAAAAATCAAATTTCTAAATGTTCACAATGTATTCTGCAGAAAGAGCTGACATCAGCGGTACATTGGGTACACTGGGCTGATCTCTGAGTGTTAATCTGAGCTCAGAGACCTGGGTCGTCACCAAGAGTCAGAAGCCCCCTCCCACGGAGCTGCAGGAGGACCCTCCCCAAGGGAGGCACGGGCCAAGCTGGAAGCTGGGCTCAGGGAGCCTCATGTCTTTTCCCCTGGGAGACCCTCAGAAAGCTGATAACACAGGTTTCAAACTGGAGGTACAGATCTTTTTTTTTTTTAATAATAAAAGTTAATGCTTTACTGGCCTCTACTTTTTACAAATTAACTTTGAAAAATGTACGTCAAGCGAAGAGAAGCACTCAGAGTCATATTCTACAGACATTAACATCCTGCCATGTTTTACCAGAGCTTTTCTTTGTCATGAAATAACCTAACACAAATGCTCGCCCTGCAGCTCTCAGCGCCCCTCCCATCTCTGTCTGATTTATTTGGGTTTAGTGTTACGTTCTCATTTCTTGAGAGAGACACACAGATCATCAACTTTAATTCTTCTTTTCTAATATGTGCATTTTGGACTTCAAAATTCCACCTACCATTTTAGCTACACTGTGCAATTTTTGATAAGGAGTTCTTGCTGAGATTTGATTCTAAATATTTCGTGATTCTCTCAGGATTTTTCCTTACCTATGACAAACCTTGTATATATTTTACAAATGTAAATGTTACATAGATATGTATACATAAACATATGTATACACGTTACATATACATATACATTTACAAATACACAGGGTTTGAGAGGAGGGTAGTGGTAGAGTTGCAATCTTGTTTCATTGATTTTCAATTTTTTAAAATCATTTTGAGAAAACACAGTCTGTGTTCCTGCAAGCTGGCCCAACCAGAACCCTGGATCCAAGAGGAGAGATGGACAGGAGAGGCAGGGCCCAGGGAGGGGGGCTCCTGAGGTTATGGGGGAGCAGCGGCCCTCGGACCAGAATGAACCCAAGTAAAGAAACTGCTCTCCCAGGAGACCTGGGCACAGGTGACAGGCAGACTCTGTTAGCCACACGACCCATCCCCAGGGGCAGACAGCCCTGCAAACCACCTCCCCACGCCTGGGTCTGCACTCACTAGGCATCCTGCCACACGTTCCCCATGAGTTTAAGCCTTTCAAGCTCATTATGTGGAAGTAACATTCTCCCTACTGCACAGACGGAAGACTCAGGTGAACAAAGTTCAGGGGCATCGTCCAGCTTCCGTGGTGTTAAAGGCAGAGCTGGATCAGAGCCCAGGCACCCCGACCCAGGACCCGCGCCAGGGCCTCGGGGTCACAGCGAAGACGCCCAGTCCAAGTGCGGGGACGTGCTCCGATGATGCGGGATGCGAGGCAGACGCTGGTCCAGCGACACCCCCTCAGGCCCTCCACGTGCTGCGGTGCCCCCCGGCCCCGGTGTTTCAATCTGCTGCGGTCATAAAGGACGCGCTGAGCGGCCGCCTGTGAGAAAGCCCAGGACGGCCTCTGCAGCCCGGTGATGTGCGGTGCGGCCACATTATGGGAACTTAATGAAATGTCTCCCGACAAGTACCTAACGTAATAACACCACGGAAATTAAAAAGCCGGCCAGCAGCCCAGAGTTTGGCAGGAATGTAGCTGAGCCCCAGGAATATCCATCATTTTCAACAAAAAGGAAAGAGCGTGGTGGGCGGCTGGAGCCCACGTCTGCTGCGGGACTCACGCGTGGGACCGACACTGAAACGGCAGCCGCTCCGGTGTTCCCGCCTGGAGGGTCCCACGGGCTGAGGAGCTCGGTGGCTACAGGCCGTGGGGTCGCAGGTGAGTCGGGAGGACTGAGGCTCTAAACGAGAAGCCAGTCGGACTTGCACCCACGGTCTGTTCTGCATCCCCGTCACCCGAAACTTCCCTCAGAAATTAAACTTAATACTGTGATCCTTTCATAATGCTGTGACGTTGACATTTTCTTCTTAACGTTTAACAATAAAACCAAGCACTGTTTCTATCCCACTGGACGCCACGTGGGTTGCCCTCCTGCCCATCCATGTAACACCTGGTCCTGGCAAGGGTCTACATCTAAAGCTTGTCCCTCTTCAAATCACTGAACTGGAACATTTGCGCACAAAGAGGTATGCAAGTAAGGCTGATTGCTGATGCTCTGCAAAATTAATTCTGTCCTCGAGTTGTTCTGTCTGTGATTCCGAGGCACTCAGTGTGGGTGACGTGCCTGCTGGTGACATGCTGCTGAGGCGACATTGCCACACTCACGGGATAAACGTGAGCTGCACACAATCAATCCAGGGGGAGAACACGTAAAGCAGTGACGCCTTACGGGGAGGGCCTTCGGTCAGACAGGTTAGAGGGAGGCACAGCTGAGGACGGAGGAGCAGAGCCGTGAAAGGCTGTGAGGATGGAGTTTCCCTGCACGTGGTGAGAAAAGGGTCGTAGATGGTTGTTCTAAGGGTGCTCTGACTTCAAGAGGTGATTCTAGCTCTGGAGTATTACCAAGCATCACACGTATGACATTCTGAAAAGGCTCTCAAAATGAAAAAAAAAAAAAAAATNAGGGAGCTGATATTACCTCAGAGATGGCTGATATCAATAGGCCTTTATAGTCCCACACTGATCACTTATTAAATATATATCTCCTCTGCAAAGGATATCATAACCTTGGGCAAGGCAACTCTCTGCAGTAGGCCCCTGATGGGGCCAGCAGCTAAATAGATAAATGGAGAGAGATGTCATGTTTGTAAATTGAAAGACTCAATATTAAGTATGTTGTATATGCATGCTAAGTCACTTCAATTGTGTCGGACTCTTTGCAACCCGATGGACTGTAGCCTGCCAGGCTCCTTTATTCATGAGGATTCTCCAGGTGAGAATACTAGAGTGGGTTGCCATTTCCTACTCCAGGGGATCATCCTGACCCAGGGATTAAACTTGAGTCTCTTATGTCTCCTGCATTGATAGGTGGGTTCTTTACCACTAGCCACCTGGGAAGCCCATTAAGTATGTTAATTATCTCAATTTTTTAAATACAATTGTGCTGTTTCCAAAGGTTAATTTGGACATAATTAATTATCTCCAAATCAATCTTTGGAATCAGCACAATTGTATTTAAAAATTCCAGCAAGTTAATTTAGTGAAAATTTCACATAGTTTATGTGAAAATATGAAAGGTTAAAAAGATAATAGATGAGATAATCTTAAGAAAGAAAAAACTGGACAACTTACAGCATCAAATATCTAGATCTTCTGTAAAACTACAGTAATTATACCACTGTGGAATCATTACAAGGACAAACAAAAAGGCCAATGGCACAGAATATGAAATTCAAAAACAATTCAAGGATTTAGGACATGTGTATTTTGCAATGAAGTGGGGAATTGATATCTTCAATAAATAGTTATTGGCTCAATTAGATATACATACAGAGAAACTGAATCCTAAAACTCCTACCACACGCCATTTGCACATGCAAATCCAAAGGGATAGAAAGGAATATATGAAAGGTAAAAAAATAAAAATAAAATTTTGGAAAAAAACATAAGTGACTATCATAAGAGCAAAGAAGGCAAAGGTTTCTAAAACGGGACACAAAAACTATTATCATGGATACAGTTAACTATATTAGGAACTTCTGTTCATCAAAACATATCACCACGAGGGTAAAAAGACAGTTCATAGGGTAAAATAAAACTTTGCGAGTAAGGAGTTGTTTCCAGAATACATTAAAAAAAACCTCATAATCCATAGAAAAAAGTTGAAAATACAATCTAAAAATGAGAATTGAACAATGATTAATAAATTTACCAGAAACAAAACAAAGCAGAACCCAATTTCATTAGTCATCAGAAAAATGCAAATTAACTCCATAATGGGTTACCACTACCACTAGAATGACTAAAATTTCAAAGACTAATCAACGAGTAATGAATGAATGAATATTGACTGACAGTACCAATATTATTGCTGAAGATATGGAGCAACTAGAACTATCATCTATTAAATCGGAATATATTCATCACTACGAGCTGATAATTTTCTTATATATATATGTGAAAAGATATATATATATACATATATAAACATATAAGATCAGCTTCCCGGTGACTCAGATGGTAAAGAATCCGGCTGCAATGCAGGAGACCCAGGTTTCATCTCTGAGTTGGGAAGATCCCCTGGAGAAGGGTATGACAACCCACTCCAGAATTCTTGTCTGGAGAATTTCATGGACAGAGGAGCCTGGCAGGCTACAGTCCATGGGGCCACGAAGAGTCAGAAACAAGTGAGTGATTTACATTTCACGTCGTTTCCTATATATATGCCCCCTAACAAAATATCTAGAATGTTCAAAACAGTACTATTTAGACAATTTAAATTATTCAAATAATATAAGCAAATCTCATAATATTAAGAATCAGAAGAAAAACACAAAAGAGAATGGTATTATTCCATTTACATAAAGTTCAAATAGAACTAAATCATGATGTGAGAGGCTGGAGAGTGGTTAGCTTGGGAATGGGGAGTAACTAAAAGGAAGCAAAAGGAGGCATTCTAGAATACTGGTAGTGTCTTATTTTTTTAGCAGAGCCCTTGTTACAAAGGTTTGTTCAATTTGTGAAACTCCATCAAGGTTTACACTCATGATTTATGTACTCTTTTGAACATGGAATGTACTTAATAAAAAAATTAAAGCAATAAAATCCATTCTTCATATTTCAGAGTCATAATACCTCTTATACTGATGCTGTTTTTTTTTTTTTTACATGATCATAAAGTGCTTTATGGAGAAGGCAATGGCACCCCACTCCAGTACTCTTGCCTGGAAACTCCCATGGACGGAGGAGCCTGGTAGGCTGCAGTCCATGAGGTCGCTAAGAGTTGGACATGACTGAGCAACTTCACTTTCACTTTTCACTTTCATGCACTGGAGGAAATGCAGCCCACTCCAGTGTTCTTGCCTGGAGAATCTCATGGACAGAGGAGCCTGGTAGGAAGCTGTCTATGGGGTCGCACAGTCAGAAATGACTGAAGCGACTTAGCAGCAGCAGCAGCAAAGTGCTTTATGTGAATGAGTGAATGACTTTTACCTAGGCTGTCTAGGATTTCCTCAAAGTTCTTTTTGCCTTCATCTCCTGATTTCTCTCCCTGCTTTCTTTGACAGGTTCTATACTTCACATTTCATTCTTGTATTTTACAGTCTTGTGATTCTGATAGGAATGATCACTTTTTCCTGGCCTTTTCATTTTTTGATTTTCCTAGTTCTCTTCTCTCTATCCTCTGTGTTTTGTGGATCTCAGAGGAACCTGTCCTTAAGGTAGGGCTTCTTTACTTCTTTAATTAGCAAGGCCTATCAGTACTGATAAATTCTTTTCTGCCACTCAACTTTTGTACACAAATCTAAACCATAGATCTATAGTTGAATTTGCTCTTCATCCTAACATTCATTTTCCTGAATAATAAAGTCAAAAACTTTGTCTTCTAAATTACAGAAGTAGTAACCTGAAGTAATTTTATTTTTAAAAATTAATTTTAATTCCTTAAACTGTATTTTATTTACCTATAAATATTTGGCCAAAAAATCCAGTATTATCATGTAAACATGTTAGATTCTTTTCATTTATATAAGTTGTGAACATATTTCAATAAAAGAGTTATGAGTATTTAATTTCGCTGAAACAGCCATACAACTTCTGGTGTCTTTGATTTAATAAACATAGGATTTTCAGGTACTATTTTGATCACCAGAGGTAGCTTATATAGTATTACTGAAATTACAGTGTGAAACAATATAAAGCTAATTTTCCATTAAAAAAACAGGGATTTTAAATTATAAAAGAAGTTAAATCTCATGTGTACTTCAGAGTCCATGGTGAGTAGAGGTTTTTATTAAATTAAATTTATAATTTATAGAAGGACCATTGATTTAAATAAGAAGCTAAAATCTCATATATTTCATATGATGTGACTTCATAGAGTTAGATATCAAAAAATATTAACTGATCTTTATTGTTTAGCATAGCAAATATATAGATCATTGGTTATGATATCAAATAACACTTGGTTTGAGTTCCCAAGTATAGAGCAACGTGTAGAAAAAATACAGCAAGGTAAAATGAAATGTAACATCTTTTAAAGAAGAAAGAAGTGGAAACTATACACAAAATGAAGACTACACGGTAGAGATGTGATGATCACTCCAGACTGTCATCTGAATCAGCAGGACTGATAAGAAAGGAAATGTACTGCATGGATTAGAGAAACAGTATGGTAATTCTCTAAATATACTATTCATCTAAAGCTCAGCACAGATGCTGAATTTTGAAAAGGATTAGAAAATAGAACATTTAGGAAATGATAAACAAGTTCAGGTGATACGGCACAGTGAAAAGAACAGCAGATTGTTAAGGCAGGTGTGCCCCTGAGGTTACAGCAAGGTAACTGGCTCACAGAGGCCACAGCCAAGTCATTTCTTGTCCTTTAGCCTTGGTGTCCTCATTTGTCAAATGAAAATATTTAGAAAATAATCTCATAGTTCTCATGCAGGTCTCAGATTTTAGTGATATTAATTAGAAATACAGGGGTAACTGAGAGACTACTCATATAATGGGTTTTAAATATGTATAATGGTATTCTATAAAAGTTGATAAATCATTAATATTTACAACATCCACTGATGACAGAAGTGGAAAAAATGGACTTAATCAGGAGGAGGAACATAGTTTAGGCCAATGATTCTCAATCCTCACTGCCTAACATTCAACTGGGAAAATCAGACACTAATATTTGCCCCCAAGATTCTGTTTCAAATGGCTTGGGGTGAATCTAGGCATTGGTGTATTTTAATAGTCCCTTAAATGTTTCTCATTTTCATTTAGGTTTGGAAATCTTTGGATCAGACATAATAAAATACTGCCTGCCAGCGAAAGATTACTGATAATCTCTTTCTCTGGAACCTATAAATATATATAATCCATTTATTAACTGCAAAATGAACACTATAATCACAATAATAATTAATATCTACTTATACCACATTTACTAGACAATTTCCCAGGTACCTTGAATACATGAATTAATTTTCTCACCAATGTTTTATGTATTTACTCATCTTTTCCTGTTTTTAAAGATGAGAAACATAATCATAGGGAGTTCATAAATTGAGGCGTTCTCTACCCACATTATGCTAGATCTTATATGATTTTACCTTCAGCTACAGAGTTTCATTTGCCTTCAGTTCATTTACCATCCTGTTGTAGTTATGAATAAAAATAAATACTAGAAGAATGTCAGTTCTTTTGCTATGCCCTATCTTCTCTTGAAAACATTACGTTAATATAAAATGCCTATTTAGTGAATTCAATATACAACATAGCTTAGTTTTCCCACAAAATCCATATTTCCAAATTAAACTCTTTCAATAGTACATTTTCTTCAAGAAAATCTTATTTATATTTTAATTGTGCCTGCATTGCCTAAGATTTCCCATTGAATTTGGTGTTCTAGTAACTAGGACATAAAATAGTTATGTTCCTCTTTCAAACTTTCTATTGAAGTCAATATTATGACTTTCACTATATCAGAAATTCTAACCTCTGTATTGTTTCAGGAGATCTCTGTGCTGTAGGCATTTTATGGCTCTTTGAGATTAAGATATTTCAAACCTCAGTGACTATATGTTTCCTCTGGGATATTGGAAACAGACTTTACAGTCTCCATACACAATGCAATTTTTAAAATAAAATTCCATAAATTAAGGCTCTCATAAACCTTTGGAAATGCTGCTGTTGTGAGCAGCTGTTTTGTTGCATTTGATTGCCACACAAAGGTAGAGTTCACAGAGATACAGTATTTAAACTTGGGCTGCCCTTAATTAGCATGAAGGTCTTGTGTAAAGATTATATCTTGGCAAAGAGCTTATGCCTATTAAAAAATTTCAGACAGAAGATCAATATGTAATAACCACCTGAAATATACGAAGCAGAATACACTACCTTGAAGAAATTATCACCTATATCTGTCCACTATATAACACAGCTAAAGGCCTGGCAGTAGAGGAAAGCTAAAACTGGGTTAGAGTCAATGAAGAAATTCAAGCTTCAGCTTCCATCCTACAGAACAAAATATACAATGTAAAAAAAATATCTTGTCATTGGACACACATTGTCAGCATTGGAATCGCTTAATCCAAGGGACTTTAATATTATACATTTCACATCTGAGCCATGATACCTAAATGAATAGGAACTGACATTTACTGATTTGCTTTGATTTCATATCTTTCAGCAAGAAATAGGACAAGAGGAGACCTCCTAGGAATCAGGAGATTGACAAGGACAGTGACAATTAAGGGATGATTCTGAAAATTTTGCTATTCTTACTGTTTTATCTGTTTCTCTATGGGAATCAGGAATGATAGTTTCAAATGACTCTTAAGGAAAAGCCAAACTTTTTATGGCATTATTGTGTCCCATCAAAATGCATCATCATAACCCTCAAGATGATGATATTAGGAGGCAGGGCCTTTGAAAGATGCTTAAGTTATGAGAGAAGATCCTCCATAAATGGGATTGCTGCCTTATAAAAGAGACCCCAGAAAGCTAGCTTCCCCCTTTCACTAAGTGAGTATACAGTGGGAATATACAGCAATCTGCAACCTGAAAGAGGCCCTTTACCAGAATCCCATCATACCGGCACGCTGATCTTGGACTTGCAGCCTATAGAACTGTGAGAAATAAATTTCTGTTGTTTCTAAGCCACCCAATCTATCATATTTTGTTATAGCAGCCCAGACAGACTAAGACAAGCATGCTACAAAGCTTTCAAACAAGTGTGCTCCTTCATGTCACTTACCACTCTGACCTTTCTCCTAAAACATCTTCCCCTCACTCTGCCCCAATCACACAGACGGGCCACACCATGAAAACTCCC
The DNA here is from genome assembly GCA_006410695.1 of Philantomba maxwellii. NCBI lineage: Eukaryota > Metazoa > Chordata > Mammalia > Artiodactyla > Bovidae > Philantomba > Philantomba maxwellii. The sequence continues at coordinate 368,107 of SJYS01023876.1, forward strand.
TCTGCAAGATTTTTGCAATCACTGTTTCCTCGGCCTGGATTATCCTTGTCCCCTCTTCCCTTTCAAGTTTTAATTCAAAGTCTTCTTCTCAATGAGGCTGTTCCAGATCTCCCTCTCTAAATTGCAGAAAAACAAAAAAAACACTAACTACCTACAAACTTCGTGAATCCCACCTGCTTATTCTTTAACACACATTATATATTTTAAATATTTATCCTGTTAATTCTCTGTACTGTTCCTTCCTTGTATGTAATTTTGATTAGGATAAGATTTTTTGTTTATTTTTACTTCTGTAATAACACTCAAACCTAGAACAGTGTTAGTCATTTAGAAGATACTCAATATCTGATTAAATGAATGTAAGAAATTTTGAATTATGCTTTTTACTTTCTTTGGTAGGTTTAAACAACCAAGAAAGTCAAAGTTAGGGAGAATTTGGCAACTCTAACTAGACATCAGGTCTTGAGGGTAGATCCTCATAAATGGGATTGCTCTAAGAAAAAAGAGGTAGACAGCAGTATTGAAAAGGAAAAGAAGTGAGGTGAGCCTGAGTCCTGCAGCCTTCAGTCAGCTAACTTTCCCCTAAGACTTTGAACCTACACCAAGAAAAATAGACTTAATTCTTCCTCTCTCCTACGTACTTCTCCATGGAGGGTTAAGCCCTCAACCTTGTCTCAAGCAGTTTATTTTTCCTGACGCTTTGTCTCCATACCTGGACTTCTGTTGCATTACAAAAGCTGTGGACATCAGTTACTATTCTTCTAATACCAGCTTCTGGAACTTGTTGCTTCCAACTCATTCAAATGATAACCACATCTGATACAGCACAGTTTCTAGTCCCTCCCCAGAGCCCTAGGTCACAAGATGTTCATTTTGTGCTAGTTGTGATCATGAGTTAGAAAGTCAAAAAATAAAATGGAAATTCTCTCTTTCTATTTAGTGGTAATGATTCTGTATCCTTCTTTCTGGCTCTGATGGTTCCGTCTTATGGAAAGAAGAGACACCAGTCTACGATAAGATTAGGAAACAGGCTGCAAATCTAGGGCAAAGACACTTGCTTGTGTATACCACTATCTTGTTTATACATAGAATTTGTTCTCTTCTTCAGCTTTTCTGGAAATAAAACTAACGTTTCCTAAAGCAAGAAAAATATGATTAAGTGATCTTCAAATTTTAACAGCAGGGATAGTATTTCAGAAAACTTTGAGATTTGGGCTTGAAAATACTTGTCAGATCACTTTTTATAAGAGATACAATCAGTCTGGAGTTGCCCAGATTGGGACTAGAAAGCCGTTTGGGGCTATGCACCTGACACATACTTTGCTAAGAAAAAGTATTTACTTAGTACCCTGATAATCTCAAAAGGGAAGCATATGTAATTATTTTATCCATAAAAGAAATAAAACTTATCTATGTTCTTGTCTGGAGAATCCCAGGGACGGGGGAGCCTGGTTGGCTGCCATCTATGGGGTCACACATAGTTGGACACAACTGAAGCGACTTAGTAGTAGTAGTATGTTTTATTTATCTTCCTATTATCAATATAGCATTGAGCCTTAGCTAACATTTACTATCAATCTTTATGAAAGCAATAGGCAATTTGTATATTACTCCACTTTATCCTCAAAAGGTCTGTACTATAGCTTCTACTATTAGTCTATGTAGACATAGAAAACTTATGGTAAACTTATCGTTACTGAAGGAGAAAGGCAGAGGGGAGGGATATATTAGTAGTTTTGGATATACACTGCTGCTGCTGCTGCTAAGTCACTTCAGTCGTGTCCGACTCTGTGTGACCCCATAGATGGNTACTGGAGCACAGGCCAGGCGCTGGGCCATGGTGTGGCTCCGGGGTCAGCTCCGCTGGCCTTTGGAACCGAGGCCAGACCCTGCGGTGATGCCTCACTTTGGACTGGCAGCTTCTCTCCACATCTACTTGGAAACATTTCAGTTGACTGCAGGGGTTCCTATTATTTTACATAATCTCTGCCTACTCAGAAGGTAAAAATGGGGCTGCCTCTAGCCTGAGGGCTCCTGAAAATTCCACCCATCAGCAAATCCCCCAAACCCCAAATTAGAGAGCATTCTGATCTGTTCATCAGGTGCTTACGACTGACATCCGGCTACCGCTTTTGTGTCTGTGTTTGCCTTTGTCAGTATTACGTAATCTTTCTTATCCAGATAATTTATAGACAACCAGGAGTTCATGGGGCTTCCCTGGTGGCTCAGACGGTAAAGAATCTGCCTGCAACGTGGGAGACCTAGGTTTGATCCCTGGGTTGGGAAGATCCACTGGAGAAAGGAACTGACCTGGAGAATTCCATGGACTGTATAGTCCATGGAAAAGAGTCGGACACGACTGGCTGACTTTCATGTACATACAGAGGATCTGATGGGCTTCCCGGGTGGCACAGTGGTAAAGAGTCCACCTGCCAACAATGCAAGANTTTGATCCCTGGGTTGGGAAGATCCACTGGAGAAAGGAACTGACCTGGAGAATTCCATGGACTGTATAGTCCATGGAAAAGAGTCGGACACGACTGGCTGACTTTCATGTACATACAGAGGATCTGATGGGCTTCCCGGGTGGCACAGTGGTAAAGAGTCCACCTGCCAACAATGCAAGAGATGTGGTGAGTTCAATCCCTGGGCCAGGATGATCCCCTGGAGAAGGAAACGGCAACCCACTCCAGTGCTCTTGCCTGGGAAACCCCATGGACAGAGGAGCCTGGAAGGCTACGGCCCACGGGGCCGAAAGAGCTGGACACGACTCAGCGACTGAGCACACCCATAGGATTCGACCAAAACATTCTTTGTTGTTTTTGTTGCAAGTTTCCTGAAACTCTCCTTAAATTAACCATCTGATAACTGTACAAATAGTCACTGCAGAGTCAGTCGAGCTCCCAGAGGCGACGTGTCTTTTATGACTCACTTCTTCCACTTTCCTGGGAGGAAAAGGTTGTCCCGTGGGGCTTAACCTCTGGTGACGGTGTAACTGAATCGGGTTTCCTTCCTGGTGTGCAGGGTGTCCTGAGGCCCTTGTTTTACGTCTGCACTGTGTTATTTTGACCCCCTGTTGTAAAAGAATCTGCCTGCAGTGCAGGAGACCAGGGTTCCATCGCTGGGTTGGGAAGATCCTCTGGAAAAGGGAATGGCAATCCACTCCAGTATTCTTGCCTGGACAATCCCACAGACAGAGGAGCCTGGCGGGCTACAGTCCATGGGGTCGTGGAGTCCGACACGGCCGAGAGACCAACGCACACGTTGAAGTAAATTTCCTCTCGATGCAGGAAGGTGTTTTTCTCCCCTGGTGAGACTGGGCAAGACAGACAAACACTGGGATGCACATGGGTCCTCAGGCTGGCTCGGGAGGCACTGTGGGCCTCGACCTCAGTCGGCAGGCCAGAGCTGGGCCAATCTCTCTCTGCCTCAGTTTCTCCACCCGCCCTGGAATCTCCTCCAGAGGTCTGAATCGTAGAAAGTGCTGGGCAGCATCTGACTCCGAGCAGATCCTCAAGAAATGTTAAAAATCAGTATTATTCTGGTCAGAGTAGCTCCGATGGTATTTAAAAGAGCCAAGTAATATTTAGGAGCGCTTATCAACTGGAATTGTTAATCATTTTTTTCAGAATGTTATCTAACATGAGCCCCTTCGAATGTTTTACAATGGCTTGTTTCTTGAAATTTTTAAAAATTAAGGTTGCTTGCAGCACACACCACGTGCCCGAGGGTTTTAAGTGCTTCTCCTCCACCAGCGAGTGCCCAGGCAAGCCCGCTCAGACGGCCGCGGTGTCAGGGTTCATCTTCCCTCTGAGGGATGGACAGACTGCTTGCTCTCCGCTGTTCCCAGGGCTGCGAGAGCCTCCTCTCAGGCCTCTGTGTTCCCGCGGGGTTGACTCCCTTCTGCTCTCCTGGACTTGTCCCAGGTCTCGCTGTGTGCCGGCAGCACTCAACTGATAATCCCGTACCTTCACACGTCTTAAACCTTCTCACGGCAGCTCAAGCCCGCCACGTGTCCTTCAGGCGAGTCTCGGGGAGACCCTGTTTGATGCAGGGACTTGGCTGGGAGACGACGCCCAGGTTCCCTGAGGGGTGAGGGACACGTGGGTGCCAGGGCAGGTGGGCAAGGTGGGACCTTGCCCTCCCAGCAGATGCCACCGTGGGCCACAGCTGGAGACTCCCAGACATGCCTGTGCATGGGGAAACGTTCTCACAGCGCAGATAAAATTCCTGGATTCGGTACCGAGGCTTCTGTGTCTTTTACCGGTTCCAGGAATGCCTGCAACTTCCGCCGTCTGAGATGACCCACAGGGACCACTGGGCAGCAGGTCCTGCAGGGCATCTTGCAGACCCCAAGGACGGCACCTGCTTCACGTCCCGGCAGAACCAAGGACCCCTCCCTACAAGAAGGGTGTGCTGTCCACAGCCGACACGAGTCCCCTCTCACACCTCGTCAGCATCTTCGTTGGACCAGGCCCCTCGTGCCGTAAGTGGATGGCTGGCTTTTCCTTCTCAAGGGGCAGCCTGGCGTGCAGCAGCCCCCCGGGACTCGAGCCGACTGCCTCTCTGGAGGGCTTCCTAAACCACCCTTGGACATTCGCACTCAGCTGGTCTGGGGTGGGGCCGCGTGGTGGTGATGGCCCAGGCCGCGCTCTGAGAACCACGGATGCTCAAAAACCAGCTTTTCACGGCTCTCCACACTTGCGAGTGTTTTTAGGGCAGCTTTTCGGTGCTCTGGATTCCTCAGCGAAAGCCAGGGATAATCCCACCAACCACCAGCCTGACTTAACCTGAGAATATCAGGTTAACAAACCTCGCATACAGGAGCCTCGGACCGATCTCAGGAAAAGCGCTTTCCGAAAACTTGAAGACACGTTCAACTCGCCGCATCTGATGGCGCACCTGCCTGGCAGGAGGCACCCGAGGCTCCTCCCTGACAAGCTGCTGCTCCACAAGGCGGGAGTGCGCATGTGTGAGTGTGAGTAAGTGTGCGTGTGTGGGTGTGAGTGTGTGGGTGTGTGTGTGCGCGTGCGTGTGTGAGTGTGCGTGGGTGTGGGTGTGGGTGAGTGTGTGTGTGAGTGAGTGTGAGTGTGTGTGTGTGTGGACAGTGGGCCCAACACCTGGCAGTCGCCGGGGACCTTGCTGAATTGCCGCGCTAGTGGTAAAGAATCTGCCTGCCAATGCAGGAGATACAAGAGACTCGGGTTTGACCCCTGGGTGGGGAAGATGCCCTGGACAGAGGAGCCTGGTGGGCCACAGTCCATGAGGTCGCAAGGAGTGGGATACGACTGAGCGAGGGACACACACACAGCGCCCCCAGCGCACGCCGGGTCCCAGGCAGACGGACGTGCCCACGCTCCTGCTCACAAACCATCCCGGGGGCTTGGCTCCTGCAGAGATGCTATTCAGGGGGCGACAGCGAGCAGCGGCGTTCCGGGAGCGTGACGGAGCATCTCCACCGTCTCTGGGAACCCTTCCTCCTGGGTCTCCCCCAGCCCTGCGGGCAGACGCCGCGCAGCCAGCCTTCGCCAGCACCTCCTCGGCCCCGGTCACTCTCCACAGGGAGATCCCTCGGGCCAGCCAAGACCACGTTTACTGTGCACACCTTCCTGGTGGAGAGTGCACCCCGCACTCTCCCTCAGTGAGTACACGCCTGGACCCCTGAATACAGCCGCCCCCCAGAGCACGCTCAGCCCCCAGACCCTCTCAGACAACCCGCACACCCAGAGGCCGCAGCGCTGCCAGCTGCATGGAGCCAGCTTCCGCCCAGCTCTCCTCATCTGCCGGAAACACGTCTCTGTCCAGAGCCTGGTCCGAACTTTTTTGATCACTTACTTAATCTCAGCAGAGCCCGCTTCCTCAGAGAGGCTAGCCCTGAGCTCCTTCCTCCCGTGGCTCTGTCCCACTTCTCCGCGTGCTGCTTATTGGAAAGCGTGCCGTTGGCTCGTTGACCGCTGTTTGGACGTGGCCCTCCTCACCCCCCGGCGAGCGTGAGCACAGGCTGGACTCAGAGGCCCTTGTGCCTGGAACCGCATTCGGTGCACGGAAGGGCGACCGGTTAGCACAGGAGATGAATTGACTTCTCGGTCAGAGTGCTCAGTTTCCCAGACTTCCCGAGACGCAGACTCCCTGACGTATTACTGTTTGACCTCGGTGATGGGTCCTCTTGGTGAGAATCTCCTTCCACGTGGGCCTCGGATACAGCGATTCCCCACTGAATTTTCATTTCTGACCCCGAGAGTCCAGTGAGCGTCCCTGGGTTCTCCATCAGCTTTTAGCCACGGACAGCGATAGGAATTTGGAGGAACACTCCAGCCCCTGTAGTGCAAACTTCCAGGTGCCAGCATCGCAAGGGTGAATCCTCCCAGCAGGGCCCGGGGCAGTCAGCCAGGTGTGGAGCTGAGCCCCTCTTGGCGTGGAGACCTTCCGGTCCTGTCATCACTGGTTCTCCGAGGGTCAGCTTTCTCCTGGGGCCTCAGTTCTAAGTGTAGACAGGGCCTGAGACCTCAGCCCCGTGCGGGGGCTCACCCAGAGCCCCGGGCCCCTTTCCGGCTCAGATGCCCACGGTGGCCTCTGTGTCACCCCTGCTTGAATGCTGTCCCGGGTGGGGGCCGCGGTACCCTCTCTCCTGCCCTGGAGGTCAGCACTGTGTCCGTAACCAGCTGATGCAGCCTCTTACCTAGTGTGCGTCTGGAAGCCCCCAGCCTCGTCTGGACCAGAAGACCTTCGCCTGCGCTTCTCCTCCGCCTCACCCTGCGTCCTGGGGACTCTGCGTCCCGTGCTCTGCTGCGTTGCTGTTCAGGCGCTCAGTCGTGTCCGACTCTTTGCGACCCCATGGACTACAGCATGTCAGGCTTCCCTGTCCTTCACCATCTCCCGGAGTTCACTCAAACCCATGTCCATTGAGTCGGTGATGCCATCCAACCACCTCATCCTCTGTCGTCCCCTTCTCCTCCTGCCTTCATTCTGTCCCGGCACAGGGGTCTTCTGAAATGAGTCGGCTCTTCCCATCATGCGGCCAGTTTTGGAGGCTCAGCTTCAGCGTCAGTCCTTCCAATGAACATTCAGTTGATTTCCTTTAGGATGCACTCTGGTTTATGGCCTCTGTTCACACACCTGCTCCTCAGAGTTGCTCCAAAGCACCAGGCACGCTGCCAGGCACCCAGACTGCATATAAATACTGGCTCTTAAAGAGTGACTTTCAATATTTTGGTCACCAACAGCCGGGCGTGCTGGCTGGCTGAAGCTCCCGCTCTCCCCAGAGGCCAGTTCCTGCTTCAGGAGTGAGGAAGCTCCTCTTGCAGCAGAGGGGTGGAAGGGTGGTCATCAGGGGGACAAAAAAGAGGGGGCACTTCAGTGGCCTTTAAAAGCCAGTGACGCCCCCGGAGCTGCGGAGGGCTGTGGGCAGAGGTAGCCTGCGGTTCCCTCGACTGGCCCCCCACGCATGCAGGCCTGCACCCCTGGAAGGGGGCGTGACAACGGCAACAGCAGCAGCTGCGATCTGCCAGCGCTGCTCAGGCCAGACACGCGCCAGGTGCCTCAGGGGTCCCGACGTCGGCGACAGCAGCTGACCGGGGTGAAGCGGGTCCACCTCAAAGCCGGGGGCCCAGGCGGGAACCACACTGCGTCCGTGTGTCCGGACGCCACCCATCTGTCTGTCCGCACACACTCCTCACTTATCAAAGCACCCTGGGTGCCCTTTCCACCATCAAGTTTTGTTTGTACATTGGTGTGTTTCAAAGAACATTTTAAGGTTTTACAATGTATTCACATAAATGAGCTTTTTTCTTTTAACCTTGCCTGTCATTAAATCTTGATATATTTTTAAAATTGAAAATAAAAAATAAGATAAACAAACCCTCTAGCACTTGGCACGGGAGGCAGGCCCCCAGACCCACTCCAGGAAACCCCTCCCGGCCACTTCTCCCCATCCTACCTGAGACAGGTGGGAGCAGAGCCTGGGCGGACCCTCAGAGCGTGGCGGTGATGGAGACGCCGCTGCCTGTCCTCACAGGCATCTGAGTCTCCAAGAGGCCATGTGGATGCCCAGACCTCCAGCCCCCAGGGGTGGCAGATAGCACCACTGCCCCTGGGAGCTGTGGAGGCCGGGAAGCCTCCAACGAGGTCAGGGGGTGGGTGTTCCTGACTGCCAGGTGGACGTGCTGGGGCGGCGGGCTCCTCTCAGTGGTGGGGAGGTCAGGGATGAGGCACCGAGGCTGAGGGCAGTAGACAGCACAGCCCTTGGCTCGAGGGCCAGTGGGTGTCCTCAGTTTTGCCTTCTGGACAATGGGGCCATGAAATGCCCAGCCTGACCCGTCTACTGTTTGTACAGGGCTTGCCACTTGTGTTGGCACAAATGCGCTGCAAACAAGTGTTAAGTAAGGACATGTCCTGAAACTCCAAGCCAAGTGAAGCCGAGCCCTGGGTGCAGCAAGAGAGTGCCCAGGAAAGGGCTCCTCAGGTGATGAAAGGAAGGGCTGCCCACTCCCTCCTGCCTCGGGGACGGTTTCTTTCTTTGCCTCTTACAGCCCTGCCAGAAAGAGCAGGGCGTCCTGAGACACGTGGGCTCCTGCGGGAGCAGAGCCGTCCAGCCCTGGGCCGGCGGGGGAGGCTGGCCTCGGCCCGAGGGCGGCCTCCTGGCGGGGGGCCTTTACCTCACCTGGCCTCCTCCCCACCGGTGCCCGACTCTGCGGACACCCCGAGCGGGAATCCAGCTCCTGAGGAAAGCCGCCTGCGTCCAGGCCACACGATGGCCCTGCTGGGGCCCCCTGCCAAGTGTAGCTGGGCCGGCCTCGTGAGCTGAAGGTTGGCCGCTTTCTGCCCCTCTCTGGCGGCTTAGAAAAGGAAGCCCAATTAATACCTGTCTCGGCCACAGTGAACACTTAGAGTAAAAGACACAATTGACTTCTGGCCAGAAACTGGTTTTCATTAGTAACTAAATATAGGAACACAGCGGAGCTGGTAAAAATCTCTCTGGTGTCTCATACTCGGGGCTGGGGTGGCGGTGGAATTTGGCACAGAAGTGGGATGGGAGGGAAGGAAAGAGAGAAAAGAGGCTTTTCCAGAACGGGTACAGCGCTCACTTTGTGTGTAAAAACCTCTATCGAAGGGTGGTGGTTTTTCAACTTTGGCTAAACATTAATCCCCTGAGGAGTTTAAAAGCCTCTAGCTGACCAGGCCATCCCCCCAGGCCAGTGTGTTCAGTTGCCTTTTTCCCCTAAAGTCAGCAAGCGAAACACTAAAGCTACACACGGTTCTGAAAGCCCTAGTGCCCTCGTCCAGGACGCGGGGCGGCCACAGCCCTGCGAGAGGCCGGAGAGGAAGCGCTCCTGGCTTTGCCATGCCGTCGTGGTCACACCTGCTCAACCCTGACAGCATGGCGTGAGAGTGGTCATGGACGACAGAGGTGGAAACACGTGAACACGGCCGTGTTCCAGTGAAACTTTATTTACAGACACGGACAGCGAGCCGGTGTCTGCCAACCCTCACCCAGAGGAGACAGGGAGGGGCTCTGCCAAACCTCTCCTGCTGCTGCTGCTGCTGCCGCGTCGCTTCAGTCGCGTCCGACTCTGTGTGACCCCATAGACGGCAGCCCACCAGGCTCCCTCATCCCTGGGACTCTCCAGGCAAGACACTGGAGTGGGTTACCATTTCCTTCTCCAATGCATGAAAGTGAAAAGGGAAAGTGAAGTCGCTCAGTCACGTC
>SJYS01023876.1:402058-418491 GCA_006410695.1 Philantomba maxwellii
GAGCCTGGTGGGCTGCTGTCTATGGGGTCGCACAGAGTCGGACATGACTGAAGTGACTTAGCAGCAGCAACCATATCCAGGGATGCAAGAAGTCTTTAAAGTTAAGCTTTTGGGGAAGTGACTTACATGGAAATTATTTAGCAAGATGAGTTAAATGCTTAAACACATGTGGAAGAATCCCGAGTGGGTCCTCGAGGAGCTTGGCGTCTCAGGCAGAGGTGGTGGGTGTGGACCCCCGAGGGCAGGGGGCCCGCTCTTGATTTTGACTCCACGAAGCTCCCTCTGCACAGGCATGAAGAATGGACTCTCCCTGGGACCCTGACTTGGGAGGAAGCCTCCTCGGGGTGGGCAGGCTGCCTAGGGCACCGGTCAGTCGTGCTGGTCCAGACCCGCAGCCCCTGCGGCCATGGGGTCCGAGGCCATGGCGCTCCTCGCTCACAGGGCCGTGGGCCCACCTGCCCGAATGCCTGCTCAAACTCCAGGTTGAGCAAGTTCCCCGTGACCTTGCCGGTGCCTCCGTCTGCCTGCCTTGTACACATTTAATGGGGAGGGAACATCGATCCTGGTCATGGGTCAATAACTCGACCGACCTCTTGAAACCAGCAGGGCCTTCAAAGCGGGGCATCAGGGACCCGCGTCTCCGCCCCCAAGGCCGAAGGGTCTCCTGCCTGCTGAGCCGCTGCCCTGCCCTGGGTCCTCCAGCCACACGGCAGGCCTTTCAAGGGCAGAGAGCACAGGTCAAGCGTTCGGCTTCCTTAAAGCAGCTCCGACCTCAGGCTTTTTTTTTTAAACGAATTCCACAGCTCCTGGGAATGTGGTCTTATTCTAAGGGAGCCAGTTTATATTTTATTTACTCTTTAAGAGATGCTGTAACACAAATATGAGCTGATTTGGGAAAGCGCCTTGGAGAGGTTCCGCAACTAGGGTCCTCTCCTCGATGAACGTTTTTATTTTGACGTTTGTCTGGCACCCGGGTTACCAGCGCAACTCGAGATCTACTGTTAAGACTCAGGAGCAATTTCAGAAATTTGAAGTAGCCGCCGCTGGCTGAGTGGCTGCCAAGTCTGGGAGGCAAAAATGAACAAGATTCTCCTTGAGCGGACACAGGTGGGCGGGCCAAGACCCAGGCCACGCGTCGGCAGCTTCTCCCGTCAAAAGCCAAACGGTGAAGGTGCTGGTGCTTCGGGCCACGGGCTTTCCGTCGGGACCGACTGATGCTGGCACCCCAGTGCAGAAGCCGCAGAACCGCAGGGGCAGGGCCGGCTCGAAAGAGCTCTACCGCCGGACACGGAAACTCCAGTTCCTTACAGTTTTCACACATCACTGAATACTCATCTTCTGATGTTTCATGAATCGTAAAAGAGAATAAAAACCAGTCACAGCTCAGTGTCCACACAGCACCGGCAGCCGGCCGAGCGTGGCCGGGGCCGTGGCCTGCAGGCTCCTGAGTCTGCCCCTTCCTTGCTGGGTGCGGGTGAGCTGCCTGGACATCCCGAGCCCCGCTTTCCTCATCTGTAAAACGAAGAGACGAATCTCTGTCTCGTGGGGTCGAACAATGAGGTATCTAAACATAGAAAGCGCTAGACGAATGCCAGCTGGTCTTCCTGGAGGGGCGGCCTCGCCGGTCGCGGCAGTAACAGCTAAGCTTCCCGAACACTTGCCTGCTGCCAGCATTGTGTTGAGCGCTGCGTGCTTTTCATAGTATTTTATCTAATCTACAAGGCCATCGATTTTTTAAGATGCATCATTAATGAATGGACCACCGAGACAGAGAGAGCTGCCAGTTAACCTCTGACATTGATCGTAAGATGCATCTGATTTCACAAATGCTAAAATGTGTGTGTGTGTAGGGGGGGCCGGGGAGGACTGCACTTTAGAACCAATGAAAAACAGTGTCTCCTTGAAGCCCGCGAGCATCCTAGGAGGTGGGTGCTCCTATCCCCGCTTTACGGAAGGGGAAAGTGAGGAGCGGCCCGAGCGTGCTCAGATGGCCGGGGTCGAGCGCGGGCAGCACAGTCCGAAGTCTGAGCTCAGACCCTCAGGCACGACTGCCTGGCGGAAGCTGAAACAGCTGGACCTCTGAGTCGGAAATGGCAAGGTCCAGGAGTCGGGCACAGAGGGGCCCTGTCCTCGGTCAGAGAGGACATACGCAGCCGGCCAGTCGTGTCTCCTGGGCGCTTCGGGGCAGGGTGTGATTACAGAAGGAAGTAACAGGAAACGCGAGTCTCAGATGCAGGATAAGAACGGCAGCTGTACCAGCATCTCAGCTGCAGGGCCCCAGGACGGTCACATGGGAATCCTGTCCAGCTCAGGGAGGTGGACCGAGATGCTGAGTGGACGTGACGTGATGTCCAGGGCCCGGGACTTCAGGATGCGTCCCCTGGTGCCCCGGCCGACCAGCATGGGCCTGGGGACCTACACTGCGTGGGCAGAGTGGTTCACGCCAAGCACTTGCTTCCTGCTGAGAGCCTGGAGTCTGGCCCGAGCCGGGCAGAGGGGGCTGGTGTGATCAGCCCTGGTCAAATCCCCAGGTGCTGGGTCTCCGATGAGCCCCTGGTGGCACCGTCTCCCACGTGTCGTCACAGCCTGTAGCTGGGGAATGAAGCCCCCCTCTGTGGGACTCCCCGGGAAGTCAGGCCTGGCCCTCTGCAGACTTCGCCCTGCGCTGAGTTTGCTGTTTCCCCTCCTGTGATAAATCACAGCCAAACTAGAGGCCGACATGCTGAGTCCCGAGAACCTCAGTCCCACGGTGGGCTGGGGGCTCGGACACAGCCACGCTCAGCCGTTTCGTTTCAGGGCACCATCCTCAAGAGACGGCGCCCAGCTGGTGCTGGACGGAGGCCCTGTCTGTGCTGGCCCTGGAGCGGAGGTCGCGAGAAGCCGGGGAAGGATCTCTGTCCCGCTCAGGGGCAGACCGCCCGGTCCACGCTCCGCTGGGAGAGGTGACCTCGTGATTTCTGTGCTTCGAGTGGAAGACAGATGGTGGCGGGAGACGGTGATGGTGACGACGGAGGTGACGACGGCTCACGCTTTCTGGGGCCTGTCGGGCACCGTGGGCACCTCCTGTGTCAGCTCACCCTCAGCCACCCTGGGAGGCGGGCGCCGCTGTTGGCTCCATCTTGCGATGAGGACGGAGATTACAAAGCGGCTAGGCACTGCCCGCCGTCACACGCTGGTTCGGGGACACATCGCTTGGCTTTAGAACCTGAGTTCTCACCACCACGCCCACTGTCCCTCTCTGGACACAGCAATCTGCACCGGTGTCCACAGGCCCGATGCCACCCTCCCCTAGAGGGGACAGGGCAGGTTACATCCCAGCCTCAGCAGGACGCGTGTGTGCGCGGCACCCTCTGGCGGTGTGGACTCTGGGTCCCGCTAGGGTACCACGCTTTGCACCAAACACTCAGAGCACAGATGGGAGGGCTCACCGTTCGGGACGGGGGGGTCAGCACAGACTAGAACTGTGACCCAGTCTCGGGGAGCGTGTGGAAAAGGGGGGATCTCAGAGATGAGTTCCCAACAGTCAGAAGGGAAAGCGAGCAGCCCACAGGGAAGAGGTGGACCCAGCCATGACCGTGAGAAGTGGAGAGGCCGAGGAGTCCACCTGCAGAGAAGTCAAGCTGACGGCTCCTCCGTGGAATGCTCTCCTCCGTGGAAGGCTCTCCTCCGTGGAATGCTCTCCTCCATGGAATGCTTTCCTCCGTGGAATGCTCGAGTGTAAGTAACAGTGGAGTACAGCCAGGAAGTAATGGTGTGCTAAGAGCTATGGGGGCAGAGGGCGGCGTGGGCCAGAGCCCTGGGGACGGGGAGGAGCCGAGAAGATGCTGATGGGGTCTCAGCACCCCGTGAACCCGAGCGACATGTAGGCAGAGGCTAGAGCAAGGTGGGTTCCACGGCTGCTCTCCTGCTGAGACCAGTGAGACCCCGGCCGGCGCGACCTCTCTGAGCTGACGGTGGTGCTAATGGTCCCGGCCTGTCCCAATCTAACCTTTGAGGATCCTGATAGACTTGGGCTGGAACTGCTGGCAGCCGTGGGCTTAAGAACCACTTCTGAAGAGAGGACCGACGGCCCCCAGCGTCTCCCTAGCAGCGGCGGGTGTTCACGACGGCCCAAGAGCAAGCAGGAAGAGCGGAGGGATGACGGTGATGCTGACGGGGGTAAGGGAGTCAGGGCAGAAAGTCAAAGACATTCATCGCTTCACACAGAAAAGCACGTTTAGGGAAGAAGCAATCTTAGCAGCGACAAGAAGGGAGGCTCTCAATAGCAATAAGCTACATGGGAAAAAGCAGGAAAAAATGAAAAGCAAGCCCGAGAGAAGACAGGCCTGCTGGTGGCTGCCCGGTCACTAGTTAATTCACCAGCTCCGCAGCTTCAGACAAACCACCCTGTCAAAATGCTCCTTGGACAGCTGCAGTCGAGGCGGTTAAGTCTCAGGATCGTGTCCCAGCAGCACATTCTGTTTTGAAGGAGGACCAGCCAGTGACCCTTGGAAAGCTAACTGCTTTTCCATTTTCGAGCACAGTCAGGCATCCGATGAAACCATTCACCTCCCAGGTGGCCATGCCCCCTAGCGAGCTTTCTGCCTGGGGACCAACGTGGGCCCATGGCAAGCGCCAAGGCCACGGCCCTGGGCGGAGGGAGCGGTTCTGGGCAGAAGCTGCTCAGTGCCGGCGTGGAGGCTGCTTCCGGCTCTGCGCACAGTCCCTCTCTCCAGGGAGGGAGACTTCAGCCCTGAGGTGTGTGCTCTACGCGTGCATGCTGAGCATCCAGGCCGCTCTGCAGCTGGCTCCTTCCAGTCAATTAGCGCGCCTTGAACACGTGCACGGGGCCTCCCGGGCGGCTCGGCGGTCAGGAACCTGCCAGTGCGGGAGACTCAGGAGACGCGGGCTCTACCCTGGGTCAGGAGGGGCCCCCGGAGGAGGAGCTGGCAGCCCGCTCCAGTGCTCTTGCTGGAGAGCCGCACGGACAGAGCAGCCTGGTGGGCTACAGGCCAGGGGGTCACAAGAGTCGGCCACGACTCGGTGAGCGAGCACGTGCGTATGCGCTAGGTCACTGCCGGCGAAGACGACTTCCAGGTTAACGGGGCAGGTGCAGGCACCCAGCAGCGGCTCTCTCCTCATTAAGGACCCCCCTAGAGGAAGCCACACGCCTCCTCTGTTCACTCGGACGTGCCTTTTAAGTAGCTGATACACTAGGAACTTTAATAGTAGAAATAAATTCGTTTGGTGCCATGCGTATTTCTGTTCCCATTCTAGTGGGCGCTGGGAAGCCTCCTCTACATTCCACCCCGGAATGTTTTACGGCCACAAACAATTCTCTGGAAAACATGCTGCACTCGGGGTAATAAAGACCCTGCAGATTTTATTAAACAATCGTGCCAGTGAGCGCCAGCAGTAAATGCTAACACTGGCTTCAGGGCACAAACGCCCATTGTGCCGTCATCTCAGAGGGGAACCGTGAGGGAGAGGCTGGACCAGAGACTGGACTCCGGCCCCCTCCTCCCCCTTGTCACTGGTTTCACTGTCGGATTTGAGCAAGTCCCTTAACCACGGCTGGGCCAAGACCAAACCAGGCTGCAAAGTGAGCCCCCTAGAAGTGGGGGGGCTCGCTCCCCTGAAGCCCACCTTTGGGGCCATGTCAGAGCCTCTCCCTCCGTGGTAAAGAACCCACCTGCCAAGGAGACAAGGGTTCGCTCCCTGGTACTCACTCCAGTATTCTTACCCGGGAAATCCCACGGACAGAGGAGCCTGGGGGACTACAGTGCATGGGGTTGCAAAGAGTCGGACACGACTCAGCAACTAAGCAACAAGAGCCCCCTCGGCCCCACCACCCTCCGTGCCCCTCCCCGACCCTTGTGGCCCCATTCGACCACCCCGCTTCCTCTCACTACAGAACGTGCCCTCTTGACTCCTTGTCAGGAAACGTGCCTTTTCAGGCCCCTTCCCACAGGAAGGCCTCCTGTCTCTCTCAACATGCACACGGCTCTCTCCTGGATTTCCAGTGACTCCCAGCCACCCGCACCCATCCTTCACTGATTCACGTGCGTCACTAACATCTCAGCAGCTGTTGATGCAGCTCAGTGCAAGCGGCACAGGTCACCATACACGCCCGGCAAAGGGCCGTTTGGACAGAACTCAACAGGACACACGTGTGCCGTGTGAGCCAGTAGGAGAGAAGCACGCCAACCGTGAGGAGACGCAAGCAAGGCTGGGCGGGCGCTTCAGAATAGATGGGCCTCCCCACCAAAATTCCACGCACTGCAATGGCACCCCACTCCAGCACTCTTGCCTGGAAAATCCCATGGATGGAGGAGCCTGGTGGGCTGCAGTCCATGGAGTCACGAAGAGTCAGACACGACTAAGCGACTTCACTTTCACTTTTTACTTTCACGCATTGGAGAAGGAAATGGCAACCCACTCCAGTGTTCTTGCCTGGAGAATCCCAGGGATGGGGGAGCCTCATGGGCTGCCGTCTATGGGGATGCACAGAGTCGGACACGACTGAAGTGACTTAGCAGCAGCAGCAGCAGCATGAGGTTGCAAAGAGTCAGACACGACTGAGTGACTTTCAGTTTTTTCAGTTTTCCCCATCAAAATGTCTTACAACCAAGAAGGTGGGAAGCTCCCAGAGATAAAGGCCCACCCTAATGATAATCCATAAACTTTGGGGCTTCCCTGGTGGTTCAGACGGTGAAGAATCCGCCTGCAGTGCAGAAGATGCGGGTTTGACCCCTGGGTCAGGAAGATCCCTTGGAAAAGGAAATGGCAACCCACCCCAGTTACGCCTGGAGAAGCCCGTGGACTGAGGAGCCTGGCAGGCTACGGTCCATGGGGCTTGCAAAGAGTCAGACACAACTATTTAAAAGTTAGCAAATGTTCCCCGAGAAAGGTCCTTGTCAAAGATGAGACTTATTTCTCATGCTGTGGGACGCTGTCTGTGAACGGAAGGACACAGCAGAGCAAATCCACAGCATCGCCACCGCAGGGCCCAGGGCGGGGTGCACAGCGTCTCCACTTGGCTGGGAATTTCAGCTCGTGTGGCACTGAATCAACACACCTGTGGGGCCTGGAGGGCGGCGCCTGTCCTTTCCCTCGGGGCTAGATTTCTCCCACTGACTCTACCCTGCAGCGCGTCACCCTGAACACAAGCTGAAACCCGACACCCCCAAGCTTAAGGCAGAAGCTACACACTCAGACTGGAGACGGGCCGGGTGGGCTCAGGGCCCGCGCCCTGCTCGCCGAGGAGACGGGCTGGGAGGGCTCAGGGCCCGCGCCCTGCTCCCGAGCCCCTCGGTGCCCGGCTGGGCGGTTTCCTAGGAGCCCTGCAGCTCTGGTCACAAGGGATGCTGAAAAAGGAACATTTCCCTAGAATCAGGGATCTCAGAACAGCCTCGATTTAAATCTGTGGGGTGTCGGGGGAGAGAGACAGACAGAGAGGAGCGAACACCTACTTGTGAGCAAGAGAAAACATGGAGGACACGATGAGGGAGAGGGGGGGTGAAGAGGAGAGCAACCCCAAAATGACGACCGTTGAGGACACCCGGCAGGAAGCGTGTCCAGGGCCGGAGCAGCGCCTGACGCGCGAGCCACACACGCGGAGCGAACAGGCCCGGCGGCCGAGCGCGTGGCCCAGACTCAGCGGGTGAGGCAGGCGTTGGAGATGCTCGGACGAGCGTTTCAGGTGGGCGGGCATCTGTGTGCATGCCTGGGGAGGACGCTGTTGGACCCGACGCCCGTCCGGCTTGCCCTCCTGGAACGTCCAACATCCTGGGTGGGATGTGAGTGAGTCCCAGCCACGGTCACGAGCGCTGATGAGGACTCGAGGGAGTGGCCGGTCTGGCTGCATCAGTGAAGGGTATTTCTGCACATCTGGGCTCCTAACAACGGCCTGACCCAGGAAGCAACGCTTCCTGACATCATCACGACCCCCGAATTCTTAGTAGATTCATCATCACGTCCAAAGTCCTATGGAAGTGGACCCTATTTTTGCAACTTATTTATTCTTTATAAAACTCTATCCAAAGTCAACGCTAACTTTCTTTCCTGTTCTTCCTAGCTCGCTGACATTAAAAAATGGTGCAAGCAGGGGTCTGCACAGAGAAGCCCGCACGGGCTTGTGTGTTGGTCGTGGGGCTACGTCAGGCTGCAGGAACAAAAAACTCTCTGTAATTTCAGATGCTCAGAACACCAGGAGGCCACTTCTCACTCACACCACATGCCCCATGCAGGCTTCCTGGCCAGGTCTCTGATTATCACCGCCTCTTGAGGGTCAGGCGGAAAGAGCGGTTACGTGTTAAGGCCCCCAGGTCCCTCGCCAGTAATTCAATGCTCAGGCCCAGGAGGGACGTGTCACTTCTGTTCACAGCTCTTGGGTCAGGGCCAGACACGGGGACCTGCCGAAGGTCAGGCGGAATACTGGCCAAAGGTCCCAGTGGCATTCACACCTTGTTACAGGGAGTTGATTGTTCAAACACGCATCACACGTGAAGAGGCGGCCCCAACCTCCTGGAAGCTTTGTGTCCTGAGCTGTCTCTAGACCCCCAGCTCCATCGGCCCCCGCAGAGCCCAGGCCTGTCCCGGAGACTGACCCTGGGCCCCGCGGGGTCTCTCCGCCCGCCAGCATCCCGGGAAGCGGCTCAGCACCTGGACTTCGGCCCCCAGACCTCAGTGCAGGCTTCTCCTCCTCCTCCTCCTAAATCGCTTCAGTTGTGTCCAACTCTGTGCGACCCCATAGACGGCAGCCCACCAGGCTCCCCGTCCCTGGGATNCCTGACCCTCCGTCGTCTGCACACGGCCAGCCAGGCTCCCATCGCAGGGGGCGGCGGGGAATCAGGAAGCAAGGGCCGGGGAAGGACGGGGAGTGGCCGTCCAAACCTAGTCCCCTCCCGCACCTCAGGGCCCCAGAGGCACCTTCCTTCACAGCGCCACACGCACGCACAGCAGGCCGCTGGAAGGCAAGCTGTGGTCCCGGTCTGGAAACTGTTACCTCCCACCTGGATGGAGCCACTGAGCTCACCTCTGGCCTCACAGGCGCCAAGGCCCACCCTGCCTGCCCTCGTCTGGAGGCACGGTGCAGTCAGAGCTTCCGCTCTGGAAAGTCCTCCAGAGCAGATGCTGGGGGCAGCTGATGGGCCCATATGGCCCACGGCTAGTTTTGCAATTAAAGTTTTATTGGTGCACTCCTCTGTGGACACATCATCTGTGGCTGCTTTATGCTAGGACGGCAGAGCAGTTGTGAGAGAAACCCTTTGGCCCAGAGAGCTGGAGATACTCTCCATCTGGCCCTTACAGAGAGTGTGCTGAGCTGTGGTCGAGGGCACACGGCAGGGAAGGGCTGGGGGATGGAGCAGTGGCCCCACGAGGATGCTGTCCTGGGCCACGACCGCCACACGCAGACCCGCAGGCCCAGTGCACGGCTTCCTTTACTCAGTACCTTCGCGTGTGCTGGAAGCTGGGGCATGATGCTGGCGAGATGAACGCCCTGTGGGAGTTTAAAGTTGTGTGTTGGGATGAAGATGGGGCAGAAGGGAGAGAGACGTAGAGAGACGTGAAAAATCCATCAGGGGTCAAAGAGCGGTGGGCCAGCAGCGAAGTGAGGGAGTTCTGCCTGCCAAGGTCAACACAGAAGCCCCTGGGGCGCACACCAGGGGAAAACAAACATCCAGGACAGGTGCGCGATCCTGACCTGGACGTTCAAAACACGCGAGCTAGCGGACATATCGTCTACAAATCCTGCAGACGCAGCGAAAGTGCAGAGAAGAGCAAGGGGAGGGGAGAGGCAAAAGCCAGGCTCGCAGAGACCGAAGGCGGGAGGAGGACACAGTGGCTGGTGTGGGGGGCGCACGGGGGGCACACGGGGATGCCGAAGGACAGTTGGGTTCCTCCACTGTGCGTCGTGTTGGGCTCCTTCATGTCTGACTTATTATATTTGTCCCTATTCACTGTCTAATCACACNAGCCAGGCTCGCAGAGACCGAAGGCGGGAGGAGGACACAGTGGCTGGTGTGGGGGGCGCACGGGGGGCACACGGGGATGCCGAAGGACAGTTGGGTTCCTCCACTGTGCGTCGTGTTGGGCTCCTTCATGTCTGACTTATTATATTTGTCCCTATTCACTGTCTAATCACACTGAAGTTTGAAGGCAGTGACTGTGACGAGTGAGGAGGCCCCCAGCTCAGAAGGGCTGGTGGGGGGCAGCGGGGCCAGGAGAAAAACCACTGGAAAAAACGGCACACTTGTCATTTGAGGACCTGAGCAATTTCCACCCAGAGAAAACGTCAGGGGAGTGTTCCAGCAAAGAGCGCCATGCAGAATCCAGGTGCCACAGAGGCAAAGTTCCCGAGGGCCTGAACGGGCAGGGGAGGGGCAGTGGGAACGCGGGGCTGGAAGGCCCCTCGGCCGCCCTGAGAGGCAGCGGGGGCCTTTGAAAGACTGAGGCCGTCGGGTAAACAGACACACACGGTCAGTCATTTTCCAGAAAGACTCTTCTGGGCAACGTGAGTTTATTCTGCTGTGCGGACGTGCCCCTCGGGGTCCTGCAGGGGCAGTGCCGGTCCCTGTCTGTCCCTGACACGCACCAGCAGTTCCACAAACACCGCCAAGGTGTCAGGCCACAACCGCAAGGCCCTTTGTTCCCACCGCTGATGGGTATTGCCTATGGACTGTTACGAGCAGGAACACAAACAGTTTGTGCAAACCAATGCTTTTTTTGCACACTGACTTAAAGATCAGTGCACTGGGAGAGATTACACTTATAAAGACATTCCAGTGGTGAATCTTTGCAAAGCAGACGCTCCTGCTCTAAACAATCTCTTGCCACAAACCGACTTCACAGTGAAAGGCTTTAACCCATCAGACCCGTTCTAAGCCAGCACTCCATGTAAACGCGCCTGTGTTCTTTGAAAGTATAGACAAGCGAAAACTATGAATGCTGTAAACATTTTAAAATCATATCAGTGGGAAAATCAGTTCAAAAGCACGCTTCTCTAGAGGCAGGAAGAAACATGCATATATAATAATTATTATTATTATATAAAAAGGTACAAAAAACAAAACAAAAACAGCACTGCCTCTGGTTTCATCATCACATCACCTAGTTCAAACTTGCAATTTGATTACTAAATAATGTCTGTATTTATTGCCTCCTATTCATTCTATTTGAAAAAAAGGTCAACATTAACTCTTATTCTGCTGTAGAAAGTTAGATCAGATCGTCTCCAAAGAAAGCAGTGACTATCTGGTCCTGGAGGTGATGATGAAATCCAGTTTGGTGACATCGGAGATGATGATGAAGACGCTGATGATATCTAAAGTGAACTCAGCCTTGCACATTCCAGATTTCTCTGAAGATTGTTCAACAGCTTGAATGTTTAACTGTGACTCATTAAAATAAAAGTTTCATTAGCAGCACACACACACACACACACACACACACACACAAAGTCCTCGAAACTCTATGACCCAGCAACTCCTCCTCAGAGCATTTGCCCTCAAGGAGCTGGAAGCAGGGCCTTGGACGGACTGCTGCGCTCACCTGTCCACAGCGGCGCTGCCCACAACCGTCCAGAAGAGGAGGCCCCGAGTGACCACACCCACAGGGTGGAACATGACTCAGCCTCAGAAAGGAAGGGGACTCTGACCCAGGTCACAGCGTGGAGGAGCCCTGACAACACTCCGCTCAGTGAACAAAGCCCCGAAAGACAAATCCTTGGTGACCCCACTTACATAAGGCCCCCAGCGTCATCGGACTCGGAGAGACAGGAGGGAGAACGTGGGTGTGAGGGTCTGGGAGGAGGGCACGGGCAGGCGTGGTTTACTGGGGACAGTTTCAGTTCTGCAAGACGAAAAACACTCCAAGACGGAAAACACTCCAAGACGAAAAACACTCCAAGACGGAAAACACTCCAAGATGGGTGGTGGCAACACTTCCAACACGAGCATGCTCAGCGCCCCTGAGTCGCACTCCAGCCCATTTAAAGGGCCGGAATGGTTTTACGCTATGTGCATGTGTGTGCGTGCTAAGTCGCTTCAGTCGTGTCCAGCTGTTTGCAGCCCCGTGGACTGTAGCTCCTTCGTCAGTAGGAGTCTCCAGGCACGGATACTGGCGTGGGCAGCCATTCCCTTCTCCAGGGATAGAACCCAGGTCTCTTACGTCTGCTGCACTGGCAGGAGGGTTCTTTACGACTAGTGCCTCCTGGGAAGCCCCTAACGTTATGTATATTTTACCCAATAAAACACAAAGGCCCCGAACCTAGATATCTTAGTCGAGCCGCACAACTGGTGATTTGTTATAAACAGACTCACCCTGTCCCTCCCTGCGGCCCCAGTGGCCCAGGTTCCTTAAAGGTCTCTGGGCTCCTTGGGGATGTCCTCTGAGGTCACAACACTGACCTGAGATGAGGACATCCGCGTCCTCCCCGCTGGGAACAGGCACAGGTATCTGCTACTGGCCCCCAGACACCACCCCCGTCCTCACAGCAAACCACCCTCAGAGAGTCCTCTGCCCCCAGGACGGAGAGGCGCCTGTCAGCTGCCTGTCGGCAGGGCAGATCCCATCTCTGAGTGTTTCTCAGCTCACCTTCTCCAAGAGCAGCTGCAGAGTGATCCATTAGGCACTAAGATCCCTCGACAAGCGCCTCGGCTCTGAACTCAAGCGGGACGCTGCCAAACCAGCCACGCTGCCCTCGAAACAACGCAGCTCTCCTTCTCCCCATTTAAACACCTCGGTCCCCGCTGGACACGAGAGGAGGTCTCAGAGGGCTCCAAAACAGCATCTTTACATGCTCCTCCCACGTCTTTAACTACCTGCACAACCTGGCTCGCCATTAGCTAGAAACACACCAGCGATGCCGCCCCGGCTCGGAAAGCTGCCCCGGAGTTGAGAAACAGACCAGAGGGAAGACAAGAGCGGGGCAGGAAGGGCTGCTTGGGGACGCGGCCCCGAGGGCGCCCTGCAGGAAGGCAGACAGGCCTCAGCGCCGGACAGAGAGGAAGAAGGGAAACTGGCTTGCTGCACAGAGATCACAGACGAAGCCCTAGCCGTGCACTTGGGAAGGGGCACTGTCCTCCTTAATGAGTCCGCTTGCTTGTCAAGTCAGCGGAGGGGCTCTGTATAAAGTGGCCGCGGGAGGTTCCCGCTTCCTCTGAGACAGGCTTGTCCTTGGTGCCCGGAGGAGACTGGCACCACTGGCCACAGTTGCTCTGCGGGCCCTGCTCCCCGCGGGCCAGGCCATGCCACGCTGGAGACAGCCTGGGGCCCAGGGCCAACACTTTCATCTTGCAGATTGAAAAAGTGAGTCCTTATAATCCAGCAATCCCACTTTTGAGTACACACCCCAAAGAACTGGAAGCAAGGTCTCATCCCTGCTCCCTTCATCAGCCAGAAGGTGGGCGCAACCCAGGTGTCCAGGGGCAGAGGACAGATGAGGCACACACAGTCTAGACAGCCACTGGAGGTTCCCGCCGGGTTCCAGCCTGCTGCTGCGGCTGCTGCTGAGTCGCTTCAGTCGCGTCCGACTCTGTGNTTTTGAGTACACACCCCAAAGAACTGGAAGCAAGGTCTCACCCCTGCTCCCTTCATCAGCCAGAAGGTGGGCGCAACCCAGGTGTCCAGGGGCAGAGGACAGATGAGGCACACACAGTCTAGACAGCCACTGGAGGTTCCCGCCGGGTTCCAGCCTGCTGCTGCGGCTGCTGCTGAGTCGCTTCAGTCGCGTCCGACTCTGTGCGACCCCATAGACGGCAGCCCACCAGGCTCCGCCGTCCCTGGGATTCTCCAGGCAAGAATACTGGAGTGGGGTGCCATTGCCTTCTCCTACTCAGGCTTAAAACAGAAATCCGGACACATTTCACAACATGGATGAACCTTGAAGACTTCATGATGCGTTAAATAAACCAGTACAAAAGGATAAATACGGCGTGATGCCACCGGCGTGAGGTCCCCAGGGGACTCAGATGCAGACAGAAAGCGGAACGTGGTTGTGGGGGCTGGTGAGGGGGAGGGGAGGCCCGTGTGTCCCGGGCACAGTTTCAGCGGGAGATGGATGGTGGTGGCGGCTGCACAAGAGAATGAACACAGTTAACATGGCGCACCGCACAGAGAGGGCGACGACAGAGGCTCCCTATCAGAGCTTTGTGCCTCGATCAAACAACGTTTTAAAAGCGCACGCAGAGAATCAGGGTGTAGTAAGAGAAATAAGCCAGTGAATTCTGTGTGAGCAGCCAGGGAAACCTCTCTGAGGAGGGACAGAAAGTGGAGGGCAAGGTAAACTCAAGACCAAGCTCACAGGCATCTTTTCGTCCGCTGCCCCCAGATCGTCGGTCAGTCGTGGCAGCAGAGGGGTGAGCGATTGGNTGACTAAACGGCGTGTTGTGTGGTTCAAGCAGCGCTGACCAACACAGACTTCAATTCATTAAACTTCACGAAAGTCACAGCCACGCTGCCCTGCTCAGTGGCCCTGTGGTGACGGCAAAGCCCCGGGCGGTGTAGACAGCCCACTCTCAGCATAGCCGCAGGTCTCTGCGACCGCTCTGGTCTACGCCTCTTTAGAGACAGTTTATTATGATGGATCTGCTTTGTCTCACAAGCTGAGATGTGAGAGAGATCGGCAGAGAAAATAGTTTTTTTATTTCTTCTTCTGTAACATGGACCCCAAACCACCAGTGTTCTCACACCCTCGCCCAAACGCTTCAGGTTCACGTCTATACACTGCTCACAACAATTCCCAATGTTCAGAGGGCAGAGATCTGCATGCGGAGAAGGCAAAGGCACCCCACTCCAGTGTTCTTGCCTGGAGAATCCCATGGACGGGGGAGCCTGGTGGGCTGCCGTCTATGCGGTCACACAGAGTCGGACACGACTGAGGCGACTTAGCAGCAGCAGCAGCAGGAGCAGCAGCAGAGGTCTGCATGACTGTTCAGAAGGTAACTAGCCTGAGGTCTCAGCTGTCCTTTTACTCGGGGTTGCCTTCTCAGCCCTGAGAAAGGATGGGCGCCTAAGAGACGCTCTTGCGTCAGCTGAAGGCAGACGCCTCCCGCGCCCTCGCCCCAGCCCCACCCGAACGCTGATCAGCGGTGAAGCGACAGAAAAGCCAGCTGTGCAAACGTTCGCTTCTACGGTCACAAGGCGGATGGGAAAACGCCAGACAGGAGAGCCTGGAAGAGCACCAAAAGAGCATCATCCCCTGAAGAGATGAAATAAGACCCTACCGTGACCCCACGAAGAGGCAGAAAATAAACACCCCCCACAGACGAGCACCGGGTTTCCGGGTGATGATCACAAAGGAAGAACAAGTCCGGGCTCCGTGATACTCCTCCGGGGCATCCTGCGAACCCCGCCTCCGCTGGGCAGCCTGCTCCAGGTCAGTTGCTGTTCAGTCGCTCAGTCGTATCCAACTTTTTTGAGACCCCATGGACTGTAGTCTGCCAGGCTCCTCTGTCAAGAATTCTCCAGGCAAGAATTCTCGAGTTGGTTGCCATGCCCTTCTCCAGGGGATCTTCCCAACCCAGGGACCGAACCCACATCTCCTGCGTTGGCAGGCAGATTCTTTACCACTGAGCCACCTGGGAAGCAAGTGATTCAATTTCAGTCTCTTAAAGGCCAAGACCCGAGTACCCTGGAGCAAGCTGATATCCAACAGCTCCAGGCTGACATCCCAGTTCCAGCAACGTCCCCACCCTCCACGAGCTGCGGAAACACCAGGACAGCGCCGAAGGGTGACCCCGGAGGAGGCCCTCTTGTCTCTGACANAAGTGATTCAATTTCAGTCTCTTAAAGGCCAAGACCCGAGTACCCTGGAGCAAGCTGATATCCAACAGCTCCAGGCTGACATCCCAGTTCCAGCAACGTCCCCACCCTCCACGAGCTGCGGAAACACCAGGACAGCGCCGAAGGGTGACCCCGGAGGAGGCCCTCTTGTCTCTGACAAAACTGCCGAGAGAAGGAAGGCTGGGTAAACATCATCCTTGAGAGGCAGAGATCTGAATCACTCGTTCCCCACTGAACCCCTTCCAGGGATGCCTTCTGCCACAGAGGACATTTCGGTTCAAACCGGTTAGAACCAGGGAGAACTAGAACAGCACAGTCACCACGAGATGAGAGGCCAGGACCCCCAGCACCGCCTCCCCGAAACACAGAATGGAGCAAATGCTTTCTCACAGAGGCGGCAATGGCTGTCCTCAGCCAGCAGAGCGAAGCCCGGACACCTTGCCCAGCACCCACGCCCAGGGGAGGCGCCAGCCCTTTGGGGAAACCTTCTCTTTCCCCCATGGAGACTCCCTGGGGAGTTACACCTGCTGGTCAGGCTCCTGGGTGAGAGGGAGGAACATCGTGGGAAGGCGCCTGGTCCTCAGCTAGACGAGGCCAGAGAGGAAGCGGACCCTGGAAAGGGAGGGGGGTCGAGGCAGGAGAGGCCAAGCCATCAACCTCGGGACGGG
>SJYS01023876.1:425577-453313 GCA_006410695.1 Philantomba maxwellii
CTTTGCCTCAGGGGCTGCAGCCGGGCAGGTGATCTGCAGGACTTGATGATCAAGAAGACAGTGACCCAGACCCGGCTGGAGCCCCGCTGCGGATGGTGGTTCTCGACAGGCTGGCAGGATGAGCGGGTGAGGCCGTGAGGCTGGCGGGGTGATGAGGGCTCTGTTTCAGCCACACGACACCTGAAAGGCCTCCAACAGCCAAGCCGAATACCTTCCAGGCCGCGGGGCGGAGCGGGTGGAACTCAGTAGGGAAGTAAGAGCTGGTGAAATAACTCACCCCCAGATGATTTAACACCGTGTTTCCAGCAGCACGGGCTTCCCAGGCGGCTCAGCAGTAAAGAACCCGCCTGCCAAAGGCACTCTGGGTCGGGAAGATCCCCTCGAGAAGGAAATGCTACTCACTCCAGTATTCTTGCCTGGGAAATCCCACGGACAGAGGAGCCTGGTGGGCTGCAGTTTATGAGGTCGCAAAAGAGTCGGACAGGACTGTGTGACTAAACGGCGTGTTGTGTGGTTCAAGCAGCGCTGACCAACACAGACTTCAATTCATTAAACTTCACGAAAGTCACAGCCACGCTGCCCTGCTCAGTGGCCCTGTGGTGACGGCAAAGCCCCGGGCGGTGTAGACAGCCCACTCTCAGCATAGCCGAAGGTCTCTGCGACCGCTCTGGTCTACGCCTCTTTAGAGACAGTTTATTATGATGGATTTGCTTTGTCTCACAAGCTGAGATGTGAGAGAGATCGGCAGAGAAAATAGTTTTTTTATTTTATTTCTTCTTCTGTAACATGGACCCCAAACCACCAGTGTTCTCACACCCTCGCCCAAATGCTTCAGGTTCACGTCTATACACTGCTCACAACAATTCCCAATATTGAGAGGGCAGAGATCTGCATGCGGAGAAGGCAAAGGCACCCCACTCCAGTGTTCTTGCCTGGAGAATCCCATGGACGGGGGAGCCTGGTGGGCTGCCGTCTATGGGGTCGCACAGAGTCGGACACGACTGAGGCGACTTAGCAGCAGCAGCAGCAGGAGCAGCAGCAGAGGTCTGTGTGACTGTTCAGAAGGTAACTAGCCTGAGGTCTCAACTGTCCTTTTACTCGGGGTTGCCTTCTCAGCCCTGAGAAAGGATGGGCGCCTAAGAGACACTCTTGCGTCAGCTGAAGGCAGACGCCTCCCGCGCCCTCGCCCCTGCCCCACACGGACGCTGATCAGCGGTGAAGCGACAGAAAAGCCAGCTGTGCAAACGTTCGCTTCTACGGTCACAAGGCGGATGGGAAAACGCCAGACAGGAGAGCCTGGAAGAGCACCAAAAGAGCATCATCCCCTGAAGAGATGAAATAAGACCCTACCGTGACCCCACGAAGAGGCAGAAAATAAACACCCCCCACAGACGAGCACCGGGTTTCCGGGTGATGATCACAAAGGAAGAACAAGTCCGGGCTCCGTGATACTCCTCCGGGGCATCCTGCGAACCCCGCCTCCGCTGGGCAGCCTGCTCCAGGTCAGTTGCTGTTCAGTCGCTCAGTCGTATCCAACTTTTTTGAGACCCCATGGACTGTAGTCTGCCAGGCTCCTCTGTCAAGAATTCTCCAGGCAAGAATTCTCGAGTTGGTTGCCATGCCCTTCTCCAGGGGATCTTCCCAACCCAGGGACCGAACCCACATCTCCTGCGTTGGCAGGCAGATTCTTTACCACTGAGCCACCTGGGAAGCAAGTGATTCAATTTCAGTCTCTTAAAGGCCAAGACCCGAGTACCCTGGAGCAAGCTGATATCCAACAGCTCCAGGCTGACATCCCAGTTCCAGCAACGTCCCCACCCTCCACGAGCTGCGGAAACACCAGGACAGCGCCGAAGGGTGACCCCGGAGGAGGCCCTCTTGTCTCTGACAAAACTGCCGAGAGAAGGAAGGCTGGGTAAACATCATCCTTGAGAGGCAGAGATCTGAATCACTCGTTCCCCACTGAACCCCTTCCAGGGATGCCTTCTGCCACAGAGGACATTTCGGTTCAAACCGGTTAGAACCAGGGAGAACTAGAACAGCACAGTCACCACGAGATGAGAGGCCAGGACCCCCAGCACCGCCTCCCCGAAACACAGAATGGAGCAAATGCTTTCTCACAGAGGCGGCAATGGCTGTCCTCAGCCAGCAGAGCGAAGCCCGGACACCTTGCCCAGCACCCACGCCCAGGGGAGGCGCCAGCCCTTTGGGGAAACCTTCTCTTTCCCCCATGGAGACTCCCTGGGGAGTTACACCTGCTGGTCAGGCTCCTGGGTGAGAGGGAGGAACATCGTGGGAAGGCGCCTGGTCCTCAGCTAGACGAGGCCAGAGAGGAAGCGGACCCTGGAAAGGGAGGGGGGTCGAGGCAGGAGAGGCCAAGCCATCAACCTCGGGATGGGGGCAGGGGGAGCTGAGGGTGGCGGGACTGGGGACAGGGAGAGGGCCCCGTGGTGCGGCTGGACTCCGGACTTTAGAACACGGTTCCTGAGTTGAGGAGAGGCCTGCGGCCACGCTCCAAGCAGTCTGCAGAAACCCATACATTTTATGCTCTCATGTCAGTGAAAACTCATCTATTGATACGTTAACGTAAGAGTCACCCTGATTGTCTGGGTGAGCAGCCAGGAACCCAGAGTGGAGCTAGGACTTCAGGCCTACGTTTGTGTCTGAATTTACACTCACAAAGGCCAAAGGTCACCCTGACCGGCGGCACAGATGCAGGCTGAATAGTGGTTTGAACACAACAGCAGAAGAATGGAGTCTCCACATGTATAGACAGCAGTCCAGGGCAGGACCAGGCTGAAGCTGGCTATGGAAAGGCCACCAGAGCACCAGGAACTGTGGGTTTGGTAGGGCTGGAAGGGTAGGTGTTTGCTATTTGCACTGGATGCTCAGAGGCAAGAGGAGCTTAGTGCATTCTGGGTCCTGTGGGTGATGAGGGACCAGCGTGAGCCTAGTGCATCCTGGGTAATGTGAGTGGTCAGGGGAGCCTACAGCATCCTGGGTAAAGTGTTTAGGGACCAGCCGGAGCCTTGAGCATCCTGGGTAATGAGAGTGCTTAGGACCCAGCCGGAGCCTAGAGCATCCTGGGTAATGAGAGTGGCTGGGGGCTGGGTAGAGACCAGAATCATGAGGAGGGAAGCCTGGGAAGGAGGCTAGGACAACGCACAGAGATTCTGTCCTTCGTGACCATGGAACAGGCCAGGCTCTGTAGGTCTCAAAGAAGAAAGGTAGAGTTTTAGATGCACGTTGCGGGGGGCTGCTCAGGCTGGGGCCGTGGAGAGCTCAGGCCAAGCCGAAAGCCGCAGGCTGCTGCGGCATCTGGGTGAGGAAGAGAGCCTGTGTGAAGGCCGTGGGCACGCGGAGGGAGAGACTCTGAGGAGGTGGGATGGGTCCTAGGTGACTGAGAGCGGACGAGGGAGGGGGCAGGACCCGGCGACCAGCTGAGGCACCTGGACCGGGAGGCAGCCCAGGATTCCGATTCCAACCCTACAGATTTTGAAGCCACTGGCCTCTCCCTCCTCCGGCAGAGTTGCTGGGGGCGATGACAGACAGCTTCACGTTCAGATACAACGAGGGGGTGGTGCCTTAGGGGTACCCAGGGGGTTGACTTAGCAGGCGATCGTCTGTCCAGAAGTTCAGGGGCAGTCACAGGCTCCCGAAGAGCTGAGTGTGCCAAGAACCCAAGTGATAGGAGAAGTAAGTGGGTGGAGGGAGATGGGAAGCGGTAGCCTGAGAGACCCGTGGGAAGTCAGAACAGCCTGATAACCAGGGAGCCAGAAAGGGCCAGTGAGGGTGGCCAGTGATGCAGGCCGAGGGTTGAGAAACGCAGGCCGCAGATGGAGCAATGGTCGCCCAGTAGGTCAGAGGTGAATATGTATATATATAACTGAATCGCTTTGCTGTACAGCTGAAACTGAAACAGCATTGCAAATTGCTTTTTTTTTTTAAGTGTGTAGATGATTTGATTTTTTTTACTGGGGCAAAAGCAACTTCCATACAGTGATAGATGTGATCTAAATCGTTTCAAGCATAGCTTTTAATTCCTGTGTTCCCCAGAAGAATACCACCTTGTCTTCATGTCAAGTATTTAGGAAGGAAATAACTTTTAGAAAAAAATTTGGTAAAATGTATATAATGTAAAATGTGCCATTGCCACCATTTTTAAGTGTGTAAGTTAGGGCTTAAGGACATCTGCACCGTTGTGCAAGAAAATAACAATGGTCAACGCTCCTTATCACAGGAAAAACCGAGTTAGAAGGCAAGACGGTAACGAGACTTTTTTCTTGAAGTTGCCTAAAACAGCACATTATCTTGGCTCGATCGCTGGGAATTCAGAACGCAGTAGAGCTGGAGAGGCAGCTGGGTCCTTCGAGGGGTGTTACGCTGCTCACACTGAAGGCGGGGTGTGTGTGTGTGTGCACACGCCTGTGCGTGTCTGTGTGCGCGTGTGTGGCGTGGTGCCGAGCAGTGTTTTGATGTTAAGGAGTAAAAAGGAGAGACGTGATGATAGGGATTTTAAGTGTGCAGCTGGTTTGCCATGCTGTTTCAGTTCCAGGTGTACAGCAAAGCAATTCAGTTATATATATATTTTTTCACTTTTTCTCCACTCTAGGCTGCTACGAGACGCTGGCTCCAGCTCTCTGTGCTATACAGTAGGGCCTTGCTGTTTGTTTTATATACAGCAGAAAGTATCTGTTGATCCCAGCCTCCTACTCTATCCCCCCCTTCTTTTCTCCCTCTTGTACCCACAGTTTGTTTCCTATGTCTGAGAGTCTGTTTCCGTTTTGTAAATAAACTCCCTGGTATTATTTTTTAGATTCCACGTGGAAGGGATATCATGATATCTGTCTTGTCTGACTGACTTCACTGTGAGCAGGCCCATCCATGTTGCCGCAAAGGGCACTGCTTCACTCTTTTTAAGGCCGAGTAATATTCCACTGTGCACACACACCACGTCTTCTGAAACCAGTCATCTGTCGATGGGCAGAAAGGCATGTTGCCTTTGCATGCTCGGCCCCTCACAGGGCACAGCGGTACCCAGGCCCCCCGGTACCCAGGAAGCCCTGCCACTTGCTGAGTGAGGAAGAGAACTGTCCTATTTTCACAAGACGCCCCAAGCGAAACCGAGACTCTCCGAAGCCCAGCTGCTTTGGCGTGACGCTGAGTCACACCGGAGCTGACAGCGAGCGTTCGTGGTTCCTCACCCCAGAGTCACGTTTCTCTCTGGTCTCAGAGCCAAAGCTGTGTTCTGTTTCGTTTTGTTTCGGCCAATAGGAGTCTCAGCAAACCACCCATGACTTCACCTCCCACCAGATCCGTTTGGATGTAGATGTCTTTGAAGAAGCCTGGTCTTCACCAGCTCCCGAGGTGACGTTTATTTCCCCTCTCTTCTGTTTCAAGAGTGAAAAACAGCCAGCTTCGCACCGCTCTCACTTCTCAGCCCGGCTTCCAGCCCCATGTCCCTTCCTGTCTTTCCAGATGAGAAAAGAAACTTCCGTAGCGTCTAAAGGGATTCCCAGAACAGACCTGTGAGCCCACCTGGCAAGCGTGCGGCAAGACAGGAGGGTGCGGAGAGCAAGGCGGGCTTCCCCGGAGGGTCAGGGCGCGGGCACGGGGCCGTGGCGGGAGGGCAGGGCCTGGCCCACGCGGGCCGGGAAGCCGGGGCCGTTAATCTGGCCGTTCGCCACCTCCTTCCACGTCGTCACCTTGGACTCCAGTCCCCACGCGCGGCAGCCTCTGGACGGCAGTGACCCCGGCTGCCCACCCGGGCTGGAGAGGGACGCCGCTCGGAGCCCAGCACCCCTGGTGCCCAGTGCTCCCCGCCCCCAGGGGCTAGGACCCGCTCAACCTGGAGGAGGCTCCTATTTGAGCCTAGAATTCCAGTGAGAAGGCAGCGGGGTTTCCCCCTGGTTTTATTGTTTTCTTACTTGGACTGCGGTGTTCAGTGTCCACCCCTGGAGTCCGTTCATTTTCGTTTTCTACTCATTTTCTCCACCGATGGTTCCAGAAGCGACTCCGTAGTTCCGTGGTCCCACGGGACACACTGGACACCTGTGCCCTGACTTTAGAGAGATGGAGACAGAGGCGCAGAGACAAGGTGGCCTGTGGCAGGCGCAGCCAGTCCACCACGGAGCTCTCACTGCACCTGGGTCTCCAGATTTCCAGATCGTCCTGCTTCCCTCTTGCTGGGTGAAAACCTTGTTTCAAATGAAGCTCTCAGCCACCACTACCATCCCACCACTAAAATCACTGTGTGTCTGGAAATGCCTAGTCCTTAACGACAGACACGGTGTTAATATTAACATTATCTTCCATTACTGAAAAAAAGGGGGTGCTTCCCTGGAGGTTCCGTGGTATAGAATCTGCCTGCAGGGCAGGAAACAAGGCTTCTATCCCTGGGCCGGGAAGATCCCCTAGAGAAGGGAATGGCTATGCACTGCAGTATTCTTGTCTGGGAAATCCCATGGACAGGGGAGCCTGGTGGGCTACAGTCCCTGGGGTCACAAGGAGTCGGACACGACTGAGTGACTCAGCACACACAGATGCTGGAAAAGGCATCCGGGTACTGTAATTTTAGAATGCTAGATAGCTAAACATTTTCTCTTCTTTCCTGCCAGTTTTGAGACAGACTATCTTCACCAAGTTCAAAACACCCAAAGAAATATGCACTCTGAAGCCCCCACACACACAGGCTGCCCTAACTTCCGGCAGAAGACGGCGCCGGCGCTGGGAGTCGGGGAGGTGGCAGGCAGGCGGCGAGGGCACAGAGGCCTTGTCACCTTCCTCTTCTATGCTCTTCACTTGTCACGGTCTGTCTGCCAGGTTAGCCAAGTGTCTCCAGAGAAGGAAAGGACGGATGAGAACCCAAGTCCATTCTGATTTCCCAGCCGTATCATTTGGAACCTGAGTCACACAAACTCTTCTGAAATTAAAAAAAAATAAATAAAGCTTGCCAAAGGCTTTGGGTGAACTCTGACTCACTGCCGTGGCTGACAAAGCCTGTTGGCAGGTCCGGTCCCACCAGAAGTGCAGGGCTGGGGCTCTCGGGGCGGCTGAAGACGGGGGCGGGGGTGGGGCGCAAACAGGCGGTGGGTCACGGTGGCCGAAATCACGTTCTCGAGAAACTGTCCCTTCACCCAAATGCAACGCACATATTTGCGCCCTAGCCCAGCTGAAGTCACTACGTGTGGCCCCACAGCCCAAGCATGCCCGCCACCTGGAGGCATGGTTCAGGGGATTGTTTTCTTGTAAGCACGGCGGCTCTGACGCTCAAAAATCCTGGTGACTGAAGTACATCCCAAGGAGTATTCAGAAAAACATCAGACTACAGAAATACACGCAGGACTTCCCTGGTGGATGAGAATCTGTCTGCCAGTCTCTGCCAATCCGAACAGCGGACACCAGTTCTACCCCTGGTGTGGGAAGAGTCCACGCAGCACAGAGCAACTGACGCGCGCGAGCCACAGCTGCCGCGTCCGTGCGCCAGGAGCCTGTGCTCCGCAAGCCTGCGCTCTGCAAAAGAGAAGAACTGAAAGGGGGCGCGTGAGCGCGGCAAGAAGAGCGGTAACAGAAGAATCAAAAGGAGGCGCGTGAGCGCTGCAAGAACAGTGGCAAAAGAAGACCCAAAAGGAGGAGCGTGAGCGTGGCAACAGGAGCAGTCCCTGCTCCCCCCAGCTAGAGAAAGGCTTCGCAAAAGCAATGAAGATCCGGCGCAGTCAAAAATAAATGAAAGAAGCGGTATTAAAAAAAAAGATAAAGAGCCCTGGAGCACCAAAGTCCCAGATTTGAACAAAAAAGAAAGACACATAAGAGCAAGGAGGAACATCGCCCGGCACACTGGAAATGACTCAGCAGAGGCCAGACCCGTCATCTCGTGAGCCACACCACCCCACCCAGAGCAAACTCGAGGCTCCTCTGAGATTATTTACCAGTTAAGACTCGGCTTCTCATTTTGCAAAGTAATCAGTAACTCAGTCACCTGTGAAAATCACTCCTTGATTATGTGTAAAATTCGTCCAATTATTTAAGCTGTCTGGGTTTGAGGAGGGTTATTATAATGAGAACGTGAAGCTTTGAGAGAATTTTTCAAGGAAATGGCTCACTGCTGTTAGGCCAAAAAACAAAAACAAGGAGCGTTCGTTCACCCACCGTCACTAAGGTATGGTCTCTGCCATCAAGAAGCAGGCTTCATCATTTCCACTTGAGGTGGGGGAGGTTGCTCAAAGTGGGGAGATGGAGACAGAGATCAAATGAGGACAGATTCAGAAAATGTACGAGAAAACCATTCCTCTCCTCCAGGACTTAGGCCATGGAGCAAGTCAGCTCCAAGAGCTATTTTCTCTCTGCGCTTCTTTTCAACAAGGACACATTCTAGCAGAAGCTGTATCACCTTGTCTGTGAGGTGAACCATCCCTGGAAAAAGAAATCACACGGCAAGTCGTGGCTGCCCACGCTGAGAAGCACATGGGCAGGACTTTCATCTCTGGCGAGTCCTTATTTTCATAAACAGATAAGGAAACAGGATGCTTGCCTTCTTCCCTGGTCTGTGGTTCCCTGCCCCTGGCCTGGCTAGGTCAAGGTTTTCTATTTTTTCTTCTTTGGTCAGAGCTAAAGAGATACAGGAGGCCACCAGGGCGGCCCAGATGGGTT
This sequence comes from Philantomba maxwellii, assembly GCA_006410695.1. NCBI lineage: Eukaryota > Metazoa > Chordata > Mammalia > Artiodactyla > Bovidae > Philantomba > Philantomba maxwellii. The sequence goes on from SJYS01023876.1 coordinate 434,227, forward strand.
AAATTACTTGAGTGCCTCGTGCAGCCTCAGAGGTGGCCGGACCCCGCCTGCAGCCACCTCTCGCAGCTCAGCATCGGTCGTCTCTGCTTTCGCCAACGGGCTTCCAGGTACCGCCTCCTGGGGAAGATGCCAGCGCAACCTCGTCTCCCTTTGGCGAATGTAAGGAAACTACAGTTTGAAGGAGGGAGTCTAGCTGGAATGTACCATAGAAAAATTCCAAAGCAGAAAAAGCCTTAAGCAATCCTGCACAGAAAAGCAGTTTCCCACATCAGCAGCGCTTCTCAAGACAGAGTCCACCTTCACAACGAGCTCCGCGAGCCACGAGCTCCGCCGAAACCAGGGCTCTCCCCGCTTACAGTGCCAGGCACTGGTGAGACGGAAAGAGAACCCATCCTGTCTCTCCTGAGAAAGTTCAGACCTTTCCAGCAGATGCACGAAGTGAGACAAAAACCTGCCAGTGGGAGGGAGAAAACGTCAGGGCGTTTAAAATCTATCTCCCAAATCACCAACGCCTCTGGCGTGAAAGCTTCGGTCGAGAAACATTTTCACCCCGTGACCAGGGTTAGCACGAAATTCCTTTGAGTGAAACAAATGGCCAAGCGTTCGCTAAGCATGGGTGCTCCTTGTGGACGGAGCGAGCACACTGGCTGGGAAGTTCAGAGTCGTCAGCCCGGAGGACCGAGGGCTGGGATCTGCAACGCCGATCAGATCACCAGCCTCGGTTTCCTCCAAGACCGCCAGAGGGAGGGGCTGCCCCTGCCCAGCACACAGCTCGCCCGCCCCGATGCTGTCCACTTAGAACTTTCTTTGCTTCTTTGAGCCTCTCTTCCCAAACTTAGTTCTCCTGCTGTCTCTCAGTCAACCCCCTGATTCATGCTGTTCGAATGTGAACAGTGAACAGTTCTCAGTGAACTCCAGACGATCCATTACATCCTTCTTCTTTATGTTAATTTTGCTATACCACATATCATATCAACTTGACTGCGGGCCACTAGGGCACACTTGGAAATTCTCACCACAGTGGTGACCTGCCGTGACGTCTGGTTTATAATTCCAATCTAAGAAAATGTAACTCTTTATTTATGCCCTGTTTCATTTCAGAGAAAAGACTGCTCCCACAAATCCATACAATAAAATAACCCTGAATTTAGGGCGATATGAAAATGGGACAAAGGAAAAATGAAAGCAGAAAATTTCAAATACAACTAGGAATGGGGCCAGCATTAGCTGGCCGAGCCCACACACGTGCTAGATAAGATTCAAAGTTTCCCAAGCTCCCCAGCAGTCAGCGGAAAGGGAATCACTTATGGGTGGAAAACTACGCCGGCCCGCTGGTCAGATCGGCCACCACCTTCTGTAAACAAGGGCTTACTGGACACAGCCACACCCAATCATTTACATCTTATTTACTGCTTAGTGCTGGAGAAGACTCTTGAGAGTCCCTTGGACAGTAAGATGAAACCATTCGTCAATCCTAAAGGAAATCTACCCTGAACATTCATTGGAAGGACTGATGCTGAAGCTCCAATACTTTGGCCACTTGATGCAAAGAGCTGACTCATTGGAAAAGACCCTGATGCTGGGGAAGATTGAAGGCAGGAGGAGAAGGGGGCGACAGAGGATGAGATGGTTGGGTGGCATCACCGACTAAATGGACGTGCGTTTGAGCAAGCTCCAGGAGATGGTGAAGGACAGGGAAGCCTGGTGTGCTGCAGTCCATGGGGTCGCAAAGAGTCAGACAAGACTTAGTGACTGAACAACGATAGGGTATCACGGCAGTGCTGAGTACCACCATGGAATAAAACATTTACTACCTGGCTCTTTAGAGAAGAAAGCCTGCAGACACCTGGGTTACTTGGTTCTACACCCAGCAGGTAACAGCAACGCTCTCCTGAGATAAGCACGCTCCCTGTGTGGTTCTGAAGTGCAGAGAACTGTCTCCTGTCAAGAGCTCACTGTGTAATCTCTTGAAAAACATGCTTAGCTTCATTTCTCACAGTCACAGGCTCTACAGGGCCAACGGCGATTCTGAGTGAGGCTGAAAGGGCGCCATGGGGGGTAGTTTTTCTCCAGGTCTGCTGCAGCCAGGGGAGTCCGCAGAGATGGCCCGTGTGGGTCCTCCCACTCCTGATCGAAGGCCGGCAGGGCTTCGGGTTGGGCTCCTCTCCCGCTGAGCCCCAAGGGTTCCCCCGAGCCCTCCCTGCGGTCGCTGGCAGCAGTGGGCATGGCTCTTTTCTGTGAACGTCCTCTGCGCTGAGTTTGACAGGCACCGGGGTGGTGAGATGGAGGCCGTTTCTCTGCTCAGTTCCCGAAGTCTGCTGTCCCATTCTGCCAGCCTGCAGAGCTGCCCCTAGAACAGAGCCCTTGAGGAGGCACAGGCCGGCGCCCGCCCGTGAGAACCGGAGCCCCGTGGGGATGGGGCCCTGGGGAGCAGACCCCACCTGCCGGTATACACCCGGGGCCTGTGGGCCTGAGACGAGGGCTGGGGTCTCCTCCAGAAAGGGGGCTGCTCCTCCGTGCAGACCACGGGGGCAGGGAGGGAGGAGGGCCCAGGCAGCTCCTATGGAAGCGCTCAGGCTCAACGCCCAACCCCGAGACCTCTGTTCAGAGAGACAAGCCCCTCACAGGGCCGTCACCCCGACCCACTGACCCGGGACACGTACATTCCTAAGAACCCCCCAGAGCAAGGCTTCCAGGATAACCTGAAAATGGCAATGTCTAAGAAACCACAACTCAAGTCAACGTCAGAAGAAGATAACAGAACAGCTGACTGTAGATTCCAGAGAACACATCTGTAGTCCTTTTCTTCTCTGTGACAATAAAGCCATGCTGTAACCGACTATAGTTCTATACTCTACAACAGGGAACAAAGTCCAGCTTATTTAGCAGTGTCGTTAAAGGCATCATCCACTAAACGAAGGTAGCCGCACCTTAAGATAATCAGATATCTTATCGATATCCTTATCGACCCCTCTAGAAATTGCTACTTAATCTCTGATCCTACAGATGTTGTCAAAGGGAAAGAAAAATGAAATGTGTTATAAATAATCATATCATTCCTTACAGTTCTTTCCACACCATGATTAAAAAATATAAAACTGGAAAATAATATCCACCCCTAAACCTTCCTTCTCCTTGTGGGTGTGCAGCCGTGCGCTAGAAAACACCAACCACAAAGAAGCCAGGCAGGCATCCTTGGCAGAGGAGGCCACACGGCGCCCACACGGTGCCCACACAGTGCCCACACGGCGGATCCACAGAGGACAGTTTCTTCACCCTGAAAAGGTCGCCACTTAACTCCCCCAGCACCAGTGCTCAGGGTTCAAGTCCACACCACTCAGGCCACACGGGAATGTGGGCCACTCGGACCCTGCATGGCCTTAGCGAAAAACACCAAGAAAGAAAACTCTTTAAGAAATCCACGCGAACACGGAGCCCACACCAACCGTGAGCCCCCTGGTTTGCTCTCTGGAGCCAAGCGCGGGGATGCCTGGGTACGTCTGGGTTGGAGGAGCACGGGACATCAACACGGAGGACCCCAGCCCCTGCNCCTGGACATCCACCTGGAAGGGGACTGTCCAGAAGGGCAAACAGAAACGAGGAGCAGGTCTGGGGCTGCCTGAGGTTGGGGTGAGAACAACTGCCTTGCCTGTGCAGGAGACAGATGTAATTTCTATACACTCTGGGGGCGGGAACCCCAGGACGCCGTCTCATTCAGGATTTCTTAGGCCTCTGAGCGTCCCCGTCCGTCACTCTGGGTTAGAGAAATGGGGCTAATGCTGTGAGCTCAGTGCAACGGAAGGCGATTTTCTTGTCAAGATTCTAGCCGTCACTTCCCTTCACTTGTGCTGGGGTCACTTAGCCCTTACCAGGAACGACTATAGGAAGCTCTGTCCAAATCCAACTCGTCTACAGAAATGAACTTAAACAGGGCTCAGCTGGCCTATTGGAATGAAGGAAACCAGAGTCTAACTTATCCCTCTTTATTTCCCTCTGCTTCCCCGTCTGTCCTGCATCGCGGCGGGTCAAGGTCACTAACAGGACGGCAGACCGGGCACCAGGCAGCTGCGGGTCCTCCTACGTCCGGCCTCCCCGACGCCCCCCCGACACAGCCTGCTCCTCTGTCCTGACACTTTAAGGAAGACCCTGGATTTCTGCTTAACTTGAAGAAACAGTTCTAAATCTTTCCCTCTAAAGTGGCTGCTAAAGTCATTAAGTGAAAATTCGTATTAGGAATGGGGGGCAAACATGGGCTTCAGAGTGAGAGCCCTGGCCCTGATCCCAGGCTCCCTGGGGACGGAGGTCCCGAGCAAGACCCGCTGGGTCCCGTGAGCCTCAGGCTCTCTTCAGGACGGGCCATGGGGTGTAGATATGCACACGTGTTTAGAAGCCCCTGGGGTTCAAGTGGGCCCTGGCTCTCCCCAGAGCAGAGGTCTCCCACCAGATGACTAGTAAACTCGCACTCCCAAATCTGCGATGCGGAGGCGTCATCAGTCAGCCAGGACCTGTGACGGGCAGAATATCAGCCTGGGGGTGTCCCTGTCCCACCCCCCAGAGGCTGTGCCACCTCTCACGGCACAAGGGGGTCTGCAGATGGCGTCAGAGTGAAGGGCCTCAAGGGGAGGCGGCTCTGCCGGGAGCCTCGCTTGGCTGCGTGGAACCAGGGAGACGGTCTCACGAGCAGGACCTGAGCAGCCACGGTGGGCTCAGACTAAAGTGGGGCCGGGAGCGAAGGAACAGGAGAGCCTCTGCTGTTGTTTAGGTGCCAAGTCGTGTCTGACCCCGTGGACTGTGGCCCGCCAGGCTCCTCTCTCTCTAGGAGTCTCCAGGCAGGAATCCTGCCGTGCCCTCCTCCAGGGGATCTTCCTGACCCAGGGATTGAAACTGCGCCTCTTGCATCTCCTGCACTGGCAGGCGGATTCTTCACTTGGGAAGCGCGGGAGAGTCTCTGGAAGTTGGAAAAAACTCCTTCGCCGCCAGTGGCCAAGCTCAGCCCAGAGCCAGAGGGAAGGGGCCTGCAGGGCAGCTCACACACAGCCTCCCAGGACTGGCGGGATGGGAAAGGCAGAGTCCAGCAGAAGACCCAGCAAGAGAGGGAGCGAGGCCGTCTGGCCAGAGCCCCGACCCAGCTGGCCCCCCTCCTCCACCTACACTGACACGTTTCCTGCAGGACATGCTGTCCAGCCCAGACTGAACGTGTGTGCAAAACAGTCACCTTTAAAAAACACAAACAAGAAGCCAAGCGGCTGAGTGTCACCAGACATTGACTGCGGTCTTGGCATAACCTACGAGCTGATCAGCTTCCCGACACAGCTGTGGAAGGGTGCCAGCGGCTGTGAGACCCGGACTTCCCTCTATACGTGTTTATCTCCCTTGAAGCAAGGCTCCGGCAGGGCGTAGAATGCTAACAGTAAATCAGTCAAGGGTGGAAAATACCAAACCTTCACACGGGAACTGAGGCTCACCCCGAATGTTCAGAAAGCCGCAGCACAAGCCGCCGGCCCCGACCCTCTGGGCACCCCTGGCCCACTCCCCCCAACCCACGACCGTGGAGAAGTGGCTGCAGCTCAGACCCTGGCTGCTTGCCAAGGAAGACCCCACTCTCTCCCGTCTTGGTCCCCGGGGCTGGTGTGTGATCAGGGAGGCCGAACACCATCGATGGGAAAGGCCTAGGAAACCACAAAACCACCTGTGAACAGCTTAAACCACGGCAGATCTCTTAGGTGAAGTCTGCATTACCCTCCCTCTTAAATCACTGAGTCAGGGCGCTAAGACCTGAGTCAAGCCCGTGCATTCAGGAAGAAGTGATGTGGTTATATTACTCTTATCTTCTCAACCTATTTCAGGGTAGGTTTCTGGGAAACAAAATTCTTTGTGGTTAAAACATTGGGATCGGAGGGTCTTTTAGGTCAGTATAGCTCACTCTGAAAACCTTTAAAAGTTCAAGTATTTGGTTTGAAAAAAAACAAACCGAAACCCTCTTTCTTTCCCAATCCTATTCCCTCCCCTCCCCCCAAAAAACCCATCACCAAACCCCACGTGAGGGCCTGTATGGGTTTCCACAGGTCACTCCCAGCATCTCTGCTCCTGACCCGGGGGGGATGCCCTTAAGAAGAACTTACAGATGATGACTCAGCAAATTCTGAACACACAGGCAATCGCACTTCACGTTAATGCAAGGAACACCCAATTAGATGCCAGCTTTTGGGGAAGAACTTTCCAGAACTTGAAAGTGGTCTCTCTGGGCTCCCCGCCCCCCGCCGCGGGCACCCCCGCAGCGCCGGCCAGCGATCTCAGCTGACCAGGACAGAGGGCACCCCGGGGCGCAGCCTCGGCCTCGAGGAGCCTGCTCCGAATCACTGCCGGCTTTATCAAGTCTGGGATTCAAGAGGCCCTTATTCGTAAATAAAGTCCCTTAAAAAGAAAGAACGTCAGGCGGGGAGGGGTCCCCACACCTCTCTTCTTCGGCGGCCCCCCGCTCCCCGCCAACCCCAGCAGCACCGGGCCACGGCCGTGCTATTCGGGGGACTCAGTCCACGCCCGTGGAGTCCGGCTCTGGAGCCGCTAGGAGCTTAGTTTCAAATGCTGGCTCTCCAACCGAAGGGCATCCAGGGATTTTACTCAAACGTCTGTGCTTCTCTTCCCCAGGAGAGAGGCGTGATGCCGCTTTCCCAGTGGGAAACGGGGGAGCTGTGCGGAGGGGCTCTTTTAATCCACGGAGACACTCAGCACGGAGTCTGGCCACACAGGCATCGGTAAGGGCGGGCTGCTAACGCCGTCACTCCCGCCGCGGCGACCTGCGTCTCCATCCCACCACCATCTCGCTCCCCCGGGAACCCTCACCTGGCCCCTCACCCGCCCAAGGAAAGCACATTTATTCTTGTCTCCGGTCCCCACCCCTCTGCCTGCCCTGCCCAGCCGCCACCCACAGGCCGGCCACTTTTCAGAGCCCAGCACCCTGTGGCCCTGCAGAAGCATCTCCTGGCCAAGCCAACTCACAAGGACGGTCCCTCTCTGAGGTCTGCCTGCGTCCGTCCAGTTCTCGAGGGTGAGGAGTCTGGCTGCCCTCTTCCCGTCTTTTGAAGCCCCTGGTCTGTGTATGCCTGCTCAGAGCCCAGCTCTTAAAGCCTGAAGCCACACTTCCCAGGCTCTTTCTAACCTCGCTGTCTCAGGAGGAGATGGGCAGCTGGCTGTAGGCTGGTTTTGGTAGATTCCAGCAGCCAGGGAATCGCAACGAATTTAAATTCTCACTTCAAAAGGGTCCGCTCTATGCACTGGCAGCTCTCTCTGTCTGAACTCTGCAGGAGGCGGCTGCCCCCATCAGCTCTGGCCCCAGTGCCAGGGCAGGGGGCGGGGGGGGAGCCTCGGTGCGGCAAGCTCAGGCCGACCTCGCCCTGGGAGGCCGCAGAGGCCGCCACGGCTCGGAGAGGTGTGGTGTGGTGGGCATGCGGGTACTCACCAGTCAGCAATGCATCCAGTTATCAGGTAGCCAAAGATTAATCCAACCAGTAAGGAGAACTTAGCGACATGGACCTTCCAGGCATTATCACACACAAGATCCCACTAGAGAGGGGCAAACAGAAAACAGGTCAGAGAGAAACGCACACAGGGGCCGGCGTCATCAACCACAGAGCGCTGATCACGCTCATCCCACGCACCACTGGGGGTCTCTCAGTGGTTTGGAGAATCCAGCGAGAAATATCAACTGGCCACAGAAGGTGGTGTGATGCTTTCGTGTGGGGCGGAGGACACAAGTCTGCAGGGTCTGGTCCCCTGATGCCATCTTGGGGGGGGGGTCCTCCCTCCATCCCGGCTGGGAGGCAAGGCCAGGCGTCCCCGGGCACTGACACGCAGTGGGAGGCCCCTGCCAGCTTCTGTACCGAGTGTCACAACAGCATGAGCTCTGTGTTTCCAGCCCAACCCCCGCCCCCCAAACTTCAAAAGTCATCTTATAGTTAAGACGGTTAGTGGTCAACACTGAAATATCCACGTGAAGCAGTCTTACATTTTCCTTGTCAATGCCGTGCGTGTTTCCCCATATTCCAGGCTAAAGCCGCCTGCTCCACTTGGAGAGAAAGCCAATCAGCTGGTGCACACAACTTTCAGACTAGCTTTACAACTAAGCTTTATTATTAAAAAAAAATAGAAACAGCCCTCCAGTCTTTCCCTCCTGCTTTGGCAGAAGTGGGAGAGAGACACACGTCTGCTCCCTCCCACATGGAGCACACGTGGGCACCGGCCCTCAGCCTGCGGGCAGCTGATGCCTGGGTCCGAGGGGGCAAACCACCGGGGTCTCTGCGTCAACGGGCTTCGGGAAGAGCCGCGCCTCTGCCCCGGCCTCCATGGAGGAGGCACCATCGCCTGTGACGCCATCCGCTGGACTCCGGGGGACACACCCAGGGTGGGGCGCCGAAGGCCGCAAAAGTCACATCACTAATGACTCAGATTCAGGGCTTCTTTACAGGGTTGCCGTCCTCTGTGTCCGCTCAGGGATCACAGAAGCAGCAGCAGCATCACCTGGGAAGTCGTCAGAAATGCTCATTCTCGGGCCCAGGCCAGACCCCATGGGAGATTTTGGAGGAAGGGCAGCGAAGAGGTTTAACAAGCCATCCAGGTGACCGCGAGGCTGCCCGGGGCGGCCACGTCCCTGCCCATTCGAATTTGGCGAATGAGCTTCCCAGGCCGGGTGGGCTCAAACAATCCACCCCCGAGCGCAGGGGGCGGTCAGAGGCTCCAGGGAACACAGCGGGCGGGGCTGGCCGGTGCAGCCCACGCCAGCTCAGAAGACTGGAGGGGCAGCTAAGGCGGCTTCTGGAGGCCAGCCCGGAAAACCAACACTCACGTATACCTGGCTTCTAGGAGCAGACAACAAACGCCTTCCGCGGCACACCCTGTGTCTCACCTGGGACACATAGCCCGAAGCGCTGCTGTAAGTCACAGCGGCAGAAGCAGAGGAGTGTCGACTCTTTGCTCCCATGGTTTCGGCTCAGAGGCTGTTCCGCCTTCTCTCCTCTCTGCCCTCCTGTGAGTCACAGCCCCCGATGCGCCGGCATGTGTGGAGTCTGTACCCCCCGCCCCGCTTTCTACCTTCTGAGGCTGCTCCTGCTGGTTTCCCATCTCTCCTCGCGGCCCACAAGGTAGCCGATCCTCAGGGTACCAGCTGCATTGCCCCGCCCAGCTGGCCCTGCGGGCCGAGGAGAGGCCGACAGCCCCTGTGATCACCGCAGCCCAGTGCCCTGGCAGCTCCCCGAAGCTCCGCCTGGCACACGCTCGGCCGGGGAAGGGCACGCCCTGTCCCAGGTGCTGCTGGGGCGGGGCACCAGGTGCCCGCTCTGCCCTCAGTCTCCACCCAGACGTCCCACTGGGAGCTGATCTGAGGTCAAGTGATGCCCGCAGCACATTCTGCTCGTAGGAGCCGGCCAGGAGGCATCAGAGAAGAAAAGCATTGGGGAAGGGGGTGGGGGCTGGGGGCTGGGGACTGCCAACACTGCTGTGCGCTCAGGCCTGCGAACCACAACCCGATCCGGCCCCAGGCAGCCAGCACCCAATCTGGCTGCTACCTAAACAGATGTCCAGGGCAACCTCTGTCAACTAACGAGGCGGAACAGAAGACTGACCCGCCGAGCAGGCAGGCCCGGGGGCGGGATCCAGGGCAAGGCAGCCACCTGGCGCCCTAACCCCCTCAACCAGGCGCCAGGGCAGACAGCATCTCTGAGTCAACAAGAAAACTGCCCCAGACGCCCCGCAAGCTCCTCAAGATAAAGATCCCCCGCCTCGGGTCTGCTGGACACCCCCAAAGCCTGGAGGCCCCCCGGAGGCACATTCCGTAAACCAGGCAGGTGGGGCCAGGATCTCGTCTGACCTCCACGTCTGATGAGAATAAAGTACACTCAGATGGGCTACAATCTCTGGGAGGATTTCAGGAGTCTAAGGAAGGATGGAGATCACTAAGCTTCCAAGACTTGCCGCATTCCCAGTAAGATATGGCTGGGTTCAGCCAGTGATCGGCCCCTCAAAATAACCTTCCGCAGGTAACCTGGAGCTGACTTCCAGGAGTTGGATACAACTGAGCGACTTCACTTTCACTTTTCATTTTCATGCATTGGAGAAGGAAATGGCAACCCACTCCAGTGTTCTTGCCTGGAGAATCCCAGGGACAGGGCAGCCTGGTGGGCTTCCGTCTATGGGGTCACACAGAGTCAGACACGACTGAAGTGACTTAGCAGTAGCGGCAGACACGGGTTAGATCCCTGGTCTGGGAAGTCCCCACGTGCCATGGTCCATGAGCCATAATACGGAGCCGGGGCACTAGAGTCGGGAACCACAAGTGCTGAGCCATGAGCCACAGCTACCGAAGCCCCGCAGGTCCTGGAGCCCGCCGTGTGCAACTAGAGAGATCACTGCTCACCCCAGCTAGAGAGAGTCTGCGTGTAGCAGTGAAGACCCAGCACAGCCAGAAATAAATACAAAAATAGACAAAATTATAAGAAAAAAAAAGATACAGCAGTCATTTCGCTAAGCAAAGGCGTGTTCAAAAAGTCTAAACTGTGCAAACCCAGGACTCAGGGGAGTGGGTTTCGTCCCTTGAGGTCACCCGCTGTCACCTGCCTCTTCTCATGCACCCCACACCAATCACCAGTCAGTCCCCAATGCCCAAGGGCGCTCCGTGCCCAGCACGCCAGCACCCGCCCCCACCCCGTCCGCTCTGCAGACAGCCTGCTCCACGGGGCCCTGCAGGGCTCACCACCACCCTTCTGGTATGGGTGCCCGCAAGGAGGGCTGGAAAACGCCGCTCCCAGACTGCCTTACTGCTAAGCTTTCCCACGTGGCTGGGGCTCAGCCGGTCATCGGCCTCTCAAAATAACCTTCCGCAGGTAACCTGGAGCTGACTTCCAGGGTGACTGAATTAGGAAGAGAGTTAAGTGGGGGAATATGGGAGCCTGCCCTCAGCTGCCCGGGAATTCTGAGTGGGGGCTTCGTGACCCATCTCCCTGGGGAGCGGGGGAGAGGGCCAGCACATCACCACCCCCCACGCCCAAACTCACACGGGGTCTCCACGCGTTAACCCCTCAAACCACTCCCTGCCTCAGTGAAGGTGGCAACAGTCCTCTGACTGAGCGCTTCATCACTCTGTCAGCGAGTCTGCCAAGGCCGCGCAAGTGTAGAAGTCACGGCCCCGTTTTACAGTCTGACACTTGCTTTCTTTGCTGTTGTTCCAGGACCAGGGATGGTCCTGTTAGGGAACTGACCTCAGAATGTGATCTCAATCTTAGTTGCCCGTTTTTTTTTTTTTTTTAAAAGCAGCAGTTATAAAACATCTGGTAAACTGTTTACCTACCTATACATTTCAAGGATAAGCTAAAAGAAAGAAAACTGATATTACTNCCCTGTCCACGGGATTCTCCGGGCAAGAATACTGGAGTGGGTTGCCATTTCTTTCTCCAGGGGATCTTCCCGACCCAGAGATCGAACCTGCGTCTCCTGTACTGGTAGGCAGAGTCTTTACCACTGAGCCACCGTAAAGTGATATTAATTAATGCTCAACAACTAAAGCCAAAAACAATTTTTAGGGAACTAAGTGAAAAATTTCCCCCAAGTTTCACTCGGAGCTGGAGATCCCCATGAGAAACCACGAAGGCTTTAGCAGGCACGACACACACGTGCTCTAGAACTGAGGAGTCAGTGGAGATGAAAGGAAGCTCAGACTACAGAGGGGATAACAGTGCTGAGAACTTCAAAAGCTTAAATAAAACAGCATTCCTGACTGAGCTGTAGGGATTTAGAGAAATGCAAAGTCAGCATTCTTCTGCACCCTTTTTTCCCCCGAGGCGGNCGACACACACGTGCTCTAGAACTGAGGAGTCAGTGGAGATGAAAGGAAGCTCAGACTACAGAGGGGATAACAGTGCTGAGAACTTCAAAAGCTTAAATAAAACAGCATTCCTGACTGAGCTGTAGGGATTTAGAGAAATGCAAAGTCAGCATTCTTCTGCACCCTTTTTTCCCCCGAGGCGGCATTTCACTGGTCGCTGGTGAACCACCATTTCATACTCTGAGGATTCGCCCTGCTCCGCGTTTCTCAACTGGAGACAACAGAAGTGGCAAACGCACACACACACTCACACACTCACACTCACACACTCCCTCTCCACCCTGGAAGGCCAGCCCTGTAAGCTGGATCCATAAAGCACATTAGCCAGAATCAGCTGCTCAGCAGTCTGTGTTTTTCAGTGGTTCTTTCTTTCTTTCTTCTNAACAGAAGTGGCAAACGCACACACACACTCACACACTCACACTCACACACTCCCTCTCCACCCTGGAAGGCCAGCCCTGTAAGCTGGATCCATAAAGCACATTAGCCAGAATCAGCTGCTCAGCAGTCTGTGTTTTTCAGTGGTTCTTTCTTTCTTTCTTCTTTTCTTTTTTAAAGCTAGCTGTATTTGGATTTTTCTCTAAAAGATTCTATCAAAATTCAAGAAATACTGCATGTTTTGAAAACCCAAACTATCCTCTGCTTTTCGCCTCTAAGCTCATTCTGCAATTTTAGGAGGTTGGCTACTGTCGACAGCAGCCAACGGAGCTGCCAATTGGGGCTGGCACCCGCAGAAGCCTTCTTAAGCGACATAGTGAGCGCCCTTGCCAGCTGCTCCGGGAGGCTTGTCGTGTTTTCCGTCTTTGTTCTGCGTCTGTTTTTCATTCATTGCTGCTCACGTGGTTCCCCCACCCCCAAGCTTGGTGCCCAAAACTCAAACACGGCACACTGAGGGCAACATTTGAACCAAAAATCTACTTACTGCGAGCCTGCTGGTACTGCGCGGGAGAGACCAGCAAGCCTGAATTCCGTGTGTGAGTGTGTGTGTGTGTGTGTGTGTGTGTGTGTGTGTGTGTGCGTGTGTGCGAGTGTGTGTGTGTGTGTGAGAGAGTGTCTGTGAGAGTGTGTGTGCGTGTGTGTGTGAGTGTGTGTGTGTGTGTGTGTGAGTGTGTGTTGGGGAGCACTGTTCCAAAACCACAGCATTAAAGCTGGCACACGCCTTCCGCCTCTCGCGGCCCATTGTGGACCCGCACAGGCATCTTAGAGTCATCCTAACCCTTTGCTCAGTGATCCTTCCTGTTCTTTTTTTCTTCCACCGTTGACTCTAAAGCCTGCTGACCTTTGCCTTCAAATATTGCCATCAGGGGCTTTCCTGGTTCTGACTGAATTTGACCATTTTTTAAAGCTCTGGAAAAATAAAACCTCTTATTCATAGTACAGAGAACTATATTCAATATCTTATAATAAACTATAATGGAAAAGAAGTTTTAAAAGAATACAATGATATAATATATACATAAAATGTATATGTATTTGATCTCCTTGGACAGCAAGGAGATCAAACCAGTCAGTCCTAAGAGAAATCAACCCTGAATACGCATTGGAAGGACTGCTGCTGAAACTGAAGCTCCAATACTTTGGCCACCTGATGTGAAGAGCTGACTCGTTGGAAAAGACCCTGATGCTGGGGAAGATTGAGGGCGGGAGGAGAAGGGGACGACAGAGGATGAGATGGCTGGATGGCATCACGGACTCGATGGACGTGAGTCTGAGTGAACTCCGGGAGCTGGTGATGGACAGGGAGGCCTGGCGTGCTGCAGTCCCTGGGGTTGCAAAGAGTCGGACACGACTGAGTAAACAACAGCGACACATATGACGAATAACTGGGTCACTTTGCTGTAAACCTGAGACGGACACAACATTGTGAATCAACTATACTCCAATTTCTTAAAAAAAAAATTAAAAGAACTTAAAAAGGAAACAGATAATTATCTACCTAAACAGGCCCTGAGTATCGGATGGAGGATCATCCCTGGGCAGTAACACTCAATTTTCCTTTACTTTTTCTGAAAGGAAGCAAGGGGGTGTACAGTCTAAGCAGAGGTTATGTTAGTGAATGTTCTGATTAATCTGCCATCACGCCCTTGACGGCACTGGGGGATGCTGGATCTACATTCCGCAGGCAGCCGAGATGACAGGTGAGCAACGACCTTCTATCAGCCAAAACCTCGGAGAGTCTCTCCAAACGCGGCAGGGCATATTTTACTACCTCCAAGAGACGAAATTGAGAGCACACACTATATATTCAAAAGGGCTCCTGCAAAACCGAAAAACAAGGGAGGAGAAAAAGCCACCACCGAGAGCACTCAACCCGCGGAGCTACTCGCCGCCTAAGTGAAATCAACATACCGGCTTCTAACGCGTAACTGATACTAGCAACTGAAAGACTCTTAGATATTAAAAAGTTGTCTCCTGTGTCACTAAAAGAGATCTTAGTATAATACAGTGCAAGAGCGAAAGTGAGAGGAAAGAAAGTGAAAGTTGCTCAGTCGTGTCCGACTCTTTGCAACCCCATTGACAGTCCGTGGAATTTTCCAGGCCAGAATACTGGAGCGGGTAGCCTTTCCCTTCTCCAGGGGATCTTCCCAACCCAGGGATAGAACCCAGGTCTCCCGCATTGCAGGCGGATTCTTTACCATCTGAGCCACCAGGGAAGCCCAAGAACACTGGAGTGGGGAGCCTACCCCTTTTCCGGCGGATCTTCCCGACCCAGGAACTGAACTGGGATCTCCTGCGTTGCAGGCGGATTCTTTACCAGCTGAGCCACCAGGGAAGCCAGCAGGAGCAACACTGGACTCTGTCGCTTAAAAGAGCCTCCCTAATTCTGGAAAGGAGCCAAATGTGGGGACCTCTGGACGGGAGGGTCAGAGAAGCCACGGAATGAGAAGAACGCAATGACCACGGTGACCAACCCCGGAAGAACTCAGAGGCAGAAGGGGGAGAACTTCTCACCTGCAAGGTGCACGCCCAGCGGGCTGCGCCCTGACCCCTCTCTGCCTGTGAGGAGCCTCTGGGCTGAGATGCCCTCACCTCTGTGCCCACGGCTGCCCCTGCCCGGCCAGGGCCCGGCCTCGCCCAGGCTCCACCTGCTCCCCACACCCGTCCTCCCACATCCACGCACACCCGATCTTTCCTCAGTGCATACCCAGAGCATGAAACTCGTTTCAACCACAGTCTTTAACAGGGACCATCACGTGTGTGTTGGAGAATGGCAGCCTTTCTGTACTGCAGGCGTTTTTCCTTTGAACGGGCACATATTACCTTTGTAAGCACACAGTTAATTACAAGGAGTAAAAAATTAGAAAGACGCAGTGAATACACTTCTGAATATTTAACACAGACAGCTGAGCCACTCTCCTCTTCCTCGTGCCCCGCTCTGTACCCCTACAGCAACCTGTACGCAGGGTAAACAGCCAGACCACTCATCAGAACGCATCACACTTGCTGCTGTTCACAGATCTTTCCTTCCCCAGCTCAGGGGTTGGCAGCCCACAGCCCACAGACCCCGCACAGCCCTGCCACCTGTCACGTAGTCTGATGGGCGTCCAGCCGCATGCCTTGGTCCTCGCCTGATTCTGCTCGTGCACAAGTGTGTGCGCAGGGCAGCGTGGTGGAAACACAGACCGCACGGCCTGCAAAGCAGAGAACATCTACTATTCAGCCCTGCACAGGGACAGTCTGCCGACCCCGGGACTGGACCGACAGTTCCTGGAAGAAAGGGGCTGCGTCTTCAATCTCCGAGCTGATGTCCTCGAAGGGGCAGGATGGCAGCTGGAGCCGCCACCCGGGAGCGGGCGTATCCGCTTGTGCCCACCATGCCAGGGTCTCACCCTTCCTCCTCTCTGCAATTATTCCTTCCAATAAGATTCAAACAATGAACACACAGCTTACGACATCCGTATAGGCAATATGGTATTTAAGGGGTCTCTGCCACATTTTTCACTATTAGTCATTTTCCCCAAGGGAAAGAGAATTCTAATTTTATTATAAAAACCCATAGAATATTGGGTAAGAGAAATTTACTTAAAACAATGAACAATTCTTTCTTAATAGAATAAATCTGTTATGTAAATTAAGCATCGTCTCAACATTTGTTGAGTACCCGCCATGGTCCAGGAGTCCTGCTGGCTGCTTTGACTAAGCATCTCATTCAGGTATTGGAACAGCCGTAGAACTCAGGCTTTATGACCAGTGAGCCCACTGTACAGATGAGGAACCTGAGGATGAGGGGAAGCAACAAGACCAAAGTCAGATGGTTTCTCAGAAGGTTATAAATCTGCGTCTGATTGAAACTCATGCTCTTTCCCCAACCATCAACTCAAAGAGACAGCCCTCATTCATGCAAACACAAACAAGTCTCTGGTTTATATTACGTTGTCAGAGGTTACAGCATCTGTCTTGCCAGGTATTCAGAAGACTTCAGATACGTGGAGGCAAAGCAGAACCACGGAGGCAGAACAAGCTTTGTTGTTACTATTGTTCTGATGATCAAAATAAGATAGCTGGCAACGTCCCTGTAAAGAGCAAGGATGTACTCAAGGGCAGTAATTAGAAATAATATCCCAGGGTCTTATTTTTCAAAGAATTTTAGTATCAAAATGCTGGGAAGTCAGGGTCAACATCCCGATTTTGGATTGAGAAACCTGAAACCAGAGAGGTGAAGTGGCTTGTTCGCGTCGCCTGTGGCTGGGCCGGGACTCCTGGACTGCAGCCGTCCCAGTTCAGGCTGCCGTGAAAGGTCGCACCTCCTGACAGGTGACCCCGATGCACGCTGTCCGGGTCTATCACTGCTGAGCAAGACAGCGACACGTGGTCCAGCTCCTGACCTCCAGGTCACCTGTCTGCATCACCTTCACTCTGCTCCAGAGGATTTTCAAAAGTTGACTCAACATTCTAACTGGGACCAACTCTTGGGCTTCTTGTCAGATGGTCACTTTTTAAACAATAAATGAATCAGAACAGAGGAGAAGCTAAACCAGTTCTCTCCGTTTCAACATCAGTCTAACCATCTTTAAAGAACATGAACGATATGAGGTGAAGTGGCGTCTTCAGATGAGGACGCGGTTTGCTTCGTCTGACTCAAATCAGAAACCAGGGCGACTGTGGATCTGAATGATCGCCTTTTCCAAGGGCTCTGCCGACAGCAACTTACTAAAGAAGCCACACAGAGGCCTCAGCTGCTGAATCTCAGAAGTTCTAGGACAACGTGATTTGGGGAATTTTTACCAATCTGGCCTTTTTCTCTGCTGCACTTGGGCTGGGCAGTAGTTTACCAGGGTCTCCGAGGAAAAGCACCATCAGATAAATGAGGGCCTGGAGGAGCCCAGGAGTTCGGAGGCCGCCTCGGGGGCGGGCTGGGCGGGGAGCATCTGGCTTCTGGGTGAGGGCGCAGGTTCCCCGAGTTTCGGTTCTAGTCACGTGACCCGGGAGCGTTACCTCACCTGTCGGGGGCCTGGGTTGCAACATCTATGATATAAACGTCATAAAACTTGTAATGTGGGTTTGTTATGAGTCAAAACTAATATAAAGCATGAGCCTGTGTAGCCGCTGGCACAGCGACGGCCGCTCACGGGTTCAGCCTGCCACTTCAGCAGCTCCTTTAAGGCTGTGTCTGCTGGGAACACTTGCAGGGGGGCTACTAAAGCTACTCTCAGAAAGGGTTTGGATACTGGGAGTCTCGGTCATTCACGGAGCCTTAGCCTAAGGGATCCCAGCGGAGGGATGGCACCAGAAGCGACAGGGCAAGGCAGGCAGAGACGATGCCCCCAGGGCACATCCGTGTCTGCCGCCGGGCAGGGTCTGCAGGGCAGCGGGCGCTGGTCCCCACGGGGTCTGCACCCCTCACGCCCTTCCCCTGAGCTCAGATGCGATGCCCTTCGCTTCAGCAGCCGCAGACGGGGACAGCAACCCAGCCTCGTGAACCAGACATCCTACAAACAGGTATAAACACAGTGCTCCTCTGACCCCAGGGAGGAAACGGAGGCTGCTTCTCCAAAGCTAACAACACTATTACACCCAAAAGGGTGTTTACATTCTCCCCCTTGAGCCAACTATTAATATCTCCAAAACACTGAGCTGAACTGGCAACGCGACGCCTCGAGGTGACGGTGCAGTTTGTCTCCTGCCGCCCAGGGCTCAGCGGGACCCGGACGAGCAGATACAGGTACAGGAGGCGCCCCGCCGTCCACATCCCGGGGTCGGGGAACGGCCCCTGCTCCCCTGCAGCCCCCACCCGCCGGGGGAGACACGGCTGTCCCTGGGGGGCATGGTCTCCGGCACTGGCTGTACAGACAGGACATGCGGCTGGAAGACACCCCTTCCTCGGGATCAGTGAGGGACCAAGTTTACACACGATTCTCCAAGATCTTCCTCGAATAAAACGCAAAAGCATCCTTAAGCCAACCCCAGAACCAGCTCTCCAAGGAATACCACCCACTGCCAGTAGAACCGGAGGGACAGAGCCCCTGGGACCCGCGGCAGGCTGGCCAGGTTTGCGAGGGAGACGGACAGCCAGCCAGAGTGGTGAGGCGGGGGCAGACACCCCTCAGGCCCGAATGGCTGCGAGTGGCCAGGCTGGGCCTCAGGTGGCCTCCTTTGCAGGCTCCCAAAGCTGCACGGGTGCGCTCACCTCCTCCTCGCCAGGCTGGCCAGAATCACACGGGCTTTATTTACTACTGAGGACAGGCCTGGGAACGGTGGACTCCTAAGAGGAGTCTTCTGCTGGGAATGCATTTGAAACTGCAGCACTGGGGAACCTTGGGAAACCCGGGCTCCTTCTTGTAATGGTATTAACTGCATCAGGGTTGGGGCTTGGTGGGCATGGCCTTGCTAAGTAAGCCAGGGCACCTGAATGCCATCCTACCCTGCTGCTCCTGCTGCTGCTGCTAAGTCGCTTCAGTCGTGTCCGACTCTGTGACCCCATAGACAGCACCCCACCAGGCTCCTCCATCCATGGGATTTTCCAGGCAAGGGTACTGGAGTGGGGTGCCATATCCTAGCCTTGGGCATGCTCTAAAAGCATGCAGTTCACAGATGACCAGATGAAAACCTTCCATCACCCACTGATTCAAGAGAGCAGATTTTGCCACAGGGCCACCAAGGCGAGGCTCTGGGCACTCCATCCCCTCCATCCTCTCTAAGGCACACAGCAAGCAGAAGAGAAGTGTTCAGCTCAGTTCAGTTCAGTTCAGTCGCTCAGTCATATCCAACTCTTTG
>SJYS01023876.1:575670-601264 GCA_006410695.1 Philantomba maxwellii
TTTCCCAGCTTCCTTCCCACCCTCCTCTCCCCCACCCCCCACTGTGCTGGATGCTTGCCTAGCTGCTCACTCCTTTCTTTTCATCTGACACCTGCTTAGGGAGCTCCTTCCAAACACTCCGCTCTGAATGAAAGAGGTAACTTAACATGACTCCTTCCGTCCCTGAGACGGGGTTGTTTTTCTCTGCAAGCAGCTTAAAGTCTGTTTTCCTGGTGCCTTAGAGTATGGCCCCGGCGGAGGGAAGGCCCTGACCTGATCGGGTTTACGTGTCGTGCAATCTGGACTTTGTTTCATGAACCAAGACCTGCTCCGCCTCGCGGCAGGTTCACCCGCCTCGCACAGGAAACGCTCCGGGGTTCAGGGCCTTCCCCACGGGCAGCCTGACTGCAGTCCTCGCCCACCGCCTCCGTCCCTTACCCTTTCTCACAACTGATCCCACCCGCTCAGTCGGGGAGAGAGAGAGCCCCCATCTCAGCTGGGGGGACCCTCCCTTATGGCTTCTGGGCCTTGGAGACTGGCTGTGCCCTGGACCCTGTCCTGGACTCTTTCCCTGCCCTTGGTTTCCGGCTTTTAAATGCACTTTTTCAGGTTATATTCTTTCCTCCTTGGTGGCTGTTGGAAAATCCTGTGTTTTTTTTTGCCAGTTAAAATTTTTTTTTTATTTTTATTGAAAATTGGGAAGGAAAATTCTATAAAGCCATCTCATTTTAATAGTGAACTTATGTTAAACTGATGTTTGATATAATAGCAGCTAGTACAATAATAATAGTAATGATGTTGACGAGGTACGTGGATGAAGACACTGTCACTCAGACTTTCAGTCCCTTCATCCTCATTCTAGGGACACGGCAAAGAGGAAAAGGCCCGCCAAGGATGACTTTTGCTTGAGAGGCCGTGTAGGAGGACTCCCTGGAGGAACAGAACCAATGGGATCTATACATCTATTTGTCAGTGTCTATGTTGTTGCTGTTTTTCAGTTGCTAAGTCATGTTCAACTCCTTGCAACCCCATGGACTGAAGCATGCTAGGCCTCCCTGTCCATCACCAACTCCCAGAGTTTACTCAAACTCGTATCCATTGAGTTGGTGATGTCATCCAACCATCTCATCCTCTGTTGTCCCCTTCTTCTCCTGCCCCCAATCCCTCCCAGCATCAGGGTCTTTTCCAACGAGTTGGCTCTTTGCATCAGGTGGCCAAAGTATTAGAGTTTCAGCTTCAATGTCTGTTCAGTTCAGTTCAGTTCAGTCGCTCAGTCATGTCCAACTCTTTGCAACCACATGAACTGCAGCACGCCAGGCCTCCCTGTCCATCACCATCTCCCAGGGTTCACTCAGACTCACGTCCATCGAGTCCGTGATGCCATCCAGCCATCTCATCCTCGGTCGTCCCCTTCTCCTCCTGCTCCCAATCCCTCCTAGTATCAGAGTCTTTTCCAATGAGTCAACTCTTCGCATGAGGTGGCCAAAGTATTGGAGTTTCAGCTTTAGCATCAGTCCTTCCAATGAACACCCAGGACTGATCTCCTTTAGNTCTCCTGCCCCCAATCCCTCCCAGCATCAGGGTCTTTTCCAACGAGTTGGCTCTTTGCATCAGGTGGCCAAAGTATTAGAGTTTCAGCTTCAATGTCTGTTCAGTTCAGTTCAGTTCAGTCGCTCAGTCATGTCCAACTCTTTGCAACCACATGAACTGCAGCACGCCAGGCCTCCCTGTCCATCACCATCTCCCAGGGTTCACTCAGACTCACGTCCATCGAGTCCGTGATGCCATCCAGCCATCTCATCCTCCGTCGTCCCCTTCTCCTCCTGCCCCCAATTCCTCCCAGCATCAGAGTCTTTTTCACTGAGTCAACTCTTTGCATGATGTGGCCAAAGTACTGAAGTTTCAGCTTTAGCATCATTCCTTCCAAAGAAATCCCAGGGCTGATCTCCTTCAGAATGGACTGGTTGCATCTCCTTGCAGTCCAAGGGACTCTCAAGAGTCTTCTCCAACACCACAGTTCAAAAGCATCAATTCTTCGGCAATCAGCCTTCTTCACAGTCCAACTCTCACATCCATATATGACCACAGGAAAAACCATAGCCTTGACTAGACGGACCTTAGTCGGCAAAGTAATGTCTCTGCTTTTGAATATACTATCTAGGTTGGTCATAACTTTCCTTCCAAGGAGTAAGTGTCTTTTAATTTCATGGCTGCAGTCACCATCTGCAGTGATTTTGGAGCCCCCCAAAATAAAGTCTGACACTGTTTCCACTGTTTCCCCATCTATTTCCCATAAAGTGATGGGACCGGATGCCATGATCTTCGTTTTCTGAATGTCGAGCTTTAAGCCAACTTTTTCGCTCTCCTCTTTCACTTTCATCAAGAGGCTTTTTAGCTCCTCTTCACTTTCTGCCATAAGGGTGGTGTCATCTGCATATCTGAGGCTATGCCTGTATCTTTATACAATCTATACCTGTATCTCTTTTCTCTATGCCTCTTTCTTTCTCTATCTCCCTCCCTCCTTCCCCCTCTTTCCCTCCCTCCTTCCTTTCTCTTTCCTTCCTTCTTCCATTCTATCATCTATAGAGTGATTTATTATGAAAAAATAGCTCATCTGATGATGGAGACGGAGAAGTGCTATAAACTCAAAGGCCTAAGGACGGGAGATATAAGTGCCGCGAGTCCCATTCCAAGTCCCGGGACAGGAGACGATGCTCGTCCCAGCTCAGCAGTCAGGCAGAGAGAGAGAGAGAACACCCCTTCCTCCTCTTCCCACCCTTTTTTCTCTTCAGGCCTCCAAAGGTTGGGGCGAGGCCCACCCACGCTAGGAGGACTACCTTCTCCACTAAGTTTATGGATTCAAATGCCAGCCTCTTCTGGAGACACCTTCACAGAAACACCGAGAATAACATTTTACCAGATACCGGGGCGACTAGTGATCCAGTCAAGTTGACAGATGAACCATCATAGCCAGTATTCAGTGTAATAGCCAAGAATTTAGACCCTGGACTCAAACAGACACAGGTTTGACTTTTTATGCTATTTACATGCTGTGTGGTCTCCTCTTAGCTCCCCTGACCTCTCTGTGCCATAGTTTCCTCATCTTAAGATGGAAATGAAAGGAGAACTACCTGTGAGGCTGACAGGTGATTTCGAGTGAAAGCTACGAGCTTTAAGACTGGCGTTTTAGAATGCCGAAGCTGGAAGGTAACTCAGAGTCAGTCTGCTCCTTTCTTATGTAAATATTGCATGATCGGTGAGATTGGAACTCAGAAAGTCTCAGCTTGCCTGCCTCCAGGGAGAAGGCAGGGGAACGGCGTTCGCCTGGCGGCCAGAGCGAGCGGAGTTACGAAGACCACGTGCAGCAGCCTTTGTGAGACAGAGCCGGGCCCGCCCGCTTGCTCGGTCTCCTCGAGTGACCCTGGTCATCAGGCCTGCCATGCCGCCTGGGCCACGTCTACAGCAGGCTCTGAGGTCACTGGGTTATTCTACTTGTGTAAACTGTTTTGTTTATGCTAATGAAGTTGTCTTCAGTTCAGTTCAGTCGCTCAGTCTTTTCTGACTCTGCGACCCAATGAATCGCAGCACGCCAGACCTCCCTGTCCATCATCAACTCCCGGAGTTCACTCAGACTCACCTCCATCGAGTCAGTAATGTCATTCAGCCATCTCATCCTCCGTCGTCCCCTTCTCCTCCTGCCCCCAATCCCTCCCAGCATCAGAGTCTTTTCCAATGAGTCAACTCTTCGCATGACGTGGCCAAAGTACTGGAGTTTCAGCTTTAGCATCATTCCTTCCAAAGAAATCCCAGGGCTGATCCCTTATGATTATACAGTGGAAGTGAAAAATAGATTTAAGGGCCTAGATCTGATACATAGAGTGCCTGATGAACTATGGAATGAGGTTCGTGATACTGTACAGGAGACAGGGATCAAGACCATCCCCGTGGAAAAGAAATGCAAAAAAGCAAAATGGCTGTCTGAAGAGGTCTTACAAATAGCTGTGAAAAGAAGAGAAGAGAAAAGCAAAGGAGAAAAGGAAAGATATAAGCATCTGAATGCAGAGTTCCAAAGAATAGCAAGAAGAGACAAGAAAGCCTTCTTCAGGGATCAGTGAAGTTGTCTTCACGTGTCCCCATTTTGCTATGAGTTTTGTCTTTTGCTTATACTAGATATGACCTTTGACCTACAGTACAGCACAGGGAACTCGGTTCACTATTGCGTGGCAGCGTCTGGGAGGGAGTCTGGGGAAAAGTGGATGCATGTCTATGTATGGCTGAGTCCCTTCACTGTTTACCTGAAACTAGAAAGGACAGAAATGGTCTGGACCTAACAGAAGCAGAAGATATTAAGAAGAGGTGGCAAGAATACACGGAAGAACTGTACAAAAAAGATCTTCACGACCCAGATAATCATGATGATGTGATCACTAATCTAGAGCCAGACATCTTGGAATGTGAAGTCAAGTGGGCCTTAGAAAGCATCACTACGAACAAAGCTAGTGAAGGTGATGGAATTCCAGTTGAGCTGTTTCAAATCCTGAAAGATGATGCTGTGAAAGTGCTGCACTCAATCTGCCAGCAAATTTGGAAAACTCAGTAGTGGCCACAGGACTGGAAAAGGTCAGTATTCATTCCAATTCCAAAGAAAGGCAATGCCAAAGAATGCTCAAACTACNCCTTTGTACTCTCTTAACAGCATCTCCTGATGAAAATAAGTTCTTTTTTTGGTACTATTTGCTTATCTGGCTGCGCCCGGTCTAGGTTGCAGCACGCGGGGCCTGCGGTCTCCGTTGCGTGGTGCCGGCCCTTTAGTCAGGATGCTCATGTCGCCTGCCGATCGTCTCTTCCTTTGCGGTTACTGCTTGGGTTTTGCTATCCCAGGGTCACAAAGATGTTTCTTTAATATTATCTTCTAAAAGTGCTGTCATTTGCCACTCATGTTTACGTTGGCGTACTACTCCAGGAATTGCGTTACATGCCTGTTTGAGCTGGGGCAGGGGGCAGACCTTTCTTTCTCCTCGTGTGGTTGGTTGTGCAGCCGGCTCAGCCCTGTGTGCTGGGCACAGCGTCTCGTCCTGGTGCCCGGCAGCGTTAGATTCCTCAGGGGCGCCGTCTGTGCGGGCTCTGCTGACGGGCTCTCTGCTCGGCTCCGCTGTCCGCTTGCCGCGTTGGCCCGGGGCGCCCTCTTCCCTGGTGGGGCTTTGCCCTCCCGTGGGCTAAGCTGGTGGCCTCTCCGTCCTTTCCTGAAGTGTCTCTTGGCTGTCTTTGTCCTTTGGCTTCCACGTGATGTCCAGAGTCAGCTCACCCACTTCACCTTCAACGTCAGCCCGGGTTGGGGCTGTGATTCGAAGAAGATGACTTAGCGATCATTTCTGAGTAAATGCGTCTCAGAGAGCAGGGGTCAGGAGCAGGACGGAGTGGAGCGGGCCCACTTTGTCCCTCGCCCGGGGGTCCGGCCGCCCTGCAGCGCCCGGCCTGCTTTCCGAGGGGCGGCTGCTGCGCGTGGCGTCGAGGCCCGGGTCCTCGCGGAGGGGCTCCGGCGTCCTGGCGGGTCCCGCCGCGGCCTGCGCGCTGCCTGCGGGCGCGGCGTCCTGGAGAGGCGCCCTGGCCTGAGCCCGGGCCGCGCGGCCTGTGCCAAGGAGCCAGCGCTGGGAAGCCTTTCCCGCCGCCCCGCTGCTCGCTCGCTCTCGCCTTGCCTCCGACGAGGGTGNCGCGCTGCCTGCGGGCGCGGCGTCCTGGAGAGGCGCCCTGGCCTGAGCCCGGGCCGCGCGGCCTGTGCCGAGGAGCCGGCGCTGGGAAGCCTTTCCCGCCGCCGCCCCGCTGCTCGCTCGCGCTCGCCTTGCCTCCGACGAGGGTGCCGCGGAGAAGCAGGCCGCCCTGCAGCGCTGCGCACGCGGAGGGGCGCGCTGCCGTGGGGGGCCGCTGCCGTGGGGGGCGCGCTGCCGTGGGGCCCGCTGCCGTGGGGCCCAATGCCGTGGGGGGCCCGCTGCCGTGGGGGGCCCGCTGCCGTGGGTGGCCCGCTGCCGTGGGGGGCTCCCTGCCGTGGGGCCCGCTGCCGTGGGNAGGGGCGCGCTGCCGTGGGGGGCCGCTGCCGTGGGGGGCGCGCTGCCGTGGGGCCCGCTGCCGTGGGGCCCAATGCCGTGGGGGGCCCGCTGCCGTGGGGGGCCCGCTGCCGTGGGTGGCCCGCTGCCGTGGGGGGCTCCCTGCCGTGGGGCCCGCTGCCGTGGGGGGCTCCCTGCCGTGGGGGGCTCCCTGCCGTGGGGGGCGCGCCCCTCCGGGGAGCCGAACGCCCGCTCCGAGCTGCCTTCACGCGGCGGCCCCGCTCCTGGTGCGGAGCAACGAGAGACAGGTCCTTGGCCAGCAGACGTAGTTCTGTGGCGGAGAAAGTCGCTAGACGATGGAGGGGAAGTTCAGAGGGAGCAGGGGCGGCGGGAGGTGCAGGCGGGCGGCCTGGGGCTGTGAGAGGCGCCGTCGGGGCGCCGGGTCCTCGGACGGAGCGGGCGCCTTCCGAGCTCGAGGCGAGCCCCGGGGTGCGGGGAGAAGGCGCAGACCAGACCCCGCTTCCATAGCGCGTCCGCAGCCACAGGGCTCTCACCCTCCTGCAGCGAAACCTGTGCAAGATGCAGCCTCCACCACACCCGCCCCCGCCGCCCCCTGACGCCTGGCCGCGCTGTCCCGGCCGGAGGAGAGGCGGCTTGGGAGGCATCTCAGCGCCGGCGGGGGCCGCATCCCTGGGCCCGGGGCGGCGACGGAGGCAGCCCCGGTGTGACTCGGTGCCGCTCCGCGCCGCCCTCCGTGACCTGACGCTCCTGATACGCCGAAACTCCTTAGTCAGGCTCCAGACAAACAAAGCCCGTCCTCGGCCGTCTCATTCCTTGCGGTTGGACGTCCACGGACTTCGCAGGGAAAGCGCTTCGCGTTGACATGCCACAGNTGTGTGTGTGTGTGTGTGTGTGTGTGTGTGCGATATAGGAAAAAGTTAGTTTCCACAGACCAAAGGAAAAAAACATCCAAGTTGGAAAGACCTTAGTTTTGCTACCATTTGCTTAAAAAAAGACCAATTAAAGACAAATGTGCCCATGAGTCCACAGGAGGTGATTAAGCAGTCACGCTCCTCGCCCTCGGGGAGGTCATTACCTTGAAGAATGAAGCAGCGACTGCAGTTCCTATTAATGGTACATATTGACTATATCTGTTTTCGAAATCCCTGCCCTTAAGGATGGGGCACGTCCCCCAAGGCCACCAAGCTCTGTGCAGCCCACCCAACCTCAGTGAAGGTCATGATCTGTAGGCTGCCCTGAAAGCCTAATGCCACCTTGCACTTGACCTCACAGTGGTGAGCAATGAGGCTCAGTCTGTAGGGATCAAACATACACAGAGGGTAAAAACACAGGTGTCGATGACTTCAAAGGAAATGGCAGACCCCAGGCAAAGAGCCTAGCAAGTACCATTCACTTGAGATGATTCAGAAGACTCAGAAGTATCAGCAGACCGGAGGCAGTGTGGCTGGAAGCAATCTCTGCTCCGATACTTGGTAGCTGAGGGACTTTGGATAAAGCATTTGTCCTCAAGTCTCAGTTTCCTCATCTGAAAAACATCCACCTTGCAGGGCTGCTGTAGGGATGAATTAATTAGCGTGTATTTTGTGCCCAGCACAATTCTAAGCATCTATAGGCATTAAGTCATTTAATTCTCTCATCAAACCCCTGAAACAAGTAGTATTATGATCCCCAGTCTACACTGGAAGGAAATCAGAAACAGAAGGGTAAGCAAATTGCCTAAGATCACCCAGATGATAACGGATGACTATGCACAAAGCCACTAGCACAGAGGAGCAGCTACTGTAAAAGGTTTGAGTCAGTAGAGGAGACCACTTGGAGGGGGTCCAGAGCAGGGACGTGTGTGACACTCCCACGGTCTAGGAACAGAGAGGGCACTGGGCAAAGATCACCCTCTGATGTGTCAAAATCAAATCTGACTGTTTTTTCCCCCCTTCCTCTTAATGTGATTGTGTAAGTGTGTGCACGTGTGTGTGCACATGTATGTGTGTGACAGGAATGAGGAGGCTCAGGAATGGGGTGACACCCTCAGTGTATCTTTGGCCCCTCCACAGCCGCTGCCCTGAAACCTCTGCCTTCAGACAAGCACAGGTGACAGGAGCCTTGGGGAGAAGTTTGCTTCATCCCTGACTCCCTCTTCTGGCTACTGGTCCATCTCTTCTCCTCCAGACTAGCTCCTGTTTGATCTGTTTATATTTGGGAATTCAGGTTAGGTCTTGTCAGGGAGGAAAGAGTTCTGCCACTTTATAAAAACTTTAAAAATCATCAGTGAACGCATATTCTTCATGTAAGGATCATTTACACCAACCAGGTTTTTTTAAAAAGTTGGAGCCAGGAGTTGGACGTTACGAGTTTCTGGGAAAGAGCTAAACTTAGTCATGAAATAGACATCTCTATCCATCTTGGAAATGAAGTGCCTGTTATCTGCATGTGTGTTCACTCACTAAGTCATGTCCAACTCTTTGCAACCCTATGGACTTAGGAACTAAGATTCAAAGTTGCCTTGATGAGGCCCTGGCTCCCAGGGGGTTTTCAGATAGAGGGAAGATAAATACATGGAGAGGAGTGTAAGGCAGGGATGAAACAGGTGCTGGGAAGACCAAGAGTAGGGGTGCTGAAGCCTCATGAAGTGAAAATGCTAGAACACCTGGTTTGATCAGTTGCTTCCCCAGCAGCCCTGCTAGGAATAACCCTGCAACTGACTTCACTCACCCTAAGACTCTAGAAGTTCTCCACTCAAGCTTTCCTAGGACTGATCCAATTCATGACTCTGCCTCTCTAGGACCCACGCAAGGAATTGAAAGCCTCATATCAGCCTGTAATCTNCCTGCAACTGACTTCACTCACCCTAAGACTCTAGAAGTTCTCCACTCAAGCTTTCCTAGGACTGATCCAATTCATGACTCTGCCTCTCTAGGACCCACGCAAGGAATTGAAAGCCTCATATCAGCCTGTAATCTGCATTTTTCACCATCAGTGTACTGGGATTTGTACTGGGTCATTGCTATAGATAAACACAGCCTAAGACACAATAATAAATAGTCACGGAGGTTTCCCTTCTGGCCAGGGCAACTCTGAGGGGCAGGGAAAGGTGATGAGCTGAAGAGGAGGGGCAGCTTCCTCACTGAAGGGACCGGGGGTGGAGAGCGCGGAGCCTATTGCCTTCTTCGTTTTCTTTTCTTAAGGTGGAGCTCCCCATGGTGGGATTAATGCTCTTCTAAGAGGAAGAAGAGGTCAAAGCCCACTCTCTCTGCCATGTGAGGGCACAGCAGGAAGGATGTTGTCTGCAAACCAGAAGAGCCGTCACCAAGCCTGAATCTGCTGGCACCTTGACCTTGGACTTCCCAGAACTGTGAGGAGTGGCTGTTGTTTAAGCCAGCAGCGGGTGGGAGGGATAGTTTTGGTTTTTCCCTCTGCTGCTTATCTCTTGCTGTGCAGCCTGGTTCCTAACAAGCCTCAAACCAGTACTAGTCTTGTGCCCCAGGGGTTGGGGACTGCTGGTTTAAGCCACCCAGTCTGTGGTGTTTTGCTACAGAAGCATATAGGAAGGGTAAGAAATTTCCTGCAGATAAGAACTAGGATCTGATGTAGCAGGAGCTTGGAAAAGTGGGGAGTCTTTGTACCCTATGTCTTCTTGCCTATTTTAATGCCCCATCAAAGGTCTCCTTCCCACACCATCATGCCAGAATCAGTCAGCCCCAACTTTGCTAGGCCTTGAGGGCTGGTTGTCATGTGTTGGTTGGACAGTCGTGTCTGACTCTTTTGCTACCCCATGAACTGTAGCCTGGCAGGCTTCTCTGTCCATGGGCTTCTCCAGGCAAGAATACTGGAGTGGCTTGCCATGCCCTCCTCCAGGGGATCTTTCCAACCCAGGAATCAAACCAGAGTCTCTTGCATCTCTTGCCTTGGCAAGCAGGTTCTTTACCACTAGCAATACCTGGGAAGCCCCTTGAAGGCTGAGCTCCTTTGAAAGAGGCTTTGATTTGTAAACCTAGGAGGCTGAAAACTTGAGTCCTTCTGAGAACAGGTCAGAATGGAACTCCCTCTGGAGACACTGTGGGGTTNTACCTGGGAAGCCCCTTGAAGGCTGAGCTCCTTTGAAAGAGGCTTTGATTTGTAAACCTAGGAGGCTGAAAACTTGAGTCCTTCTGAGAACAGGTCAGAATGGAACTCCCTCTGGAGACACTGTGGGGTTCGGCTTGGACACACAGACACACAAGGAGAAGAAGACAGCCAGCGGATTAGGTAGAAGAGAGAGAGGAAATATCTCAGGACTCCCTCCAGGGGCTGACCCCTCCCCTCCTGCCCCCACCTGCAACCAGAGCACTTCATTTCCAACGAAATATGAATCAAGAAAGAGTGTTGGTCACACGCGGTAATGAAAATCCATGATTCAACTGTGCGTTCATAATTATTTCATAAATAAATGGCTTCTGGAGAACTGCATCTGTCTCTGGCCACAGAGCGTCTGTCTTTCACTAATGTATGCTGGCCTGCACAGAGCCGGCCCACGAGCCCCACTCACGGCCTCCTCTCCTCCTCTCCATCACTGTCCACCCAGAGGTTCTTGTGGTTCAGAAAGAGCTGCAGCCCCACACTCCTCCTTGAGGCTGATGGCTCGTCAATAACATTAGCCAGCATTATGGGCCGCATCGGGGTAGAGCAGAATCAATACGGCCAAGTAAAAAGTCTGATCAGTTGACGTGGCCATCCTCAGCAGGCCTCGCATTACAAGAAATGAGTTTTCTTAAGGAATCAGCGTCAGGGTTGCTTAGGTGTCCCACACCCAGATGTCCTAAGATTTATAGCTTTGCATTAAGCAGGATTGGTGGGGAAAAGTGAAATGGTAACTGGGGTTAACGGCAAAATAAATGGGGGGGGGGGCCTGGGCCATTCCACTGATGGGGAGGGAGGCATGTGTCTGGGGGAGCCTTCGTGGGACCGTGCTCCTCACAAGTCAGCCAGTCCTGCAGCTCATACTGCTGTTCTGTTCCCAGGGGCGACTCCTGCTGAATGACGGGAGGTCACTT
This sequence comes from Philantomba maxwellii, assembly GCA_006410695.1. NCBI lineage: Eukaryota > Metazoa > Chordata > Mammalia > Artiodactyla > Bovidae > Philantomba > Philantomba maxwellii. The sequence continues at coordinate 586,739 of SJYS01023876.1, forward strand.
CCCCTTCGAGGGGCTGCTTAGCACTCAGGCACTGCTGCGGTCACCCCTCCTTCTCTCCTTTCACCTGGAGTCACCCACATGCACCAGAGCAGAGAGGAAGATGCAGTAGGTCTGTTACTCTTATGAACGCAGATGCTCATCTTTGTCCATTTGTCTGGTCAGTGGTAAAGAACCTGCCTGAAATGCAGGAGACCTGGGTTCGATCCCTGGGTCGGGAGGATCCCCTGGAGGAGGGAATGACACCCCACTCCAGTGTTCCGCCTGGAGAATTCCATGGACAGAGGGCTACAGTTTGGTAGGCTACAGTTCATGGGGTTGCAAAGAGTCAGACATGACTGAGCAACTAACAGTTTCCTCTTCTGGTGATCAGAGGGAAGCCACATCCAGTCACCTGATATGAAAGTGTCAGCAGGAGCCTTTGCTGGGCTCAGTCATTTTTGAGACAACCTACCAGAGGTAGGTTTCTCCACAGATTTGCCGTCTTCCTCTTAAAGGGACAGCCCCGTGATACAAAGCCTGGGGGAAAATTCCAGTAGCCCCAGGAGAGCACTCACCCGTTTAACCTCACCTCTCAGGAGCTCACACAAGCCTGTATTTATTTTGGCTGCGCTGGCCCTTTGTTGCTGCATGCAGGCTACTCTCAGTTGTGCACAGGCTTCTCACTGCCGTGGCTTCTCTTGTTGCAGAGCACAGCCTCTGGGGCACTGGGCTCGGTAATTGTGGCACGTGGGCTTAGTTGCTCCATGGCATGTGGAATCTTCCTGGGCCAGGGATTGAAGCCATGTCCACTTCATTGGTAGGTGGATTCCCAACCACGGGACCACCAAGGAACTCCCACACAAGCCTTCTGACCTCAAGTTCACAAGCATAGATCAAGGGTGAGGGAAAGTGCTGCTAAGTCACCCCTGTCGTGTCTGACTCTGTGCGACCCCATAGACGGGGGCCCACTGTCTCTGGGATTCTCCGGGCAAGAACACTGGAGTGGGTTGCCATTTCCCTCTCCAACGCATGAAAGTGAAAAGTGAAAGTGAAGTCGCTCAGTCGTGTCTGACTCTTAGCGACCCCATGGACTGCAGCCCACCAGGCTCCTCCGTCCATGGGATTTTCCAGGCAAGAGTACTGGAGTGGGGTGCCAAGAATAAGAAATGGTCTCTTCCCCAAATTGCTGGTGGAATAAAGGAAGAACACAGGCAAGGGCCAAAAATGGCTACTATTACCAGGCAGGCTGAGAATCAGTCTCTTTCATTCATTCTTATAGGAAACAAGTACATTGAGGGCCTACTGTGTGCTGGCATTGTTCAAGGTGCCAGTGACTGAGAGAGACAAGGCCCCGGTCCTGGGGGGCTCACAGTTTTGAGGGGGTCTGCAAACAATGAACAATTTCACAGGTGAACATAGTTTCAGGAAAATTCTATGAAGAAAAATAAGGCAGGTGATGGAGAGGGCAGTGGAGATGAAAGGGGAGCTGCTGCTGTGAATGAGGATGGTTGTTAAGGAGGCACATTTGAGTAAAACTGTAAAAGGAGGCCTGGCTGAGAAGAGAAAGTGCAAAAGTCTTGAGCATGCCAGGCGTGTCCCTGGGGAGTTAAGGAGGAGCTAGGAGGTAAATGTGAGGAAGGAGAGAATGGCAGGAGATGGCACTGGGGAGGGAGCCAGGGGCCAGAGCCCATAGGATCCTCTGGGCAAGAAGGACTGTGGATTCTCTCTTGACTATATTGGGCTGGCCAAAAGGTTCCTTGGAAAAACTTGAACGAACTTGTTGGCTAACCCAATAGTCGGAAGCCATTAGAGAGTTTTGAGAGGGAAGTTGACATCATGTTTTCACTTTATCAGGGTCCTTCTGGCTGTTTCATGAAAATAGTTTGGGACAAACTGGGTAAGATGATGGACTCAGCAGTGGAGAGAGTGATGGGAAGTAGCAGGATTATTTTGTGGAATGGTGAAATCAAGAGATGACTTGGGGGCATATTGAGTTTGAGATGCCTATTAGTGTGTGACAGAAAGAAGTCAAGGATGAGGCCGGGGTTTTTTTGCCTGAGGGAATGAGCAAATACTGGGTTCTTTTCTCAGGTGGGAGAAGATTTGAGCAGGCAAAATCAAGAGATGATTTGGGGGCATGGTGAGTTTGAAAAGCCCATTAGTATCTGAGCAGATTAGAAGATGTAGCTGTGTGTTCAAGCCTGGCCTTCCATGAGAGTTCTAGATTGAAGAGATTAACTTGGAAGTCACCTGCATACTGATGAGGATAATATTTAATATCATATTCCTGGATGAGTCACTTTGAAAAGGAGTCCAGAGAGTGCAGCCATGCAAAGGGATCAAGGACTCTTTTTGGAAGCACTCCAGCATTTGGGCGGCAGAAAGATACAGAGGAGCCAGCAGTGAAGACTGAAGACGGTGGTCAGGGAGGTGGTGAGGGTTTGGACAAAGTGCTGTGAGATCAGTCCAGAGGGAAACGTTTAATCTGGAGATGGCAGAAGTTGAATGTCAACCTTGAAGGATGAGATAATTGTGATTAGATGGGAGTGGAAGGAGGAAAGTTTGTCAGGAAATGAGGGTGGAGAATGAAGGTGGAAAGAACAGCAGGAAGAGACAGTGTGGGGGAAATGGCAGGCTGTCCAGGCAGGCTGGCACAGGTCATGCATGGGGGCAAGGAGAGGTGGGTGAGAGGAGAGCTCAGATCAGCAGAGTCTGCAGCCAGATGTGCATGACTGGACACGACGGAGGAGTGANAAGAACAGCAGGAAGAGACAGTGTGGGGGAAATGGCAGGCTGTCCAGGCAGGCTGGCACAGGTCATGCATGGGGGCAAGGAGAGGTGGGTGAGAGGAGAGCTCAGATCAGCAGAGTCTGCAGCCAGATGTGCATGACTGGACACGACGGAGGAGTGATAGCAAGTTGTGTTCAAACTGCATCAACAGCCATCAGAGAACATGGGAATCATAGCCTTTCCTAGTTTACTTAACAGATAAGACCCCTGAGCTAAAGTGCCTTCTACACTATGTTGAATATCACCCACCTCTCCACTTCCCATTACCTGGTGGCTCAGAAAGAATTTGCCTGCAATGCAGGAGACCTGGGTTCAAAACCTGGGTCAGGAAGATCCAGTATTCTTGTCTGGAAAACCCCATGGACAGAAGATCCTGGTAGGCTATAGTCCATAGGGTCACAAAGAGTCAGACACGACTGAGCAACTAACACCTTCACACTATGGGAAATGCTCATGTAATTCCAATAAGCCTAAGCAATTTAAAACATAAGGAAAAATTAACTTGCCACCTGAATAGAATGAGTCGAGTCTCTGTGTGTACCCATCCCTTGAACAAAACTGAGCTAAAGCTTCTTGAAACTGAGCTAAAGCTTCTTGAAAAATCTGATCCATTTGCCTGATGATTTATCCCATGAAACAAATACTAACATATTGTTCCTTTCCCCCAAATATCTACATTGATTTTGTCATACTTTCATCTTATGTTGTATTTTAAAGACCCAATGATTGTCAGTTCTGCCAATAGCTTTGGCCAAAAGCAATAACATTCTGACCTGTGAAAAGACCTCGTTGGGTCTTTTGGGAAAATAAAGGCTTATGGAACAGTGTCTCCAGGGAACTTAAGCTCCATCAGGGGAGAGAGCACAAGAAATAAGGAGCAATAATTGCTCTAGAAAGAAGAGACTCAGAGTGGGGCGATATCATCGGCTGAGGGTGGCCAGGAAAGCAGAGGAGCCCAGGGGACCCGCATTTGGAAAGGAGGAGCGGCTGGGGGAAGTAGTGAGAATATCATTTGCTGAGTGCCCATTTGAGTCAGGGACTGTTGGGTGCTTTACAGGAAAAATAGACAAACCCCAAAACAACTCTGTGGTAAATATTATTTACCTTCATTTTAGAGAAAAGCCAAATAGGAAGGTTAAATTCTTGTCCATAGAAGTGGAGCTCTTAGAGGGGAGGCAGGTTTCCACTACAGATCTGTCTGGCCCCAAACCTTAATCATTTATCCTCCAGATTCTCACAGAAGAACTGGCTTGAGTGAGTGGGCACATGAATGCAAGGAAGGAGCAAACAGCTTAGAAGAATCTTTGGAGCGGGAGAGCCTTAAACATGCTTTGTTAAACTATGCAGTGGCACCATGAACACTTTCCACCACCAACAATAGAATGGAACAGAGGCTACAAGTAATCCCCAACCATAACTTCAGTGGACTGAAAACACGCAGACCCCCAAAACACAGGGCTATCAGTGGCCAGAGCTACCAGCGCCACCAGTGACAGGACGGCCAGAGCCTTGCCCTCCTTAAGGCTAGCTCCGTCACTCAGGAAATCTTCAGACAACGTGAGTTCAGTAAGAATGAGACACTTTGTTGTCATGTGTTAGAGAATTCTAGTAATAAATGTATACCTCCAAGATGTGAAAAGTTCCTCTTAAATATGGCACCCTGGATTGGTAATTGAGAATCTCATGTTGAAGAAACTATGAGAAAACAAAATTACTGGTGGAAAGGCAACAAGGTTTAAACTTTACAGAGGTCATTTGTAAATATGTGTTAAAACTTTAAGCATATATATCCTTGGACCCATCAATTACTATGGAAGAATCGATTCTAAGAAAATAATTGGGTAGGTCTATTAATTCATGTGCAAGACTATTCATTGCTAACTGTTAATATTAATCATGAAAATCAGAAACATCTACATTTTATAGATAGAGAACTCATTAAATTATATTGAGTATTTAGTGGAATATCAAATCACTGTTTTAAAAGTGAGTTAAATCTCTGTACGGAAAAAATACTATCAATATCTAGTTAAGTAAAAACAAAATCACATATTACCATTATTTTTTAAAGTTTATACATAGAAGAAAATCTTGAAGGAAACCAACGTGGAGGTAATTGTGGCCAACCTTCCCTTTCTTATTTTTCTGTTTACTAATTATTTGAATTTTCCACTAAACAAATACCACTTTTATAATAAAAATAAATAAATATTTCTGTACTGAAAAAAACAAATCAAGTTCATAAATGAGAAGGCTTTGAGGGAGGAAGTTTTTCAAATTAGTTTATCATTAACCAAAATAAATTCTAGCTGGATTAGAGTTAGGTATACAGTCTGTGTTAAGCAACTATATTCCAATAAAAACAAATAATAATAATTGGAAAAATAAAATGATTACCAATAAATAAATAAAAGCAGTCTATAAAAACCAGAAAGAGACCAAATATTGAAATGCTATGCTAAGAGAAATGCTATGCTAAGTCACTTGAGTTGTGTCTGACTCTGTGCGACCCCATAGACGGCAGCCCACCAGGCTCCCCCGTCCCTGGGATTCTCCAGGCAAGAACACTGGAGTGGGTTGCCATTTCCTTCTCCATCTGTAGAGAAAAGAATGTCTTAAATGTAAAAGCAAAGCAAGAACAAAGGAATTTCATTTTTGTGTATTTAATTAAGTCAAAAGTTTGAAACTAGCTTCTGAACATCAAAAATCATCATGAGTAAAACTGGAGAAAATATTTTCCACAACAAAGAGATAGTGACTACTGCCTTTGATATACAAAAAACTCACTGAAAATGTTAGGAGAAACACTANGAGAAAAGAATGTCTTAAATGTAAAAGCAAAGCAAGAACAAAGGAATTTCATTTTTGTGTATTTAATTAAGTCAAAAGTTTGAAACTAGCTTCTGAACATCAAAAATCATCATGAGTAAAACTGGAGAAAATATTTTCCACAACAAAGAGATAGTGACTACTGCCTTTGATATACAAAAAACTCACTGAAAATGTTAGGAGAAACACTATGAACTCAATATTTTAAATGGAGAAACATAAGAGGTGATAAATATGTTCATGATGTATGTTTACCTCATTGGTAATTTACAAAAGGAAGACTACACAAGGAGCTAATTTCTCTGTTGTTTTCTCTACTGCTTTATCAACAAAGACTTTAATGTAATAATAGCACTGGAGAACATGAGCCTGGCCTTTTCCACATATGGCTGGTGAGAAGGTTAAATGTTCCTAATCTGGGGGAGAGCAACGTGGAAATATACAACTCCTTTCAAGGGGTTTTCACCTCTTGGTCTTAATTCAGAAATATTTCCTAGGGAAATAGAGAATAAATAACAAAATTTCTTGTACATCCTCATGGTAGTATGTTACATAATAGCAAAGAAACAAATAGAACAGAAATGTTCAGTAGATGAACAGCTGACTATATTATGCAATAAACATGCTATGGGGGCATTGTGCAACTTGGATAAAAGCAAGTAAGACAGTTTTCCAGATTTTTCTTTTTGAAAATGTGGTCCTTATCTGCAAGAATACAATTCTGCTGTGGAGGTAAGTTGTACTTGTAGAACTAGTATATGGTTTCAAGCTAGTATATGGTTCAGGCTACAGGTGCTATCAGGATTTCAGAGACAGAGTAGCCCACACACACACACACACACACACACACACACACACACACACCTTATATTGTATAACTCTGTGTGTGTGTGTGTGTGTGTGTGTGTGTGTATGCATGTCTCTCTGCTGCTGCTGCTGCTGCTAAGTTGCTTCAGTCGTGTCCGACTCTGTGCGACCCCATAGACGGCAGNGTTTCTCTTTCTGACTTACTACACTTAGTATGGTAATCACTAGGTTCATCCATGTTGCTGCAAATGGCATTATTTCATTCTTTTTTATGACTGAGTAGTATTCCATTGTATATATACATATAATGGAAGAAGATGTGGTGTGTGTATATATATATATATATCTCCATTCATCTATTGATGGACATTTAAGTTGTTTCCATGCCTTGGCTATTGCGAATAGAGCTAGAGGTGGAATACTTCTAATGCAACCACTTCTAGGAGGGAGAGAATTCCTCATGAATGAGGCTTTTGCTGAGAGGCCACAGTGAGACACTATTCCAGTCTGTTCCTTGATATATTAGGATTCAGCTGACATACGGAAAAGCCAATTTATTCTTCATAATAAACAAAAGGTGTCCTACTTAGGCAGACAAATTGTTCTTCAGGGAGGTGGTGGGATGAGGCCACCAGCATGGGTCTAACCCAAAGTGGGAAGAGAAAATATAAGTATTCGACTGCTACTGTAACAATTTATCACAAACTTGGTGGCTTAAATCAATGCAAATTTATTATCTGAAGATTATAGATCAGAAGTCTGACAGGGATTCTCTGGGTTAAAATCAAGAAATTAGTAGAGCTGTATCGTGAAGACCAGAAGCTCTGGGTGAAAATCTGCTTCCAGGATTATGGCAGAATTCAGTTTCATGAGGCTGTAGACTGAGGTCCCCTTTTCCTGGCTGGCTTTCATTGGAGGTGCTTCTCAGCTTTTCGAGAAAGCCAGCTCCTGCTCTGCATCCTCCATTTTCAGAGCCAGCTACAATGCTTGTCCCTGGTGATTTAATCAAACACTAACCTAGGTACTGTTGTGAATGGGGTTTTACAGAAATACTTAAGCTTACTAATTAGCTGAGCTTTAAAAAGGCAGCCCAACTGAATCACTTGAGCCCATAAAAGCAGAGAAATTTCTGGAGCTGGAGGCTGAGAGATGTGGTCAAAAAAGAAAGCAGAGGGTAGATAAGGAAGAGGAAAGATTAGAGATCTGACGCGTGAGAAGAGCTTAGCCATTGCTGGACTCCATAGTCTGTGCCTTCTCGTCTATCGTGCTTCTGATTTTGCAAGTAACCATCTCCATCTACTTTTACAGTCTCTCTCCGACTCTGCTCAGCTGTGAGGGGATTCCGTGGGGCCAGGCAGCCCTCTGGGAGGATTTCTGCAGCATTAACTAATGATAACAATCTTTGCCACCCCAGGGTATGACCATTTCCCTACCTCCAGGTTGGGGTTCACTGAAGGGATTGTGTGTTAGAGATTCTATCTAAGCTGTCAGACGTATCTCAAGTGGCTTCTCTCTTTAAACCGCACCAGCCTAAGGAAGTCCACCCTCTGCCCAGTGCTGATAGGCAAGCTAAATAACAACCAGAATGGCCCAGCACTGACAATCTTGCTGGAAGCCAGCCCCAAACAACCCAACAGGCATACTGTACGAAACATGAGCCCTGTCTCCATCTGTCTTCTGATCATGGTCCACAAGGAAGGGCTTCCTTCACTCCTCTTTTTGGAGGTTGAATATGGTTCCTCACACAATGAACTCACTATTTTCCAGAGGCTTTTAGTTCATTACAAGAGAAAAGACATCCTTCTGGAGATTAAGCTGTCTGGAAATTTCCTGTGGTCACATTCAGAGGAGGCATTAGCATACACTACTCTTCTTTGCCTCGGGCAGTTGGAAGGCACGACAAGGAAGAGAGTTCACGGGGCAGGAGGCAGGAGACCTGTATTTTCATTGCATGGCCATTCTTTACGACCTCAGGTGTGATGGATCAGTTTAACAGGTTAGCTTGGCTCAGCTATAACCCTCAGTTATTCAATCAATAATCAATTATTCTGGGTGTTGCTATGAAGTTATTTTGTACCTGTGACTAAAGTCTACAGTCAGTTTACTTTAAGCAACATTATTCTAGACTATCTGGATAGGCTGGCTCAATCAGTTGAAAAGCCTTAGAAACAGGACCAAGTCTTCCCTGAAGAAGAGATTCCACCTGTGGAAGCAGTTTCAGATCACGCCTGAGCCTTCTGGTTGCCCTTCTTGAGCCTGCCCTGTGGTTGTCAAGCTTGCCTAACAGACTTCACAATCGCGTAAGACAAGTCCTGGAAATCAATCTTCATATAGATTTTTACATACATAAAAGCTAGTCACCTGAGTGGGCTCCCTCTGCAGTCCTGCAAGCCTGCCAACAAGCCTGTGGCCCCTTCCCTGGGGGAACAAGGCCCATGCCCTGCAGAGTTGAAACAGGTGAGTAAGAACGGGGCTTGCTTTACAATAATGATCGGAACAACAACAAGCATTCACAGGTGCTTGCTGTGTGCCAGATCCTCGTGACCAAGAGGTAAGTACTATTATTATCCTCAGTTTGGAGACCTGAAACTGAAACCGAGATGAGCATGCACTCAGTCCATGATAGGGTTGGCAGTGGGCACCAGGCAGCTTCCTGTGCTGACTTGGACACCCGCGGCATCACCCTGCATCTGGGAACGCTTACACAGGGCCTGTGGCCCCCTTCCTTCTGTTCAACAACGGTTACAGGTAAGAATCTGTCTTAAATGAAAATGGTTTTCATTTGTTTTAAATGAAAACAGAAAATGGTTTTCTCCTGTAAAGTTTCCTAAATTTTAGGACTCAGACTTGCTCTGGGGGTAGCTAGAACTTGTGTACCTTTAATTCTCTTTCATGGTGTTACTGACCTCCTTGGTTCTAGCAATTGAAGTTGGAGTATTAATAAAGCAGGTGTCCCCAAACTCCAGGCCATGGACCACTACCCATGGGAAGCTGGCTGCACCACAGGAGGTGAGTGGTGGGCCAGCAAGCGAAGTTTTATCTACCGGCGCTTGTCACTCGCATTATCACCTGAACCTTCCCCAACTTCAACCCCACTCCTCCGGGTCCATGGAAAAATTGTCTTCCACAAAACCAGTCCCTGGTGCCCCAAAGATTGGGGGCCTCTGTATTAGAGTAAACATGGGATATTCTAATGCATGCTATTGTTTCTGGTTAAATGTATTACAGTTTATGGGCTTCAAAGCAACAGGGTAGTGTGAACAAACAGCTGAACCATCCAGGTATTTCTTCAACAATCCCTTTTTGGTGTTGACTCACTTATTTGGAGCACTTGGATCTGTGGGACCCAGCCTTCTGGGGAGACAGAAAGTTCAGCCCAAAATAAGCCTTTGTGTCCAAGGTCAGTCACTGTGCATTAACGACCATCTCCAGGTCAAAGTCTTCCAGGAAAAAAAGTAAGTGTCACCAAGAAGGGCCTGGATAAGCATCAGAAAGCGGGGGGCCAGGTTGGTACCCGCCTCGCGTCCTGAAGGCCTGCAGTTGAACTTCAGGCCAGCCCCTCCAGGGATGGGCTGGTGTTAATTATGATGCAATCCCCCAGCCATGCAGCCTCAGCAACAATTTCGGGAGTCAGGGTCCATGTGCAAGGCCATTAACACTAAACATGTTTTAATCCATAATTGTGTGAGATTTATTTAATTTAGGGGCTTTATTTATAGTTCGATTGGAATTGTAATGTATTTTCGGCCCTCCGCACTGGGATCTGTCAATTTTTACGGCGTCTTTTAATTGTGTTCTTCCAGGCCAGGTGCAAGCAGTTTTCCAAAGCAGGCTGATCACAGGAGGCCTCCTGTTATGCGATGGGGGAGGGGAGCGGTCTTGCACAGACATGACCCTGTGTCACCAGGAGGGCAGGGACATTGACGCTGGGTCCCCAGTTCTTGGAGGGACCCAGCCCTCAGATTGCAGTCATGACCCCCACCCAGCCCAGCCTCTCCCTTCCTGGTGTGTCAGAGCTTGTGTGCTGAGCACCAGCTTCCAAAAATGTCCACTAACACCCTTCCATCCTTTTGTTCATTCCTTTGTTTGATTAGCAAATGTGTGCTGAGTGTCTATTGTGTATCAAGCCTTGTGCATGGCTTAAGAATGCAAAAACAAATAGGCTGGTGGCCCAGACTTTGAGGAGCTGAGAGTATACCAGGAGCAGACAAAGAAGAACACATAGGCTGCCTGGTACTAGACACTGAGCTCCATGCTAGAGACTCACAAAAGAGCAGAACCTCATCCTGCAGATTTGGAGGAATGAGAACAAATTTATCTGAGAGTCATTCGGCTGTAATTTATCTGGTAGCAATGTGGAGGAAAGCGAGTTTGTCAGTACGGCAATTTGATCCAAGCACCTCCAGCTCTCATGCTGTCTGCACTGAGGACTTCTGCCGGGGAGGAATGCTGGGTTTCATTAAACATGAATATTTCTTAGCCTTGTTTATCTTGGAGCTTTGGTAGTTGTCAAACACCATGAGGGTACTTTTGCAACCCTTTATGCATCTTTGAGCATTAGTCTAGTTTTCCAAGTTATTTCCCTCTGAATCATATACTGCCACAAGCTATGAGTGTTGGAGGAAAGTACCAGAAATCGAAGTAAAAGGAAATGGAGAAATGAAACAAGATTGTGCCAGCTGGGAGCTCACACTGGGAAAGATGCATTCAAATGTAGCTAGAGGAGAACGTAGCCCCGCCTCGGTGCTAAGACCAAGCCACTCGATGAAGTCGAGCCTCCACTGCGTGGTTCACTCAGTTATCCCCCAGAACCTAGAACAATGCTTGGTGTGCACAGTCATCAATAAATATTGAATGAATAAATGAGTGAATGTGAAAAAAAAACACCAAGGGACAATGCTTTACTGGTTAGAAAAACAAACATGCTTGGTCAGGAAACAGTGGGGGAAAAATGTATTTTCTGAGTGCCTACTACATGTAGTAGGGGTTACAAAGACAGTCTCTTTGTGTTAATAAAGAAAATGGTGTTAATAAAGCTAGATAACCACATATAACAAAGTAAATCCTCACAACAGGGTGAGGTGATCATATTATTCCCACCTTGCCGAAAAGGATTTGAGAGCTTAGGGAGATGAAATAACTTGTTTGTGGTCTCCAATTACAAGAGCTAGGGAAAAGAAAGGTTAAGGATAGCCCTGAAGAAGACCTCCTTTCCTGTAGCTTTGCAAGAGACAAGATAGCACATCCTAATTCAGGAATAGCTGATAATGGCAACACATTACTCCAGAAAGAATAACAACATTTTATAAATGTGTAATTATTCAAAGTGCTATACTTTTGTAGGTTTTCAGAAGAATAGCTTTAGGGCTGAAGGAGCCATACTCAGTAAAATTGGAATATGAGGAAGCTGAAATATGAAATCCTTCCCTCCCCACCCCCGACCTCAGCCATGGCAGCCACAAGTCTGTTCTCTGTATCTTTACGTTTCTGTTTTGTACTTAGGTTCGTTTCTGTCATGTTTCAGATTCCACATATAAGTGATATGGTATTCTTTCTGATTTCACTTAGTATCATAATCTCTAGTTGAAACCATGTTGCTGAAAATGACATTATTTCATCCTTCTTTATGGCTGAGTAATAGCCCACTGTATAAATACACCTCATCTTTATCCATTCAACTGTTGATGAACATTGAGGTTGCTTCCATGTCTTGGCTATTGTAAATGGTGCTGCTATGAACATTTGAGGTTCATGTGTCTTCTCAGAGTATAATTTTGTCTGGTTATATGCCCAGGAGTGGGACTGGTGGATCATATGGTAGCTCTATTTTTAATTTTTTGGGGAATCTCCATACTGTTTTCCATAGTGACTGTACCAATTTATAACCCCACCAACAGTGTAGGAGGATTCCATTCTCTCCAGACCCCCTCCAGCATTTGTTATTTGTAGACTTTTTAATGATGGCCAGTTGGACTGGAAGAAACACAAGCTGGAATCAAGATTGCCGGGAGAAATATCAATAACCTCAGATATGCAGATGACACCACCCTTATGGCAGAAAGTGAAGAGGAACTAAAAAGCCTCTTAATGAAAGTGAAATTGGAGAGTGAAAAAGTTGGCTTAAAGCTCAACATTCAGAAAATGAAGATCATGGCATCTGGTCCCATCACTTCATGGGAAATAGATGGGGAAACAGTGGAAACAGTGTCAGACTTTATATTTGGGGGCTCCAAAATCACTGCAGATGGTGATTGCAGCCATGAAATTAAAAGACGCTTACTCCTTGGAAGAAAAGTTATGACCAACCTAGATAGCGTCTTCAAAAGCAGAGACATCACTTTGCTGACTAAGGTCCGTCTAGTCAAGGCTATGGTTTTTCCTGTGGTCATGTATGGATGTTAGAGTTGGACTGTGAAGAAGGCTGAGCACTGAAGAATTGATGCTTTTGAACTGTGGTATTGGAGAAGACGCTTGCAAGNAAAGTGAAAGAGGAGAGCGAAAAAGTTGGCTTAAAGCTCAACATTCAGAAAACGAAGATCATGGCATCCGGGCCCATCACTTCATGGGAAATAGATGGGGAAACAGTGGAAACAGTGTCAGACGTTATTTTTGGGGCTCCAAAATCACTGTAGATGGTGATTGCAGCCATGAAATTAAAAGACGCTTACTGCTTGGAAGAAAAGTTATGCCCAACCTAGATAGACAGCATATTCAAAGCAGAGACATTACTTTGCTGACTAAGGTCTGTCTAGTCAAGGCTATGGTTTTTCCTGTGGTCGTGTATGGATGTGAGACTTGGACTGTGAAGAAGGCTGAGCGCCGAAGAATTGATGCTTTTGAACTGTGGTGTTGGAGAAGACTCTTGAGAGTCCCTTGGACTGCAAGGAGATCCAACTAGTCCATTCTGAAGGAGATCAGCCCTGGGATTTCTCTGGAAGGAATGATGCTAAAGCTGAAACTCCAGTACTTTGGCCACCTCATGAGAAGAGTTGACTCATTGGAAAAGACTCTGATGCTGGGAGGGATTGAGGGCAGGAGGAGAAGGGGACGATGGAGGATGAGATGGCTGGATGGCATCACAGATTTGATGGACGTGAGTATGAGTGAACTCCAGGAGATGGTGATGGACAGGGAGGCCTGGTATGCTGCGATTCATGAGGTTGCAAAGAGTTGGACATGACTGAGCAACTGAACTGAACTGATCACAACACTGTTAATCGGCTATGCGTGCAATGCATGTGTGCTCAGTCATGCCCGACTCTGGTATATCCCAATACAAAATAAAGTTAAAAAAAAAAACTGGAATCATCTAGGCCAGCACTGTCCAATAAAAATAATCAGCTATAACTGTACTTTTAAATCTTCTAGCAGCAATATTTTTAAAAACATAAAAGAAACAGATTAACTTAAATAAATAAATATGACCTTCGCTGGGAGGAATTTTTTTAAAAAGCGGTTCGGTGAGTGCTGGGAGCTCAGCCATCATCCCTCAGGGCGTCGATACTCGCCCTGATTTACTCATCGCAGCAAACCTCTGAGCCCAGAGCCCTCACCTGACATCCCTCCATAGTACCCTTATGTGGCCTGATGACACAGCAGAAAGTGGGTTGTCCTCCTCTTTGGGTCATCCGTGGGGAAAGCGAGGCACACATTTGGCCAACGTCCACCCAACGACTGCGAGTTCCAACAGCTCGGCGGCTGATGGCCCTCCTGGGACGGGAAGGGCCTCGGGCCGTCACCTTCCCCTGCGGGCTGCGCGGCCTGTCTGCGGTGTTCCGGGAGCAGGTCTGCGCTCAGTCGTGTCTGACTCTCTGTGACCCTGTGGACTGTAGCCCTCCAGGCTCCCCTGCCCATGGCATTCCCCAGGCAAGGATCCTGGAGCAGGTTGCTAGTTCCTCCTCCGGGGGATCTTCCCGACCCATGGAGGATGGTGGGCACCCATCCAAAGCCAGGGGAGCAGGACCCCTCGGGCAGGGAAGAGGCTGTTTGACAATGTGGTTTGAATGTCTCTCATTTTAATACGGCGTTTCCTAAGGAAATAGCTTTACGGCTTTCAACTCCAGCCCTCTCCTCCCTCTCTCCCTGGCCACGCCCTCCACCGGCCACACCCACCGGCCACAC
>SJYS01023876.1:613276-644577 GCA_006410695.1 Philantomba maxwellii
TTTTTTTTTTTTTTGCTTCAAGTATTTCCACACAATGTAGTCTGTGTGGAAATGTTGATGATTGCTGCAATTTGTTTGGTGATGACATCTTTCTCCAGTAAAATTCCTCTGAGTTTTATTTGATATCTTGACTTTAAAGGACTTTGGCCGTCTGTCACGGTTGGCATTTTCCTGGTAGACTGTCGCTCAGTCCTGTTTGTTTGTTTGTTGGTGGAGAAGCAGGTGGGATCTTGGCTCCCCGACCAGGGTCAGACCTGCACCCCCTGGGCTGGAAGGCGAGGCCCTAACCACTGGGCCGCCAGAGCAGCTCTTGCTCGAGGCTTTATCTCTGCCTCCCCCTCTATCATCAGTTGCAGGAATGTACCTTAAAAGGAGCATCTGGCCGATTTTTTTGCTCTTCACTTAATCTATTCTTTTCTTCTCAAATGTGAGACATAGCAAGGGGGATAATTCCATCCGTGCACGCTCTACACTGTGATTAATGGCACGTTCAGTCTTTCTCTGCTGCCTTATTTTATGCTTTATGTTCATTGCGATTTCTTGTCACTTCCTTTCTTTCACCTTTCCTGCTTCTTCGTTGTTTGATCATTTTATGTCTTCTTTTCTCCTCCAGGAGTGTGAAAAATTGCATCTAAATGTTATCCCAATAGTGGTTACCCTGAAATTATTACAAACATATTTTATCCTGCACTGTTCTATCAAAGTGAAGAATTGGACATTGTTCATAACCGCCAGCCTTCACATTGCCAAGAATTTGAATATGCATTCACTTCCCTTTCCCCCTTCATCAGTTTTGTTCAGTTCAGTCGCTCAGTCGTGTCCGACTCTGCGACCCCATGAATCGCAGCACGCCTTATCACCTGGTTATTGTTAAGTACTCTGGGATTTTCTTCAAATTTCTCCTTCGCTTATTCATTCCTTTAAAAATAGCTTAAGACGCGCTAATTGTGAACATTACACGTAATGGTGAAGAGGGGCAGTTGCATTTGCTTCAATGTTTTACGATTGGGAAGAAAAGGGCTTTGGAGCGTGTGCCGCTCTTTATCCAGGAAGTAGGTTTCAATGAACCCTCTTGCCATGTTGGCTTCCCCGATGGCTCAGCGGGTTAAACGTCCGCCTGAAACGCAAGAGACACAGGAGACTTGGGTTCAATTCCGAGGCTGGGAAGATTCCCTGGAGGAGGAAATGGCAACCCGCTCCAGTGTTCTTGCCAGGAAATCCTATGGACAGACACGACTGAGAGACTAAGGCCGTGCTGAGTCGTGTAAGAAAAGCGTCTACTCAGGCTTCCCTGGTGGCTCAGAGCGTCTGGCCGCAATGCAGGAGACCTGGGTTTGATCCCTGGGTCAGGAAGATCCCCTGGAGAAGGAAATGGCAACCCACTCCAGTACTCTTGCCTGGAAAATCCCATGGACAGAGAAGCCTGGTAGACTACAGTCCATGGGATCACAAAGAGTCGGACACGACTGAGCGACTTCACTTTCAAACCAAGTGCAGCTGCTTCGGACTGATGACAAGGGTTTTGTTCCATTCAGCAGGTGCTTGTTCATCCAGATGAAGACTGGCCTGTGGTGGAGCACTCTTTGTCTCGGGAGATGCGGACTTCCTCCTCCAGGCAGCTGGCTCAGGACTCGGGCTGGCCTGCAGCCTCGGTTCATGCGAGGACTGGTTTTCTCTCCATCTCTCGAGGAGGGAGTGACCGGGCCTGGCACAGAGCTGGTGTTCGGATCAGAGCTGTCCCAGCACGCGTCTTCTGGATGGAAAGCCCCGGTGATTAGAAAGAAGTCCTGTGAGTAATCCAGATCCTCCTCGCTGGCCTGTGAGCACAGGGCATCGTGTTCGGGGTTGGGTGCGAATGACTCAGCAGGAAATAGAAGTCTTTACTGTCAATCGCCCTGTGTTTTGAGCAGTTGCCCTGCTCACTGTGCATATTTCCTCTCTCTGCAGCTGCTTTCTGTAAATGCAGGATCTAATCATTCTTTATGGCAAGCCACTCCAGTACTCTTGCCTAGAAAATCCCATGGATGGAGGAGCCTGGTAGGCTGCAGTCCATGGGGTCGCTAGAAGTCGGATGCGACTGAGCAACTTCACTTTCACTTTTCGCTTTCACACAATGGAGAAGGAAATGGCAACCCACTCCAGTGTTCTTGCCTGGAGAATCCCAGGGACGGGGGAGCCTGTTGGTCTCCTGTCTATGGGGTCGCACAGAGTCGGACACGACTGAAGCGACTTAGCAGCAGCAGCAGTAGCAGTAGCAATCATTCTTTTTTTTAATTTTTACTTACTTGCTTGTTTTTGGCTGTGCTGGGTCTTCGTTGCTGCGAGGCTTTTTCTGTAGTTGCGGGGAGCAGGGGCTACTCTCGAGTTGGGGCGAGCGAGCTTCTCACCGTGGTGGCGTCTCCTGTTGCGAAGCGCGGGCTCCAGGGCTCACGGGCTTCAGCAGCTGTGGCTCCGGGCTGAGTCGTTCGGCTTCCGGACTCTGGATCTCGGGCGCTGTAGTTGTAGCCCACGGGCTTAGTTGCCCCGCAGCATTGGGGTCTTCTTAGACCAGAGATTGAACCCACGTCTCCTGCATCGGTAGGCAGATTCTTACCCACTGCACCACCAGGGAAGCCCCATCTGCAGTTTCTTTTAAAGCGCTTAATACTGAGCTGCTCTCTGCCGCCGGTAGAGAGCTGCAGCCGGCTCCTCTCCCAGCCTCACCTGGTTGCTCTTGGTAACTGCATCTACAGACTCTTCCAATCCATGGCTCTTGAGTTAGGAATGGCCACTGAAAACCTCAGTGCAGCTTCTGCTGGTAACACATGGCCTTCAGAAGCTAACGTTTATAAGAATGTGTTTCTAATTAGATAATAGGCACCATCATTCTAAGCAGAGCCAGCTCAGCGGTTCCACGGCATCTCAGGTGGAGGTTAGCATGGTCAAGGTGGGGTCGTGCCCAGGCAGGCAGGCAGGGTGATCAAGTCAAGGAACTGGCTTGTGTAGGGAGCACCCAGGGCAAGGCTGGCATTACTCATACAGAGTAAGGTGGTTTCACCTTTCACACCTGCAGTCATCACTTCCTGGGATGCACCGTGAACACTGTTGGAGGTAAGCTGTGTCGCTCGGGACGCGGTCCTCCTGGACGGTCAGACACCATCTCTAAGCTATGGGCATTGGAATTTTTCCTGCTGTGACTTTTCTGACCTATGTTTTGTTACCATGCTTACTTCAGCTGACTTCCCCAAATCCTCTGGAGGCACCTGGGACAAATTCTTACTGCCTGGGAACAGCTGTACAAGGCGTGCAAATCCGCTCCCCTCTCGGCAACTCCTAGGACACCTGGTCACCCCCTCCCCCTCTCACCCCCACTCTGGGTTCTTGGAGGACAACGGGTGGGGGGAGTCCTGGATTTATTGCCGAGGCTGCACCTCGGCATCCCAAGGTGTTTTCCTGGCATCCCAAGTTGGAGTGAGAGTAGCTTTTCTAAACAATGCTTAGAAAGGGCGATTTGGTTCTCTGCAATAATTAGCAATGTAGTTAGAGTGCAAAAGAGCATTTAGGAGGGGAGACGTGGCGTGGCTGTCTTCGGAAACATAACCCAGGCGAGGGGAAGGATCTGGGAGAATGGGGAGGACTCTGCTTCCATCATGGTTGATAAAACTCAGTACTGTGCTTGCCAGAAACGGCATCATTTACTTCTCATAACACTACGATTGTATAACATGACTGATATGCCCACTCTACAGGGGAATGTGGGTCACGGAGAAAGTACATACTTTTAAATGTCACCCAGTTGGCAAGGGGTGGAGTCGGGATCCGCCTTCAGCAGGCCTCCACAGTCTGCATCTCCATCGCCACCGATGTGTCCAGAGCCTGCTCTCCTGCACAAACCCCTCCGTCAGCATTGACAGGCTTAGAGAAGAAGACGCATGCAAATTTCTAAACCCATCTCCTCTTCTTGGGTCTTGAGAAAGCTGATCTCCTCTTCAGTTCAGTTCAGTCACTCAGTTGTATCTGACTCTTTGCAACCCCGTGAATCACGGCATACCAGGCCTCCCTGTCCATCACCATCTCCCGGAGTTCACTCAGACTCACATCCATCGAGTTGGTCATGCCATCCAGCCATCTCATCCTCTGTTGTCCTGTTTTCCTCCTGCCCCCAATCCCTCTCAGCATCAGAGTCTTTTCCAATGAGTCAACTCTTTGCATGAGGTGGCCAAAGTATTGGGGTTTCAGCTTTAGCATCAGTCCTTCCAAAGAACACCCAGGACTAATCTCCTTTAGGATGGACTGGTTGGATCTCCTTGCAGTCCAAGGGATTCTCAAGAGTTTTCTCCAACACCATAGTTCAAAAGCATCAATTCTTCTGCACTCAGCTTTCTTCACAGTCCAACTCTCACATCCATACATGACCACAGGAAAAACCATAGCCTTGACTAGACGGACCTTAGTCGGCAAAGTAATGTCTCTGCTTTTGAATATGCTATCTAGGTTGATCATAACTTTCCTTCCAAGGAGTAAGCGTCTTTTAATTCCATGGCTGCAGTCACCATCTCCTCTTATTATGCTCTAACTACTCTATTTTTCTGGGGTCTAATATCCATGGTGGGCTTGCCTGGTGCCTCAATGGTAAAGAATCCCCCTGCCGATGCAGAAGACGTGGATTTAATCCTTGTGTCAGGAAGATCCCCTGGAGAAGGAAATGGCAACCCACTCCAGTTTTCTTGCCTGGAGAATCCCTTAGGCAGAGGAGCCTGGTGGGCTGCAGTCCATGGGGTCGTGCAGAGTTGGACACGACTTCATGACAGAACAGCAGCAGCAATATCCCGATGCTGAAATCTGCAGGCTTCTCCTGTTCCCTGAGGTATGGTCTGCTGTATCCTCATCATTAAAAAGATGTTGATGTTGAATTCACAGTCCGGCCGTCTGTGACCTTTCCCTGCTCACCAGAGCGCAGGTAACTGTATTCCGAGATGTTTCCCAGCTTTGAGGGAAGCTGGAGGCTGCTGGGCTCCGGGTGCTCCAGGAAAGCTAAAGGCCTCCTCTGTGGGAACCGCACGGTGACCCTTCGATTTTTGCTCTAGTGGCGAGAGCAGCCCGTGAGCCCAGCTCTGTGATCCGCAGACTCCAGTGAACCCGGCTTTTTTCCTTTTTTTCCCCACGTGGAGCAGGTTAACAGACTCGGCTGCTATTCAGAGAAGTGGTGAATGTGTGTACGTACGTGTGTGTTTTATAAAACAAAGCCTGAAGTCCAAAAAAGAAGCCAGTGGACACTCCTGTTCCTTAAGAATGACGCGGGGTTGGGGTGCCTCTCCGCGGCCCACAGCCACGCAGCGGGGTCTGGACGAGACTAAGGCCGCCTGGACACACAGACACCCCGTCAGGGTGAGTGGCCTCAGACCAGGTGGGGCGAGGCTGAGTAACGGAGAGGGTCCTCTGCTTCTTCTCGGAGTGTTTTCATTTCTAGTATCTAAGTTCCCTTCACGCATCATTTTTCTGGGACGGGCTCCAGGCTTATTTATCTCTGCTTTTCAAGGATTTGCACACAATGGGGGGGGGGGGTGTCACCAGATAGCTGTCGAATGAATGAAGGTGAACTTTTGCTTTTTTTTTTTTTTTTATCAAATAGCTTTGTACAGTGTGATGCCGAGGCAGGCTTCGGTCTCACCAGATCTCACTGCTGACGCCAGGATGTCAACAGACTCCTGTGGCTGAAGCCCTAGTGTCACCCCCCCAGACATCCGAGGGCAGATGGACGGGCAGGTGTGGGGAGGACGGGTCACCAGGGCGGAGGGGACCGGGGACCCAGGGGCCGGCTGCTCGGCGCACACACGGCCCACGGGCCTGAGGGCGCTGCCGAGGCCGCCGTGGCGCACGTGGGAATCCCAGCGGATGCTGAGGGCTGACGGTGCAAGCGGAGGGCCTCACCCAGAGCCTGCCCGCCCTCGTTTTGGTTACAGACGTGGTCTTTCCGTTTCCCGTGACAGGTTAGGAGCCGTCGGTCGTGTGGGGCGGGGGTGACGCCACCAGGCAAGCCAAGAAGGTGTCCTCACCACACCCCCGCGTCTCGATGGGAGCGCTCTTTTGCCACCGCAGGGAGCGCGAGACGCGCAGTCTCAGCGCCTGTCTCCACCTGAGCTGCGGGCGGCTCACGGAAACCTACATTTCTCTGCTGTTTAGAGCAGCCTCCGGGGATGCCAGAGCCTCCCTGATGGCTCAGCTGGTAAAGAATTTGCCTGCAATGCAGGGGACACAGGAGACGTGAGTCCGACCCCTGGGTCAGGAAGATCCCCGAGAGGAGGAAATGGCAACACTGGCCACTCCAGTGTTCCTATCTGGAAGACTCCATGGGCAGAGGAGCCTGGCAGGTTCCAGTCCAAAGGGTTGCAAAGAGTCGGACATGACTCAGCAGTTGAGCCACTGTGCACAGGTGGGGGGCATCAAGGTTAGGCCTTGAGCTGGATTTCTTGAGAAGGCAGCTCGACATGGTCCTCCTTGAGCAGGCTTTTTTTCTTTTTAATTAAGAGAAATCTCAATTGCTCAGAATTAATAGCTTTAATGATTTGGGATGATCTGCAATTTGTTCTCCATTTTATTTTCCATAGTCAATCTTTCCCTTCGTAAAAGGGCAACGTTTTCATAACCGCCATTGTGACCGTGTGTCCACTCTCATTCTCCACTGAGGACAGGCAGAGGGCCAGACGCTGTTTTTGAGCACGCGTTTGTAAATAGTTTTTGTTTGAAATCATGGTGTAACTCTATGTGTTGTGAAGGCAGGGCCAGAAAAGGATGCCTCAAAATGTATTTGCAAAAAGTAACCCATGGATCAGCCCTGGGGAAGCAGAATTATTAGTACTCAGCGTTCTCTCTCTCTGAAAAGAGTCTGGCCCACTGTCTCTCGCGAGGTTGCGGTCAAGCTGTCAGCAAGACTGTATCATCTGAAGGCTCCCCAGGGGCTGGAGAAGCTGCTCCCCAGGCCAGGCCCCAGGATGTGATGGGAGACACGATGACCTCAGATCCTCCCCGTTCCTGACGATGTGGGGATCTCCACGGGGTACCCTGCAGCCCTTCCGTGAGTCAGAGCGAGAGAGCAAGACAGAGCCGACGCCTCTAGTAACCAGGACTCTGATTCACCATCACTTCTGCACCACTGGTCACCCAGGCCAACCCCAGCCCGGAGTGGGAAGGGCCACCCGGGCGTGCAGGCACCCGGAGCGGCCTCAGGGGGGGTCACCTCCTCGGAGACTGGCGCCCATAACCCTCCTCTGAGGGGCCGAATCATGCGTGTCTTTTCACGGCTGTATTAGGCATGGGGTGGTTCAGTGAGAGGTACCCACAGAGCTCTGTGGATGATAAAGAGATGCTGGGCACTCAACAGAAGCTGGAATCAAAATACTCCTGAGGATAAGGCATAAGCAGAAATGTTTCCTAATGAGCATAATAAATGCTGCAGATTTTTTTCCCTGATTTTCAGTGGTTTTCATTCATGTTAATGAAGTTAGGCTTGAGCCCACATAGAACAGAATTAAGTGTCTGGGGAGGATCTGGACGGGCTCTAGCTGACTGTTTCCTGCCTGAGTACCGTAATAGACGCGGATTCTGTTCACAACCCCATAGAAGGATGAGGCACCATTGGAGAACAACCGCCCTCACGATTACACCCCACACCATTCCGTGCAGACTGACACAGAGCCCTTGCCTTCTGTGTTCTCAGAAAGCTGAAGCTGAACTTCTTGGGGAAAATGGTAAACCTAACTTCAACAGCCGTCTACTAAGAATCTGTTCATTTATAGATTTGAAGGAAAGTGTTATCTCTTCTCCTAACTTCTTTGTTTTCCATGAGTTCTTAATTCCTGAGACCAAAAAAGAAAAAAACTCAAAGTATTTTCACGGTCAGGTTGATATAAAAATTCCCCATCATTTTCCCCACTGTTTTCCAATTTATGGAAAAATAAAGCTGACTCACTGGAAAAGACTCTGATGCTGGGAGGGATTGGGGGCAGAAGGAGAAGGGGACGACCGAGGATGAGATGGCTGGATGGCATCACTGACTCGATGGACGTGAGTCTGAGTGAACTCCGAGAGATGGTAATGAACAGGGAGGCCTGGTATGCTGCGATTCATGGGGTCGCAAAGAGTCAGACACGACTGAGCGACTGAACTGAACTGAAAGCTGACGTTAAAATGATGACAAGTACCATTTATTGTGGGTTTCTCACATGCCTGACACGGTGCTGGGACATGGACACACTTTTTAATTTCATATTTCATGGTGATGCAGACCCAGGAGTAAGGGAGGTAAAGTAATTTGCCCGAGGTTGTAAATGTACCGTGCGAGGCTTGGGTCTCTTAACCACTGCCTTATCCATCATAGTCTACAAAATGTAAGTCTCCCTCCAGGAGAAAATGGCACTGAATTATAGAGCTTAATAAAACCTGATATGAGAAATGACTGACAGTTGCCTACTCAAGGATCGCTCTTGGTAAATGGAGTCTTACCATTTAATGTTTTAGGAAAGACGACCGCACACTGGCCTTTCTTCCCCTTGAAATGTGTTTACCTCCCAGAACAAGCTTAAAAGATAAGTCTAAGCCACACAGGTTCTTTTTTAAGAAAATCCTACTCTCCTCTTGATAAGCCTGATGTTGGTGAGTTGAAATGTCATAATAAGCTAAGCCAATAAGACCAGCTGTCGCCAGAATTGGGCTAACAAACGACGCTGGCTCAGGCAAGACGTGTTGCAAGTCAACCTTGTGGAGAAGGGCCGACCAAGAAAAGCAGGAAAGGCGCCCGCGCGCGAGCCTCGGCCTCGGGCAGGGGCGGGCGGGCGCCCGGTGCAGTCCCGCTGCCTCCACGGGGCTAGGAACGGCCCCCTGNTTCTCAAGAGGCAGGTCAGGTGGTCTGGTATTCCTATCTCTTTCAGAATTTTCCACAGTTTATTGTGATCCACACAGTCAAAGGCTTTGGCATAGTCAATAAAGCAGAAATAGATGTTTTTCTGGAACTCTCTTGCTTTTCCCATGATCCAGCGGATGTTGGCAATTTGATCTCCAGTTCCTCTGTCTTTTCTAAAACCAGCTTGAACATTTTGAGAAGGATACATATAAATAATTACTTGTTTGGTAGAATTTCCCAGTGAAGCCGTACAATCCTGGACCTTTTTTTGCAGGGAGATATTTGGTTTTCTTTTTGCTTTTTTGTCTTAGATTCTATTTCATATAGACTGATCATTTATTCAAATTGTCTGTTTCTTCTTGACTCTTGTTGGCAAGCTGTGCTTCAGGAAACTTTTCCATTACTTCTAGGTTACCCAGTTTGTTGGCATATGTTCATAGTATTTTCTTATACTTTTTGGCATCTCTCCTGTATCTGTTATTTCTCCTTTCTCTTGAGTCCTCTACAGTTTATCAATTTTTGTTTATCATTTTAAAAAGGCAGCTGTTGATTTTTTTTTCTGTTGTTGTTCTCAATCTCCATTTTATTTCCTCTGATCTTTGTTTTCTTCCTTCTGCTAACTTTACATTTTGCTTGTTCTTCTTTTTCTAGTTCTTTTATGTGGTAGTTTAGGTTGTTTGAGGTTTTTTTTTTTTTTTTTGCAGAATGCCTATATCATTTTGAATTTCCCTCTTAGAACTGCTTTTGCTACATTTCTTAGATTTTGTAAAGTTGTGGATTCATTTTCAATTGTCTCAATGTATTTTTTTATTTCTTTGATTTTATTGTTGGTCCTTTTTTTTAAGTAGACTATTTAGTCCCCATGTGTTCTTTCTTTTCCAATTTTTCCTTCTATGTTTGATTTCTAATTTCATATAGTTATGGTTAGAAAATGTGCTTGAAGTAATTTCTATTTTCTTAAACTTGTTGAGGCTTGTTTTGTGATCTGATATGTGGTCTATTCCTGAGCACATTCTGTGTGCACTTAAAAATAATGTGTTTTTTTTTTTTTTTTTCAGTGTAATGTCTGGAAGAAATGAATTA
This sequence comes from Philantomba maxwellii, assembly GCA_006410695.1. NCBI lineage: Eukaryota > Metazoa > Chordata > Mammalia > Artiodactyla > Bovidae > Philantomba > Philantomba maxwellii. The sequence goes on from SJYS01023876.1 coordinate 623,238, forward strand.
AGTAAATGATTATTGTGTTATTTTAGGATCTCTGTTGTCTTATTGATTTTCTGTCCAAAAGATCTGTCCTTTGATGTTAGTGAGGTGTTAAAGTCACCTACTATTATTATTGTGTTTCTGTCAATTTCCCCCTTTATGTATTTAGGCGCTCTGACTGATGCTGAAGCTGAAACTCCAGTACTTTGGCCACCTCATGCGAAGAGCTGATACATTGGAAAAGACTCTGATGCTGGGAGGGATTAGGGGCAGGAGGAGACGGGGACGACCGAGGATGAGATGGCTGGATGGCATCACGGACGTGATGGACGTGAGTCTGAGTGAACTCTGGGAGTTGGTGATGGACAGGGAGGCCTGGCATGCTGTGATTCATGGGGTCGCAAAGAGTTGGACACGACTGAGTGAGTGAACTGATACTGTGTACGTATATGTTAATAAAATATAGAATCCTCTTCTTGAGTTTATCTCATTATCATTATATAGTGTCTTTCTCTTTCTCTATGACCTTTGTTTTAAAGCTTATTTTCTCTGAGTATTGCTACACCACCTTTCTAGTCATTTCTATTTGCACAAAATAGCTTTTTCTATCCTCTCATTTTCAATCTATATATATCTTTCACACTAAAGTGTGTCTCTTGTAGGCAACATATTGTAGATTCTTGTCTTATTATCCAATCTGCCACTCCATATTTTTTAATTGGGACATTTAGTCCACTGATGTTTAAAGTAATTATTGTTAAGCATATATTTATTGGGTTTCCCTGGTGGCCCAGTGGTAAAGAACCCATCTGCCAGTGCAGGAGATGTGGGTTCTGTCCCTGTGTTGTGAATATCCCCTAGAAAAGGAAATTGCAACCCACTCCAGTATTCTTGCCTGGGAAATCCCATGGACAGAGGATCCTGGTGGGCTATAGTCCATGAGGTTGCAAAAAAGTCAAATGACTTAGCAGCTGAACAACAACAACTCATTATTGTTACAGTCACTTTCACAAAAATTTTTGATTGCTTTTCAATCTATATACTGGCTTATTTAAGTGATATTCAGCCCCTTTATGTATTTGCCTTTCCTTTTATGATTTTCCATTTGCTATAGATTCTTGTTTCTCTTCTGTTTAGACAAAACTTTTCAATATTTCTTCTATGTTTGTTTTATTTAGTATTGTACTCTTTTTTAGATTTTGACTGTCTGAGAAATTCTTATATCTGATTCTATTCTAAATGGTAATCTTGCTAGGTGGAGTATCCTAGGTTGCAGGTTTTTTTTTTTTTTTCCAGAAATTTGGACATATCTTGACACTGCCTTCTGGCCTGCAAGGTATCTGTACAGAAATAAACTGATAGTGTTATGGGGGTTCCCTTGTAACTGACTCNATCGAGTTGGTCATGCCATCCAGCCATCTCATCCTCTGTTGTCCTGTTTTCCTCCTGCCCCCAATCCCTCTCAGCATCAGAGTCTTTTCCAATGAGTCAACTCTTTGCATGAGGTGGCCAAAGTATTGGGGTTTCAGCTTTAGCATCAGTCCTTCCAAAGAACACCCAGGACTAATCTCCTTTAGGATGGACTGGTTGGATCTCCTTGCAGTCCAAGGGATTCTCAAGAGTTTTCTCCAACACCATAGTTCAAAAGCATCAATTCTTCTGCACTCAGCTTTCTTCACAGTCCAACTCTCACATCCATACATGACCACAGGAAAAACCATAGCCTTGACTAGACGGACCTTAGTCGGCAAAGTAATGTCTCTGCTTTTGAATATGCTATCTAGGTTGATCATAACTTTCCTTCCAAGGAGTAAGCGTCTTTTAATTCCATGGCTGCAGTCACCATCTCCTCTTATTATGCTCTAACTACTCTATTTTTCTGGGGTCTAATATCCATGGTGGGCTTGCCTGGTGCCTCAATGGTAAAGAATCCCCCTGCCTATGCAGAAGACGTGGATTTAATCCTTGTGTCAGGAAGATCCCCTGGAGAAGGAAATGGCAACCCACTCCAGTTTTCTTGCCTGGAGAATCCCTTAGGCAGAGGAGCCTGGTGGGCTGCAGTCCATGGGGTCGTGCAGAGTTGGACACGACTTCATGACAGAACAGCAACAGCAATATCCCGATGCTGAAATCTGCAGGCTTCTCCTGTTCCCTGAGGTATGGTCTGCTTTATCCTCATCATTAAAAAGATGTTGATGTTGAATTCACAGTCTGGCTGTCTGTGACCTTTCCCTGCTCACCAGAGCGCAGGTAACTGTATTCCGAGATGTTTCCCAGCCTTGAGGGAAGCTGGAGGCTGCTGGGCTCCGGGTGCTCCAGGAAAGCTAAAGGCCTCCTCTGTGGGAACGGCATGGTGACCCTTCGATTTTTGCTCTAGTGGCGAGAGCAGCCCGTGAACCCAGCTCTGTGATCCGCAGACTCCAGTGAACCCGGCTTTTTTCCTTTTTTTCCCCACGTGGAGCAGGTTAACAGACTCGGCTGCTATTCAGAGAAGTGGTGAACGTGTGTACGTACGTGTGTGTTTTATAAAACAAAGCCTGAAGTCCAAAAAAGAAGCCAGTGGACACTCCTGTTCCTTAAGAATGACGCGGGGTTGGGGGTGCCTCTCCGCGGCCCACAGCCACGCAGCGGGGTCTGGACAAGACTAAGGCCGCCTGGACACACAGACACCCTGTCGGGGTGAGCAGCCCAAGACCAGGTGAGGTGAGTAACGGAGAGGGTCCTCTGCTTCTTCTCGGAGTGTTTTCATTTCTAGTATCTAAGTTCCCGTCACGCGTCATTTTTCTGGGACGGGCTCCAGGCTTATTTATCTCTGCTTTTCAAGGATTTGCACACAATGAGGGGGGGAGGGTGTCACCAGATAGCTGTCGAATGAATGAAGGTGAACTTTTGCTTTTTTTTTTTTTTAATCAAATAGCTTTGTACAGTGTGATGCCGAGGCAGGCTTCGGTCTCACCAGATCTCACTGCTGACGCCAGGATGTCAACAGACTCCTGTGGCTGAAGCCCTAGCGTCACCCCCCCAGGCATCCGAGGGCAGCTGGACGGGCAGGTGTGGGGAGGACGGGTCACCAGGGCGGAGGGGACCGGGGACCCAGGGGCCGGCTGCTCGGCGCACACACGGCCCACGGGCCTGAGGGCGCTGCCGAGGCCGCCGTGGCGCACGTGGGAATCCCAGCGGATGCTGAGGGCTGACGGTGCAAGCGGAGGGCCTCACCCAGAGCCTGCCCGCCCTCGTTTTGGTTACAGACGTGGTCTTTCCGTTTCCCGTGACAGGTTAGGAGCCGTCGGTCGTGTGGGGCGGGGGTGACGCCACCAGGCAAGCCAAGAAGGTGTCCTCACCACACCCCCGCGTCTCGATGGGAGCGCTCTTTTGCCACCGCAGGGAGCGCGAGACGCGCAGTCTCAGCGCCTGTCTCCACCTGAGCTGCGGGCGGCTCACGGAAACCTACATTTCTCTGCTGTTTAGAGCAGCCTCCGGGGATGCCAGAGCCTCCCTGATGGCTCAGCTGGTAAAGAATTTGCCTGCAATGCAGGGGACACAGGAGACGTGAGTCCGACCCCTGGGTCAGGAAGATCCCCGAGAGGAGGAAATGGCAATCCACTCCAGTGTTCCTATCTGGAAGACTCCACGGGCAGAGGAGCCTGGTAGGTTCCAGTCCAAAGGGTCGCAAAGAGTCGGACATGACTCAGCAGTTGAGCCACTGTGCACAGGTGGAGGACATCAATGTTAGGCCTTGAGCTGGATTTCTTGAGAAGGCAGCTGACATGGTCCTCCCTGAGCAGGCTTTTTTTCTTTTTAATTAAGAGAAATCTCAATTGCTCAGAATTAATAGCTTTAATGATTTGGGATGATCTGCAATTTGTTCTCCATTTTCTTTTCCATAGTCAATCTTTCCCTTCGTAAAAGAGCAACGTTTTCATAACCGCCATTGTGACCGTGTGTCCACTCTCATTCCCCACTGAGGACAGGCAGAGGGCCAGATGCTGTTTTTGAGCACGCGTTTGTAAATAGTTTTTGTTTAAAATCATGGTGTAACTCTATGTGTCATGAAGGCAGGGCCAGAAAAGGATGCCTCAAGATGTATTTGCAAAAAGTAACCCATGGGTCAGCACTGGGGAAGCAGAATTATTAGTACTCAGCGTTCTCTCTCTCTGAAGAGTCTGGCCCACTGTCTCTCGCGAGGTTGCGGTCAAGCTGTCAGCAAGACTGTATCATCTGAAGGCTCCCCAGGGGCTGGAGAAGCTGCTCCCCAGGCCAGGCCCCAGGATGTGATGGGAGACACGATGACCTCAGATCCTCCCCGTTCCTGACGACGTGGTAGTCTCCACGGGGTACCCTGCAGCCCTTCCGTGAGTCAGAGAGAGAGAGCAAGACAGAGCCGACGCCTCTAGTAACCAGGACTCTGACTCACCATCACTTCTGCACCGTTGGTCACCCAGGCCAACCCCGGCCCGGAGTGGGAAGGGCCGCCCGGGCGTGCAGACACCCGGAGCGGCCTCAGGGAGGGTCACCTCCTCGGAGACTGGCGCCCATAACCCTCCTCTGAGGGGCCGAATCATGCGTGTCTTTTCACGNGGCAGCCCACCAGGCTCCCCCGTCCCTGGGATTCTCCAAGCAAGAACACTGGAGTGGGGTGCCATTTCCTTCTCCAGTGCATGAAAGTGAAAAGTGAAAGTGAAGTTGCTCAGTCGTGTCCGACTCTTAGCGACCCCATGGACTGCAGCCTACCAGGCTCCTCCGTCCATGGGATTTTCCAGGCAAGAGTACTGGAGTGGGGTGCATTGCTTTCTCCGAACTTTTTATTAGCCAGGCATTTGTACAGTCTCAGCCTTAATTCTCACCAGCGTTTGTTAGAGTCTTTATAAAATCTGAAGTGCCCCTTAGGATAGACACTGTTATTCCCATTTTACAGGCTGCTGCTACTGCTGCTAAGTCGCTTCAGTCGTGTCTGACTCTGCGACCCCATAGACGGCAGCCCACCAGACTCCTCCGTCCATGGGATTTTCCAGGCAAGAGTACTGGAGTGGGTTGCCGTTGCCTTCTCCTGTTTTACAGGCTAAAAAACAGCAAAGAGTGACCTCACAGGCTTGAGTGGTAGACCTGGCGTTTCCTGGAGGCCCAGCTGGCTTCTCTTCACCGACATTAAGGAATGATTTGCAACAAATGTGTTTTGGGGTCTGGTTCCATTTTCTAGATTCCATGTTCTAGAACTGCACATCTCACATTTAATAAAGACTAGGAGATTCCTGTATGAGGTGACGATTCGCAGCACTCACGTTTGTTTTAACTTGTAGGGTCCTTTCCCCCAGTTCCCCTGGAGAGGGTGGGAGAGAGGATTTGGAGTTGTCAGCTGGCTGTGCTGAGGTCGCTGAGGTTTTACATGCTTCCTGGGGTGGATCTGAGTCGGTTAATAAAAGCAGGAAAGAAGGTGGTCCTGCGGGCTCCCCTGGGGTTCCAGCGGTTAAGATCCATACTCCCAAGGCGGGGGGCTGGGGTCAGTCTCTAGTCAGGGAACTAAGATTCCACGTGCTGCACGATGCGGCCCCACCAATTGCTTTTTAATTTGAAAAAAAGAGTGGCTCTGTGCTGTCCCGTGTTTTGAGCTGCGAGGTTGGGGGCCTTTCTCCCGCTGTCAGGGCTCGTCCCCTGGGGTCTTGGCGGTTCCAATCACCGACTTCTTGCTGGTTTTCGGCTCCTTCTTCTGACTCACGAGCTGTCTCAGGTGGTGGGCTCTGGGTGGGCTCCACCGGGAGGGGAGGTCGGGGACAAGCCGCTTGCTGGTGCCGCTCACGGCGGGCAGTTCCAACGGCCCACCTGGAGGGGCCAGTGAGACGTGCGCTGTCCCTTCTCCAGCAGGTCGGAGGAAGTCTCAGCCATTTCTTGGCAAATCTGACTGATGAACAGTCATTTGGTCCTGGGAGCGGGAGGAGGAAGTCTAGTTTTCTGCGTTCTTTTTTGCGTGGTTTCCCTAAGTGTCTTCCTGCGGACAGAAGCTGAGAAAACTGAGATGCAAGTACCTATAATACCTGTGAAGATTACAAGCAGACACGAAATTACAGTCTCACTTGTTTAAAAAGCGCAGATCTGTCCAGGGGGATAAAATAATTTAAATGATGGTTATGGTATAAGAAATAAAAGGAAACGGTGCCCCAGACCACCAGGGCATCAGACGCCCACTGAGATGGCAGCACGGGGCGTCCTGTGGCCTGCCCTGGGGCAGAGAACGCTGCTGTGAGCTGTCCGCCTGCGTCAGGGCCTGCGTGGAAGACGGTGGTCCCTTGGCAAAGCAGGAATCTGGAGTGCTTTTAAGCCCGTTTTTAAAGTGAGGTAGGTGGAAGGCCTGGGCACGGGGCTTGCCGACCAGGGTTGGCGGTTGGGGGCCAGCCAGCGTTCAGGCAGCTGCCGCCCTGGTAATGCCCCCCAGCCTCACCCCCCGGTGCCTGTTCTTGGGGTTTCTGGCCTGCTGAGGGAAGGGCTGGCCACGCAGTCCTGAAGTGTCAGCCGGAGGAGGAGGACGAGAGGAGATGCGTGAGCCCCAGATGTCAGAACTTCAAACCCTGCCCCCCTTGTGAATCGCCTCCCCTGTTGCTCTCGTTTTCAGAAATCATGAGATCCAATGGATTCTGTTTAGCAAATACGGAAACGATCGTTATTGACCACAGTATTCCGAACGGCAAAGACCAGCTCGGGGCCGTGGACCCCACGGAGCACCTGTAAGTGGGCTGATGGTCGCTGGCAGGGCCCAGCTGGGTTCGCGGGTCCTGCCCCGTCTGTGCTCACGGGCCGGGAGCCTGCGCTCTGTGGGCAGCCCCTCCCCGCCTGGGGGCTGGCTCGGGCGGGCGGGGGTCAGGCGCCCGCCCAGCCTCATGGCCTGCCTCCTCACGCAGGTTTGAGGGTGGCGGCGAGCTCCCCGCTGAGCTGGGGGACGGGGACGACCCAGCGGCCTACGTGACCAATCTGTCCTACTATCACCTGGTGCCCTTCGAGACGGACATTCTGGACTGAGGCCCCCCGGGCGCCGCCCCCAGCCTGCCCGGGACCCGCCCCCTCGAGCCTGGACGGACCACAAGTGCCTGCGAGACGGCCCGGGCCAGGACTGGACACCCGGCCCTCCCCGGGGGGCACCCGGCCAGCCTCCCCCACGTGCCCTCCCTGGACCAGCGCACAGGACGTTTCAAGTGAGACCTTGCTGGGTCCCCGGGTTCTGGACGACACGGGGGGTGTTCTCTCACCCAGGTTTCCTGGGACCAGGATGTGCGGCTTCCAGTCCTGCCTCCTACCTTCTTCCCAGAAGCTGCGGGCTTCCTGACAGCCCAGGGCTGTTGGCGGAACGTTGGTCGTGAGTGGGGTATCGGCTGCGGGCACGGGGGACCCGCTGACCGGTGCCCGCGTGGGGGACACAGAGAGGATGGACTCCACCTAGCCTCCCGCGAGGGGTGAGGACGCTGGGGCCCCGGGCGGCCGGGGGCCATTCCCCTGCCCGTCACCAAGCTCGCGAGGATACAGCCACCGCGTCAGCCTGAGAAGAGGGGAGCCGGGAGGCCACCAAGTGTCCCGGCGGGCCCCCGGCTGCCCTCGGGGAGGGTCTGGGTTCTGCGTGCTCATCTCCTCACAGAGTCTACTAATGACCAGAATTCGCTCGTGTAAATATTAGTAAATTATTGAGAATCCTAATTCTTTTACACAGTCTGTTTTTAAATCTATTTTCATGAAATAAAACACATTGCTCTCCTCTGATCTGTTTCTCACGTGGCTCTTACCCCTGCCCCGGGGCCAGGGGACCCCACACACTGCCCGGCCAGCCGCCCCAGCACTCGCTGTCCGTTAGGAAGTGTGTTCTCACCCTGGGGAGTGATCTGCGCAAAAAAGAAGTGAAAGTCGCTCAGTCGTATCCAACTCTTTGTGACCCTATGGACTACCCAGACCATGGAGTTCTCCAGGCCAGAATGCTGGAGTGGGTAGCCTTTCCCTCCTCTAGGGGATCTTCCCGACCCAGGGATCGAACCCGGGTCTCCCACATTGCAGGCTGATTCTCTACCAGCTGAGCTACCAGGGAAGCCCAAGAATCCTGGAGTGGGTAGCCGATCCCTTCTCCAGCGGATCTAAACTGGAAAGGAAACAGGCGGTGTGTGTGCTTTTGACTTTGGGTCTCCCCTTCCTGAGAGCTCCCCACTGGCAGCCCCGGGAAGACCCTCCTGTGACCCAGTGGGCAGCAGATGGCCTTCCCGTGGCCTCCACACCTCCCTGGCCTCCAGCCGTGCTCGGTCGGGGCAGCCCGCTTCCTAATAGGCAGTTGGGTGGCCGACGGGGTCAACAGCTGCCTTCCTCTCTTGGGGGTCAAATTCAGTTCTGAATGGATGGAGCCTCCTCCTGGCAGGGTTAGAATCAATCACACTCAGCCGATCAGCGTCCACGTTCCAATCGCTCGTTCCTGGGTATCTTCCTCGTTATCCACGTTCCACGGGGGGCTTCTCCCCAGCTGTGGGGTCACAGCGGTGGCAGCTCTCTTAGCTCCTCAGCTCATGGGGACCGTGTCACCCCTCAGGGCCCGACCCGGCTCCCCAGGCCCACCGCGGCTTTCACACAGAATGCTCCACTGTTTTCAAGTCAGCATGCACCCAGATCTCTAAGGTAAGGGTCAGATTTTTGCATGTTTTCCTATAAAATACATCACAGCGTTCTCTGACTTCCTTTTTTTTTGTTTTTCCTGGAAAAACATGATCTTCCAGGCCCATTTGTTGCGTGCCCACATTTGGAAGAAGCGGACGTACACATCGGTATTTTCAAGCGCGGCAGTACCCGGGGCCCGTGCAGACTCCTGGTGAGGACGCCGCTGTGGGCTGTGGGGACTCGGGCCCGTGCCCTGTGGAAGCTGGCGGTCACGTGGGTGTTGAGGGCGCAGAGCAGCCAGTCCCCCCAGCCCTTCAGCAGAAGCTGGAAATCGGACTTTCTATGTGAAGGACCCCAATTTAGATATGTTGCAAAAAGCGAAAGTCACGAGAAACGACCAAGTCAAAGAACCAGGAATTTCAGGCCTCTGGACTATCAGCTTAGAGGATTGATGCCCAAGGGCTTAGGTGGACGTGGGAAGTCTGCTCGCTGGCCCACACGTCCCTGTGAGGGGGGAAGTCCACCAGTGAGTTGAACCTGTTTGGTGAGTGTGGAAACTGGAGGAGAGGGAGGGAAGAAGTTAGATCAAATATCAGTGTAAATACCCCTGGGATGAAGACTTCAGAGTTGATGGAAAACACCTGATACCACAAAAAGTCAACCAGTGAATTAGGAGCCTGGGGTCAGCAGATTTAAGCCACTGCATGAAGAAGAGAAAACACAAGGTCCTGCTGTATATAGCTCAGGGGACTGTACTCAGTGTCCTGTAATAACCTGTGTTGGAAAAGACCCTGAAAAAGACCAGATGTTTCTGCGTTACTGAGTCGGTGCTGTACACCAGACCCTGCGCCAGTTTGCATCGCCCACTGGCAGTGCAGGAGGGCTGCCCGGTCTCCACACCCTCTCCAGCGTCTATTATTTGTAGACTTTCTCACGACGTCCATTCTGACGAGTGGTGATGCCGCGTTGCAGTTTTGATTTGTGTTTCCTCGTGTGCCTCTTGGCCTCGCTACGGTCTCCAGGCTCTTTGGTGGGTTTGGAGCCACTGGTCACCCAGTTTCCGGTCGAGAACACGGGCGTCTTCGCTGAAGTCCATTTCTTCCGGGAGAAGCAGGTCTGGCCGGTGTGTGGGGCCCGGGGACATGGCTGCTGCTGACCGCAGGCCGCACCTCCTCTTCCTGGTTTTTGAAAATACGTTTTTATTTTTGGAACTGTTTGCTGTCCCTTCCTGAAAGGGAGCTTAATGACCAGGTGCCCCTCTGGCGTCCTACCCCGCCCACGGGAAGGGTTTGATTTTTGCCCATTTCAGTTTCTCAAGCATCTGAGGGAAACGGACAGCGTCAACAGTAGGGCTTTGAGACGCTGGACCAGCTGGATGCCGGGCGTGCGAAGTCCTCCCGTGACTCGGAACGCTGGCTCACTGAGAGAGGTCTGATTGAGCCTCATCCGCCTCCCACTGGGTTATTTTATTTTTTATAATTTGATGCGTGGGGTTGATTTGACTGAGTCAGCCTGCTGTTTTGCAGAGAGAAGACTTCAATACAATCCACGAAGTCGGTGCTCTGAGCGCTTAGGCAGAGCTGCCCTGGCCTCCCAGCCCTGAGGCCGCGATGCTGGGAGGGGACTGGAGACCCCAGCCTCCAGGCGGCCGGGAGGCCACCGCGGGGAGCAGGGGAGCAGAGGACATCATCCGGCAGGGGAAAACTCTGAACAGAGCGCGAGGGAGGCCAGGGAGGCGGCAGGGTGAGCAGGAGGGACTGTGGTCACAGGGAGGCAGGGGCTGCGGCCAAGCATGAGACGCACCCCTGGCCTCAACGTGCGGAAGCAGGCCCTGACGGCTCAGTCTCTGGGGAGCTCGGCAGGGCGGGCAGCTCACAGGCCAGTCTGTGTCCCCTCCTGGCCGTGTGGGTGCAGGAGGGGGACACATGGGTGGGTGGTCTCTGCTGTCCAGGCTGGTCCCAGCGCAGACTTGAGCAGAGCTGCTTTCTTCAGGCCTGGGCTCAGCCTGCAGCCAGGAGTTGAGCCATTCTCCGGGCCCAGGAGCCCTCGGGGGCCCTGGGATCCGGTTAGACGAGCTCAGAGCCCTGGCGTGGGAGGCTCACGCTTGTCATCCCAGCCCCTTGAAGATGGTGTGGGGCCTCCTCTCCCCCTAGCTGGGCATGTCAGCCTGCTGCTGCCCCCACCCCGCTGGGCGGTGTCTACTCCCTCGGGAATCTGGCTCCACTGGACCTTTGGGCGCAGGGTGGTGGTGGGGGATGGCCGCGCCGGCACTTCCCCAGAAGGAAACTAAGAGAAAGGAATGAGGACGTGCAGCTGTGCAACCAACAGGCTCTGTCCGCGCGTCTGCCGGAGGAGGACAGGCAGGACCCACCCCCGAGGCTGGCCGGCCCCCGGGCCGTTCGGCTTCCTGGGTCTCTAGAAGCCAGGTCGTCCGGGGAAACTGCTAGTTTCGGGGGCTCCTCCCCGCGGCAGGGGGGCCTTGACCTGGGCGTCGTCACTGCTGCTGGCTGGCGGCCGCCCCTGCCTCCTTTGCTCCCAGGGGAGCCTGGACTGGGTGTGCTGCGGCCCCAGGCCCCAGACCTGCAGGCCTTGCCTGACCGCACTGCGCTGTGTGGAGCCCGGGCCTCCTGACCTCGTCCGGCAGGGCAGCCCTGTCCACGCGTGGGCCCAGCGGCGCGGCCGGCCGATCCTCCACCATCGCCATGAGGGGCTTCTGGTCACCAGTGGGCTCACTACCTCTGTGTTCTGTTTACAGACCTGTGTCTCCCTGGGCCCCAAGCCCTCCGTTCAGAGGCCACATAATCCATTCTGCGTGGCCAGCTCTGCAAAGGGACGTGAAAACCAGTTTGGGTGATGCATTGAATAGAAACTGGTGATAAATTGAATGGAATATCCCAGAGAATTCTCTCTTCACAAATCTTTTCCAAAAATCTAAGGAGCCTGAATATGCTCCACCATTTACTTGATTATCGTCCTGGTAATCAGCTTCCAAAATGAGCTCTGAGCAGGCCCGGGGGGTGTGGGGTCTGGAAGATTTGCGAGCAGCCCGATGCCGGGGACGCGCCCGCCCTCTCGGGAGCCCGGCTCCTTCCTTCTCGAACACGAGGTCGCCAAGCCCATCGTTTCTCGCTGTCGCTCGCTGTCCTGATTCTCCACCTGGAACAGGTTCAAGCGCTGTGACTGATGTTAATCACTGCTCGCGACGGTTATTACCGTTTAGGAGTGAAGTGGCTCTGGCTGGAATTCTCCTCTTAACAGTCATGTGCTAGTGATAAGGGTCGAAGTCGCTGCGGTAAATCCCTAGGCAGCAGCTGTACTTCGGAGCCAGCTGGACAGGGTTCAGATCTCAGCTACACCCCCAAAGGGTAACTCCAAGCCAGTCCCAGGAGCACTCTGTGCCTCAGTTTACCCACCTGGAAAGAGGGGTGATCATAGGTTCTTTACAGTCTGTTACAAGAATCCAGTGAAAGAAAGCATGGGAACGCTTAGCAGTGTCTGGAAAACAGTTTGCGGCCAGTAGGTGATGGATTCTGTTACTGGACACCCGTGTTAGGAGCAATTCGTAGTAGACTTTGCCGAGGGGGTGTTCCCAGCCGGTTTCAGGAGGAAGCGTCCAACAGGCGCAGGGTATTGCCAGGCTTTGCGCTGGTGGCCACAAGCTGGGCGGATCATGGACCTGACCATGGGCATTTCTTATGCTTTCATGGACGATTCAGACGAAAGCACCCAGTATGTGTGAGAAACACGCCCGAGGAGCAGCACAGAGAGAAATACGGTGAGAAAAGGGTGACGGGCACTTTGCTCTGATTTAATCCGCTTGGTTCATCACATTCAAACCCAGAGAAGCGCGGTCTTCGGTGTCGGGAGACCCGCAGGTTTGCAGGCGACTGTGGGCTGCGCCGTCACTCTGGAGGTGCAGCTGCTGGGCGACCCCCGACCCCCCAACCCCCTGAGCATCTCATGGGCAGAGTCGCTCTCCTTCAAACCCTCCCAGCTTCCCTCCCTGGTGGAACCTGCCACCTGGTTGCTTCCTCACCCTGAGGCACAGAACCCTCGTCACAGTGTAGGGAGCACCCCTTCCCCGGGGACCAGAAGGGCGGCCAGGGACCAAAGTCCAGACCCCAGGGAAGGGGCTCCGGTGGTCGGATTCCAGGGTCAGCTGTGGGCGGGGTGAGGACCGGGCCCGGTGACAGCACGGTACCAGAGTCCTCCCTGAGACAGTGTTGAGCACGGTCCCCGGCTGGTCTTGGCAAAGCCGAGACGGGGTGCCAGGCTCTGCCCTGGGGGCCACGAGACGAGGGCAAGCGGGCGGGGGCCTCGCTCTGCTTCACCCGCAGCTCGCGGCCCTGGGCCGTTTCTAGGATGCTAAGATGCGTGTTTAGGGAAAGCTGGAAGCTGCGGTCACGACCTCTGAAGTCCTTTCCTTCTGCCGCTAGCTGAAGGAAAGCTTCTGGGCTTTGGAGGCCGACGCGTGTGGGCTGAAGTCTTCATTGCTGCCCACGTTCGGGCAGCCCCAGGGCTTTCCTGAGCCAGGGAGGGTTGAGCTGAAACGTGCAGGGAGGACGAATGGGAAGGGCGGGCAGGAAGGAGCCCAGGAGCGGGGGCGGCACCTGCACAGCCCGTGAGCAGAAGGAACGTGGCCTCGAGCAGCCATGCTTCTGCGACCAGCTCCTTCCCCAGACTGTCCAAGAGCAGAGAGGGGAAGCGAGCAGCGAGGCCTCACCGGCTGGCGCAGGGCGGGCTTGCTCCTTTCTGCAGCCGTGGGCACCCATCTCCCTGTGAAAGCCCTAGAAAATCTTGCTCCTCTCACAAAAAGAGCATGTTCTGGAATTTAAAAGATTTTGCAGCAACACGGATCCAGGGAGACAGAGCCACGCCCACCAGGAGAAGCCGCCTGTCCCAGGCCTGGCCCGTGACAAAGGGGAATGCCGCTATTCAGCCGGGGGAGGGGTTCACGCAGGGGTGGGGGGCTCACCTACGGGCTGGCTCCCTGGGGGGTGGTTCCTGGTCTCCCCCTGCTTTGTCACACGGGGAGAGAAAGCCAAAGGACTATAGGATTTCTCCACCGTGGGTCCCAGCTGAGCCTGAATTATTCAAACGCGCTGGTTCAATTATTCAGGACGATGAATTGGCGTGTGCGGTGTGGGTTTGCTAGTAAACAAAAGGACTGAGCCACACTGGGCAGGAGACAGAGGCCCCACCAGCCCCTCGCTGATGGCATCTGTGTCTTGCCCTGACTTCAGGGCTCTTGCTGGAGAGAGCAGTGACCCCATAGACACTCCCCAGACAGATCCAGGAGTGGCGGGAGTGGCTGGACCTCGTCCCCAGGCCTGGCTCCCAAGGCCAGATTGCATTTGATCTCAGATTGGCCGTAGGTCTGCCAGGATGTCTTGCGAGTTTGCTTTCTCCATCATTTGTTGTGAAATGTCTTCGTAGTAGTTGTGAAACAGATCTTTGGCGCAAGTCCTCGTCCCAGCCTGGAAGGCGTGAGATTGAAAATACATGGGGCCCAGGCCCCAGGCAAATGTGGACCCTTCAGCTGACGAGGTGGCGGGGTTTTTCTGAACCACCCCAGGGATGTCCGGGGCCTCCCGCCCTGCCCCTGTGCCTGTTCAGGCACCCAGGCGCCCACAGATTCTCCTCTGATTCTGTGTCCTCCTCTGGCTTAGTGCGTCCAGAGCAGCCGTCCGTCTCCTCCCGCAAACCTGCCCGTACCCAGCGATCTCCAGCCGGGAATGTGGGGACTGTTCTTGGCCCTCTGTCCCCTCCGCCTTCAAGCCATCGTGAAACCCTGTCTCCAGATTACCTCTCACCTCTGTCCCCACTGCCCCCTGCCACCCACTGCCTGCCAGTCCCTGCCAGGCCACCAGATCCCAGGGTCTGAGCTCACCCCAGTCAGGTACCTGTGCTCACAGACTGGCTTGTAGCAGGCGTATCAGCCACGTCCCTCCAGTCTCGGCAAGAATCCATCACAAGGCCAAGGGCAGGGGGTGGGAGCGGGCGCCAGGTCCACCCTGGCCTTGAAAGGTCCTTAAAGGTACAGATTTTCCTTTGCTGGGGATCTGCGGATTATTGTATCTGATTCAAACTGAGTTTTTTGCCTAAGCTTGTCTGAGTGCTTCCAAACTTGCTTCTCTTTGGATCTGAGTGGCTGGCTGCCTGGGGCTTTGGCCCTCCAGGGGTCCAGGGGAGCCGCAAAGGGGAAGCTACCAGGAGGTGTGTTTCCAGGACTGTGTGGGTGAAAGAAGAGACCTCCTCTGAAGGATGGGTTAGCCCGCCTGGGGGCATCGAGTCACCCCCACCTGCACCCCACATGGGCGTGTTTATGCCCAGGGTCTCCTGGGAGAGCTGGGGGGGAGCATGTCCAAACAGGGGACTTCTGCCCCCGGTCATGCTCCCAGCACGCAGGGACAGACACGGACACTCTCGTGGACACTCAGCACCTGGACATCAGAGGGTTTGTGCGTGTGTTTGTGGTTTTTCATGCTTTGTTTTGTTTTAGTTCAGAAAAATATTCTGACAGTGGAGGGGAGCTCTCCCTGTGGCAGGAGAACCGGGTTGGGTGGGGCGCGTCTGACCCCGGGGGTCTGCAGGCCGTCCTGCGGTTCCTGGCAGGACGGTCCCTGCTGGCAGCAGGCGCTGGGCTCCGTCCCTTCCTGGAGAGCCTGGCATCCTGGTGAGGACGGTGGCCAGGAGCGCGGGCCGCTCAGAGCAGCCCTAGGTCCCGCTGTCGGTCTTCGGACCCAAGCTCCCTGGGGACCCCCCGGGGCCACCTTATTAGTATACCAGAAACCCTCTCCTCGGTAAAGGAAATTCCAAAGAGTTCGAAACTCTGCCAGGACCTGGGGCAGACTGTGCACAGTCTTCACCGTTCACTGTGTTGCGCTTCCCGTGACTGCAAGCGATGATTTACGCAATTCCGCGTTTACCGTTCGTCTGTCCCACTGGACCGTCACGTCCTTGCAGACAGGGGTCTGGTTGCTCCTGTTCAGATGCGTCCTCCAAGCCCGATGCCCCGGCCCCAGAGCTGCTCACGTGATGGTTACACAGAGCTTGAGCGGCGGGGAAAGAGGCCAGAGAGGCGCCTGGCGGCCAGACTGCAGGCCTCCCGTGCCCCACGGCCTGCGGTCCGCAGCCTATCTCACCTTCTATTTCAGAAACTGCCGGCAAAACAGAGCCAGGAGTCGTAAGTCCTCAGGGTCCAGCTTCATGAAGCCCCTTTGCAACACAGTCCTTGGAAGCCTGGAGGCAGCGGTGGGAGATTCCTGTGACCCAGGGCTTCACTGCAGGGCGGGGTGTGACTGAGCTCTAAGTCAGGGAAAAGGGCCCAAAATACAGAAGATGGTGAGATTCGTCTCTCTCATGTTTAACAGCCGGAGAAGTGATCATAAAAGGCCAGAAGAAGGGGAGAGCAGGAGATGGAGGAGACCTGGGGCCCGCGTGGGGAGTCGGGGGCCAGCCCTGGGGCCCGCTGAGCATCTCGCCTCCAGAGCTGGGGGGAGAGACTGTGGGGAGGGAGCCAGTTCCTCCAGGGGGGCTGATGAGGCTCAGGTTACAGGCTTCAGCATCCCTGCTGACAGCCAGGGCAAGTATGGAAATACATCAAAAAGTATGACTATACGAGAAACATGTTGATGTCTACTGATGAAAATAGCAGAGCAGCGGAGCCAGATGGTGCCATGCTGTGAGATGGCCTGCTGGTCAGTGCAGACCGGTCCATGCACTCCGCTTTCCAGAGCAGACCGGAGGCCCTTTACACAGGCAGACAAAGGTCTCCGGCCTTCACTTTATCTGCTGGACTAAGCTGAGCCTGCTGTTCAGATCCACTGTACTTTTATTGCAAACAAGAACAGAAGCGTTTAGCACAAATGAAAGTGAAAGTCGCTTGGTCGTGTCTGACTCTGCAACCCCATGGATTGCAACTATACAGTCCATGGAATTCTCCAGGCCAGAATACTGGAGTGGGTAGCCTTATCCCTTCTCCAGAGGATCCTCCCAACCCAGGGATCAAACCCAGGTCTCCCGCATTGCTGGCAAATTCTTTACCAGCTGAGCCACAAGAAAGGTTTAGCACAATGATCAAACACAAACATTTCTATGTTGTCAAATAAAAATATAGTGTTCAAGTTTCTTAAGCCCATAAACTTAGAGGCACGTTTTTAAAGAAAATAAGCTATAAAAAGAAAGTCCTGTCACCTTGAAAAAGGCCAGGTGGGGGGTTAGGAGAGCAGAAAAGGAGGAAACAGAAGGAGAAAATCACATTTCTTCCAGGGAACTGGAGCCAGTGACTTGGGGGAGCTCCCCGGGGCGGGGCGAGGCTGGAGAACCAAGGCCTTGAGAAAACACTGACTGGAGGTCGTTACTAACGTCTAGATGATCATCTAGGCTTTTCAAGGTAACGGTTTGTATTTTAAAGGATTATTTCCAATCTTTTAAAATCTCGCTCTAAATGGAACACTCTATGTTTTCTTCTGGAAGCCCTTACTCTGCACTTGGGTGGCTGGCAGAATCTTAACCACACCCAGAAGGAGCTGCCAGTCTTGTTCAGATATGATGCCAAGTCCAGACTAAACGTATCCCCACCTTGGCTTCCCCCAGAGAATCCTAGCAAAGCCTGGCACGCCATCCGCAGGAAGAGGGCCGTGGGGGGCGGCTGAGTGGGAAGAGGCGGCCTTAACTGCCTGCAGTTACAGTGACATACTTGGAGAAGTTAGGTGTACAGATTTTCTTTCCTTTCTTCTCTACATTTCTTTTTCGTGTTGATACGCTTGCCTTACATTAAGCAGTTTATTTTCACTGCATGTTTGGTTCTTAGGTCGACTCTATATTTTTATCATCCTAAATACCTAAGAAGGATATTTATTGTACGTTTGAAAAAAGTAAACAAAGTAAAATACCGAGCTTGGCAACTTTCACAGGAGCACGGGAGTCTGTGGACACCCTGCCGGAGCCCTTCCGGGACCTTGGAAGCAGGCAATGTAAGTCAGAGGCTTGAGGGGTTAGCACCACAGCAAACCCACCGTCCACAGGCAGGGTCCAGGTGCAGAGAGAACCCTTCTGGGAAATGCCTGTGATCTGGGCCAAGTCTCGGGTTTCACACCCATGGGGACTGTCACCCAGAGCAGGGGTCACGTCCAGTCTGCCTTTAACCCCACCAAGAAGTCTCAGTGGGGGAGGGCGGGGGCCACACGCCAAGAACGTCTCTTGTCCCCAGACAACCTCCTCCTCGCTGCTTTCTGGACAAAGTCCCCCAGTCACTCGTGAAGTCACGCCCTCGTTACACAGAAATCTGCTGAGTGTGTGCTCTGAGCCGGGCATCCTGCCAGGAGGGCGTCCAGTCTGTGGCCTGTTCTGTGGCTTCGGGCTTAAAGCTCTGCCTGCTGTTCTCTGGGCCCCGATACTGCTCCTGTGCGAAGGGCTGTCTCATGGGCGGAAGGGCGGGGTCCTGGATGCCACTCAGCCCCCCGGTGCAGGCGGCGCGGGGCTCTGGCCACGAGACACGGATGCAAGTCCCAGCCCTGGCCTAGCGAGGCGCATCCCTTGGGCAGTCAGCCTCCCGGAGCGCTGTGTGTTCATCGGTACGTGTTTGTCTCTCAGTCGTGTCCGACTCTTTGCAGCCTCGTGGACTATGTCCCGCCTGGCTCCTCTGTCCGTGTGATGCTCCAGGCAAGATTACTGGCGTGGGTTGCCATTTCACACTCCATTTATCTGTAAAGCCCAGCACGCAGTACTGAAGAACTCCTTAAAGCCCAGGTAGATTTAGGTTCGGGAGGGAAAAACATTGGCAAGTTGCTAATAAGCAAAACACATCATGTTTCCGGCCGCTGACAGATGACTGCTGGTGGCCATCGGGCGCTTCCTCGCTGAATCGGTGGCTGAAATCCTTTCGGGGGCCCAGGTCCAGGTAAGGGACTCTGAAGAATAATTACAGTTATCTGTGATCTCAGGCCTGTTTCAACACACGGAGTCCAGATGAAAGGGGAGTTTGCCTCAGACTCGTTGGAGGGGCACAGGTTTGGTGAAAAAGATCTGAGAGGTGGGTAGACTGTGTAACTCTGTGGGGTCCAGGGGGGTCCAGGGGGCCTTAAGGAGAGTGTGACTCGATAGGAAGCTTGACACTCACCATGAAGGACTGAAGAGGACTCCAAGTAGGATGTCCAAAGCCCCTGAACCCTTACCTGTGAAGCTTAGACATCTGCGTGGCTGAGAACGGCCCCTTCCCAGGGGCAGAAGGAGGGCAGGGGCAGAGGGGAGAGGTCGGGGGTCAGGGCGATCGTCACTAGGAAATGCATGAAATCTGGAGGCACAAAGTAATGAATTAAAAGGAATTAAACTTGTGACTGGAAACCGAAGTTGGCAGCGAGAACTCACAAAAATTGTGCCGTCTTCACGAGAGGAACAGTGTGTAAAAGAGACTGTATCAGATGTGCATCGTGTGTGTGTGTGTGTGTGTGTGTGTGTGTGTGTGTGAAGGCCGAGAGTACCCGCTGGGCTGAGTCTCTCTGATTTGAGCTTGGTTTGGGGATTTATTGTTGTGAGGTCTCCCCTTGGCCNAGCGAGAACTCACAAAAATTGTGCCGTCTTCACGAGAGGAACAGTGTGTAAAAGAGACTGTATCAGATGTGCATCGTGTGTGTGTGTGTGTGTGTGTGTGTGTGTGTGTGTGAAGGCCGAGAGTACCCGCTGGGCTGAGTCTCTCTGATTTGAGCTTGGTTTGGGGATTTATTGTTGTGAGGTCTCCCCTTGGCCCGGGAGAAAGCCCCCGGGGACAAGCAGAGACCCTCGCGCTGGAATCCGCAGATCTCGCTTGCTGTGTCTCCCTGCTCGCCCGCAGACGCGTGCTTCGCTCTCCTTTTTAAATCGTTTGCTTCTTTGACTGTACTGGGCCTCATTGCAGTGCACGGGCCCGTCCCTGCAGCGTCAAGGCGTCTCCCTAGTTCCAGCGCGTGCGCTCAGCAGTTGCCGTGGTTGGACTCAACTGCCCCGTGGACTGCGGGATCTAGTTCCCTGACCAGGGATCGAACCGTTGTCCCCTGCATTGCAAGGCGGACTCTCAACCACTGGGCACCAGGGAAGCCCCCCTGGCCCACGTGTTTCTGTGTCTGTCTCTGCGAAATGCTGCCAGCCCTTCATGAGCATAGGCTTGGAAATCTCATCTTTAGCTCAGTACGCTCAACACCTTAGCAAACGCTGAACGAGACTCCGTTCATGTCATAACCACCTCAAGAACAGACGGGAGTATGAGAGCTGCTTAAACACTTAATGACCTCTGTCCCTTGTTAAGATGGCAGTGTAACAGCTCTGTGTGCATTTTGCAAGTTGGCATTTGCCCACCTGGACTGTGGTCACGGGTCCACCCTCTGGGCCGCTTCTCCAGGAAGAGCGGGAGGTGGATCCGCCTTCAGCATTCGGGTTTCTGACAGAAGGGCGTTATTGCTGTTTCGTCACTAAGTCGTGTCCGGCTCTGCAACCCCTTGGACTGCAGCCGCCAGGCTCCCCTGTCCGTGGGATTCTCCAGGGAGGAATACTGCAGTGGGCTGCCGTTTCCTTCTCCAGAGGATCTTCCTGATCCAGGGACAGGATCTGTGTCTCCTGCAGAGGCGAGCAGATTCTTTACCGCTGGGCCACCAGGGGAGGCCAAGGATAACCCTTCTGAATTCTGTGTCATTCAATCATCACTCTGGCTACGGGTTAAATAATACACGTAACTTTTTTTGGCCCAAAAGATCACGTGCATTTTAGACCTCTGCAAGATCTGCACATGTTCTTTTACTGGAGATGGGCAAGCGTTTTTAGATCTCTCATGGGAGAGGGCGCCCTCCAGGTCTCCTGCCCTACAAACTAGTCAGGCGCAGACAGGGCGGCCTGCATGGAGGGAGGAAGAGATGCCCCCGGAGGACGGCGGGGATCTCCCTTCCTCCAAGGAGAAGTTCTCCGGGCCCTCCCTCCTTCCCTGCAGCCTCGGACTCAAGGCCCAGCAACGGCACGTCAGCTGGAAGTGCCCCGGGAAGCCTCCCTGCGCGCGTGCTGATGGAGAAGAGTCAAGACCAGAAAATGCAGGGATGGAAACCCTCACCCACACGGCCTCGCACAGGGTGAGGCTTACCCAACAAGTACTGAACTGATTTTCTCTGCCACGGGATAAGATCAACATGCCTCATGTTTTGCAACTGTTTCTTGGCGAGTCTTAAGGGGCTGACCGCAGTTGCAGACAGTGCGCTGTGATAGGGAAGAAACCCGAGGAAGGGCCTCTGTGTGCACCCCCGGGCTCCGGCCAGGGGTGCCAGGATGCCAGGGTGCTTGTGTGGGGGGGCAGTCACAGCTGGTGTGTGAGGCGTTAAAGCTAACCTCAGTGTGCCCATGCCGAAAAGCTAATGTCACTTCCCCCTTCTGCCAGACCGACAATTTGTGGTGAATTCAGACGAGGCAGAGGAGAGGCACCCCCGGGAAGGAGTGAGGGGCCCTGCGCCCGCCACCTGGTCCCCCCTCGTGCCCTGCCCCCAGCCCAGCCACCCATTCCTAACAACCAAGACGAGCAAAGTGTTTTACCAACACATTCCTTCATTCTCACTTGAGTCCTGTGGTTACCCCCATGCCACCAGGAGGAAAACGGGGCCCAGAGGAACGGATGGTTTCCCTGCCGGGGGCTACTGCCTGAAGGTCTTGAGCTAGGCGCCCAGTCGTGAGCTTTGCGACTTCAGTGGTTTCTTGGCCCAGAGAGCCATTTCCTATAAGATGGAAATAGGAAGGC